>RQTK01000035.1:482535-537499 GCA_003991915.1 Elysia chlorotica | reverse complement strand
GAGAGAGGGGAGAGAGAAAGGGGGGGAGGGGAGAGAGAGAGAGAGAGAGAGAGAGAGAGAGAGAGATTAACTATAAATGTATCAAGCAGCTCTGCCGTACACAGAGAAAGAGAGAGAGAGAGTGAGTTAGATTAACTGTAAATGCATCAAGCAGCTCTGCCGTACACAGAGAGAGAGTTAAGTTTAATTGTAAGTAGGGAGGCGTCCGAGACGCGTTACGACACAATTAGCAAAATATCACCCTAATACAATGAAAGGTGTGTTTTATTTTGTTTTTCAGACCTTTACATTTTTTTAAACAAATTACAACAAATAAGGAATACATGTACTAGTGTAAAAAAGGAGAACAAATTCTAAAGTGCATTGACGTGAACTTTTAAAAAAAATATTTAATTCTACATTTTTGTTATTCAAAATATGAGGCTTTTAAAATTAATGCAAACATCTAATTGGTTAGAATAATAGGACGTGCATTCCTTAACGTTCAGCCTCACAGCTAGAGTGTATCGTAGACAGGTCCCTAGATTAATGTCTGACAATTCTACCTACTCCCACACACGAGACAGGGCGTGGAGAGCTGGACTCCTGTCTCAGCCGGTACGAGATAGGACGAATCGATTTTTGATCGATTGTGGATTTTGAACCCAGACCGCATCTTTTGACCAACGCTCTACCACTGGCACCATCTGATCCTACAGACTACATCATTATAATATTCTTTTTTTTTAAATCCTGTCAACTGTGGGTTTCGAACCCAAGGCCGCATCAATTGGAAGACCAACGCTCTACCACTGGCACCATCTGATCCTCCAGACCATATCATAATGATATTCTTTAATTTTTATCCTATCAACTGTGGGTTTCGAACCCAAGCGCGCATCAATTTGGAAGACCAACGCTCTACCAATGGGGCCAGCTGATCCCCCAGACCACATCATAATGATTTTTTTTTAAATCCTGCCAACTGTGGGTTTCGAACCCAAGGCCGCATCAATCGGAAGACCATCGCTCTACCACTGGGGCCAGCTGATCCTCCAGACCACATCATAATGATATTCTTTAGTTTTCATCCTATCGACCGCGGCCATTTTGGGATTGTGTCAGGGTTTGTAAAACAGAGGCCTTGCATTGATGCGGCCCAGTGCGAAAACGAAGACGATAGGTAGGGGAATCTACACCGGCGTCCAATCAAAGCTCTAGCCTAGACTTACGGAGCCAATGAGCGACGAGAAAACCCCGTGCCTAAAGGGCGCGATTACGTTAATCAATTCCGTGGTGCGGATCGCAAAGTCCGCGATGAAGCCCCGCTCACCGTGTGGCTGTGTGGCTGAGTGGCTGTGTGGCTGTAAGAGGCAGGCGCACGCTAGCCGGGAGCTTTGCGTTGCTTGGCCAGGCTTCGATACGTGGTGTATCGATTGGTTCACGTCATGGCGACCTGATCAAAGTTGTCCAGTGTGTAACCAGGTCTAATTGGGCGTGATCGGCTCTATCCTATTAATAAATACAATCCCCGGCGCGTGCATCGGAATGATGGAGCGAGACTTTGCATGCATGCTACAGTCCTTTTAATATTAGATAGACGCTGGGTCTGCAAGTTTTGAAGGGTTGGAGGGAGAAAATATAACTTATAAGCGGCAAGGCAACTAAAAATCATACGTCTTGTGTCTAAACTGAAAGGCGAAAATGGTAGGGCGTACATATAAATGTATGTACCGTTTCAAATTAATAAGGTATATGTACGTAGCTTAGTTCCGATTTTTGTTTTTGGTTTTCTTGTTCGTGTGTCTTGTCTTGTTTCTAAGAAAAAGCATTTCGACTTGCTTTTACTGGTTTTTATGTTTCGATTCCAAAAAGAAAAGATCTACGCGCTGGTTTTATTTTAGATTCCAAGAAAAGATCAACTCGTTGTGTCAGTCTCTGTCTCCCTCTCTCATCTTTCATTGTCTCTATGTTTCTCTCTGTTCCTCTCTCATCTCTGTTTGTCTATCTCTCTGTCTCTGTTCCTCTCTCATTTCTCATTGTCACTATGTGTCTCTCTGAGTCTGTGTATCTCTCCGCTCTCTCTGTCTTTCGCTCTCCTCTCTCTCTTTCATCTCTCACAGTCTCTATGTCTATGTCTCGCATCTCTGTCTCTCTCCCTCTCTCTCTCTCTCAATCTCTCTGTCTCTCTGTCTCTTTCTTTCTCTCTCTATCTCCCCCTAAAGCTAGATCCTTTAATAGGACAAGTCATACAACCAAAGCTAATATTTCCAAGGTCATTCGTGAACAAAAATCCCATCAATACACTATTGGATGCACCCTAAACGACGGCTTTTGCCCTATTGTGGTACAGTTGCCCTATCGTGGTAGAGTCGCATAATAATGGTGATAGAGGGCCTGAGTTTGGTATCAGTGTTGAAGCGCAACATCATATTTGTCTGAGCAAGACCTTGTTAAGAAATACATGTACCTTCAAATTTGATACCCCCCCCCCCTTTTTTTTCCCCCTCTTCTCTCTTTGCCCTCAAAATCGCTTTCTGCCTAAAGTCGTCTTGTTTTATCCCCACGAAAGTTCAAATTTTTATTGGTTCTGAGAATTCTTTTTGTGATAACAATGTTTCATAATAGTAAAATTTATACAGTTTATAGTGCAGTTAATACTGATATCGCTAATGGTATATATTGACCATGTCGCAATGTTTCATCTTGTTTTATCCCACGAATTTTGAAATGTCTGTAATTTGTATGGGTACTGCGTTCATTTTTGTGATTGAAATGTTTCATAATTGTACAATTTATAGAACAGTTAATGCTGATATCGCTAATGGTATTTATTGACCATGTCGCGATGTTCTAGAAATGTACAGATTTATGGTTTTATTGTTGAAGGTTGAGATGTTTCTGAACCCAGAACTTTCAACACACCGTCACGTTGTAGTGAGGCACAGTCCACTAAGTATGACGTCATCCTCAAGGACATGTCTTATTATTTTCTTGCAGACTATCCAGCCTCTGTGCTAAAAATAACCCCAGTGACGTAGTAATGCGGAAATCTTGCTTACTTGGTGTAGATAAGGATATGAATGGTGCGGACGGTGCGGACGGTGCGGGCGGGACAGTAAATCAAGCTGACAATAACACGGTCCTCCTGCACCTCCGCTCGGTGCGCAGCCGGGAAACCCCGATTGTTTTCAGGAGTAAATAAGATTGTTGAGCTTTGGGGAACGTTATAAATACATCATTGAACTAACAAAAAGTAGATCGAACATTCGTATGTGAGATGAAAGAATTTTTAAAAGTGATTGAAAGTTAATCCATTTTAAGACTTGAAAAGATGTAATAAAATTTACAATTAAAGAGGCCTTCTCTTGATCTTTTACAAAAATTTATTTTCATAATTTTTTATCTCAGTCCGAAATGCAGTCGCCTATAATCCAACTAAAAACCCAATAATTTAAAACTCGGATTGTGTTTCGAAACTTAGAGAAAGAGGGAAAGAGAGAAAAAGAGAGATAGAGAGAGAGAGAGAAAGGAGAGGGCTAGAAAGAAAGAAAAAAAGAAAAAGAGAGAGAAAGAGAAAGAGAGAGAAATAGAGAGAGAAAAAGAGAGACATAGAGAGAGATAGAATAAAAAGAGAAAGAGAGAGAGGGAGAGAGACAGAGAGAGAAGGAGAGGGATAAAGTTTTAGAGAGAAAGATGGAGAAAAAGAGAGAAAGAGTAAAAGCCCAGGCCTAGACGATGCTCCACTAATGCTGGTCTGACTGAGTTGGACCCTGACCCAGCCTTGTGGAGGGTTTAGTCGGTTTACCTCGCACGCACTCGACCCCAGGCCGTTAGCGTGATGGGTGGCGCAGGCAGTAAGCACGACTCACTGTCCACATGGAGGCCACCCGGTTCAATCTTTGAGGATAAAATATCGACATAACTACAACCCCTTCCCCCACCCCCTTTTTTTTTTTCAAAAAAAAAATTCTAAAGTTTTCCCTTTTTTGTTTTTGTTTTAGTGTTACACGTATGATTTTTTGGTTCTAATGTTATATTGGCACCGACGTTCAATCATATCTCTATCCTAGGTTTACGAAGCCAAATGAGTGATCAGAAAAAAAAACTCTGTATGGGGCGTGATTCAGTCATGGCTTTGCGACCTGTAGATCGCCAGGCCTGCAATTATGAAATCAACGAACCCTGGGCCCCACCCGTGCAGTGACTGCTAAACTATGGACTGGAACTCACACCGCTTGGTTAGAATCCACATGGACTGGACATAACAATCCTTAGGACTGGACACCACAATCCACATGGACTGGACATAGCAATCCCTATGACTGGACATCACAATCCACATGGACTGGACATAGCAATCCCTATGACTGGACACTACAATACACAGAGATTGGACATAAAAATCCCTATGACTGGACACCACAATACACATGGACTGGACATAACAATCCTCCTTTTTTTTTCAAAAAAAAAAATTCTAAAGTTTTCCCTTTTTTGTTTTTGTTTTTGTCTTAGTGTTATATGTATGATTGTTTAGTTCTAATGTTATATTGGCACCGACTTTCAGTCATAGCTCTAGCCTAGGTTTACAAAGCCAATGAGTGATAAACAAAAACTCTGTATGGGGCGTGATTAAGTCATGGGTTTTCGTCGTGTGAATCGCTAAGCCTGCACGTATAAAAGCAACGAACCCTGAGCCCCACCCTTGCAGTGACTGGTAAACTATGGATTGGAACTCACACCGCTGGGTTACAATCCAAATGGACTGGACATAACAACCCACAGGCCGTTGGGCTCCTCAGAGCTCTGGTCAACCACTGGACAGACCAAGAAGAAACTGGTTGGATGACAGACTGGGGAGTTGTAGTTGAGTTGATTAAAAGTCCAACATACGCAATATATAGGCTATATTGTGGACGGACTCCAAGACTGACTTCTGACAATTTAATGTGCTGCCACACACGAGACAGGGCGGGGATACAATGACTTGTATCTTCGCTGGTCACATTAGATTGACACCGACCCAATCAGTAGGGAGCGAAATCGCAAGGGCTCGAACCTGGACCCTTTACGTCGGAAGCCGAAGTTCTGCCCCAGGGCTACCGCGCGCCCCAGTATAGACTGTGAGATCAAGAAGACTTCACAAGGTACTATTAAACCGTTGGACCGGCGACGTGCCATTCGGCGTGGACATTTCCAGGGCTAACACCGGAAGTCATTAAGTGCATCCCAGAATTCATTGCTCTGGACGCTGTGACGTTATTGATTCGCAATGTAGGGAAAAATCACATGACACATCAGTGACACATTAGTGACACAGTAGTGAGTGGGCTGCAAACAATCGGTACGAACAATTCCCTTATGAATAATTTTTTGTAAGATAAAATCAACAGGTATTGTGTGAGCCCAAAAATCACTACCAGTGACACATTAGTGAGCTGGCTGCAAACAATCGGTACGAACTATTCCCTTATGAATTGTAAAATAAAATCAACAGGTATTGTGTAAGCCCAAAAAATCACGACTACTGACGAGACCTAATAGTACCGCATCAGTCGGATTTCAAATTATCATCCTACTTTCAGAAATTGATACCAGCTTTTGAGAATGAGTCATTGTTATAAATGTTAACATGATAGGAATAGTGACTGACAAGAGTCGTCGAAGTAGACTTAACTTTCAGATGCTATAGAGACATAGAGTTAGTTCACGTAGATCCATATTTCAAAGTTTTTGTTGTTTTTTTGTGTGTTTTTTTGTGTTTTTTTTTTTAATCAGAAACGCAGGCCTACAGTGAAGGTTGCTCTGGTAATAAAACATATTACATTAAAGTTGCCAACAAGTTAAGGGAAAACAAGAGAAGATCGCAGTACCTCGGTGTGCGGTCGCTGTAGATTCGGTTATCTACTTTCAATATCATTATTGATTACAGGTTGATTTATCTGTAGGTTATCAGGTTATCTGGCACAATATCTCGTTCAAATTATCTTTCAAACGGTAGATAGATATAGTTTAATTTTGGTGCACGTATTTTTTTAAGTATAAAAATAAAAATCGTGTGGTGAAGATTTTCCTCGTGCGGTTAGTGTCGCTTTAGGATAACACATTAGCAGAAATAGGACATTAGGAGTAAGAGAAGGGATTAACTTGGACTGGTTATTGTACTTAATCATATATATTCGTTCGATGTTTTCGCTTTATAATCGGGGCGCGCGGTGGCCCTGGGGCAGAACATCGGCTTCCGACGCAAAAGATCCAGATTCGAGCCTTCCTCCCTACTGGTTGGGTCGGTGTCAGTATAATGTGACCGGCTGAGACAGGAGTCATTGTATCCCCGCCCTGTCTCGTGTGCGGTAGCACATAATATTGTCAGACATCAGTATTGGGGTCCGTCCTCAATATAGCTTTTATAGTGCTGATGTTGGACGTTAAACTAACTCAACGTAACTCCTCTTTATAATCATATATGTGTCATTTTGCTCATTAGTCTGTCTCTACACCAATGTATCGGATATTTCCGAAATTTAATGCTAAAAGTATTAGTTACATTTAAACCAATATTTTCCCCTCCACATTTTTCTTTTCTATGGGCGTACTCGTGCTAAGTGCAATGTTTATCTGGAGTTTTTAGTTTGTCCATACCAAGACGCTTTTGGACGCCTTGGTTCATACTAAACATTGGGTGTATCCTAAAAAAAACTGTTACCGTTTGGACGCCTTGGTACATACTAAACATTGGATGTATCCTTAAAAAAACGTACACCGTACGATCCACGATAGACCAAAAAGGATTCTATAAGCTTACCCAGCTACGCCTACTCGACAATACATATGTTAAAATATTTTACACATTAATTAATTTTAACTGCTCTATATTTAGCCGGATGTACTTTTCTTGTACAAATTACCTACACTAAGGTTCATTTTGTTCTCATTCCTTAATGACAACTAATCACCCTCCCCCATCCTTCATTCTTTTGTTACACACACACCCTATAAGTAACCCAGAAAAGCAGCCTTTTGTAAGCAACAACAATATGAACCGGAGGAATTGTCATCGCAAAAAAATGTAGATCCAGATGAAGGATTCAAAACACTCCCAAAAATATTGTGCGTGTGTGCTTGAAAAAAAAAAAAGGGGGGGGGGTGCAGATCATGTCTCTTGTAGGTTTAGTTGCACACTAATCAAGTTCTAATTGTGTGTAGTAGATATAGTCGCAGACTAGTTGCGTTCTAATTGTGTGTTGTAGGTTTAGTCGCAAACTAATCATGTTTTTAATTAGTTTAATTTTTTCTTTAGTGGCACATTTATCAAGTTCTAGTTGCGTATAGTAGCTTTAGTCGCACACTAGTTATGTTCTAATTGTGGCGGTACCTTTGGCTAACGATGTGAATTAGAAGTAAATGATTGTAAAAAAAAAAAGAAGTTCCCTTTTAGTTGCTTGTACAGCAAGACCAAGTTGAATAAATAGAATTGTTGCTGATTTCTGTTCCAGATGGAACGTTCTAAAAAATGCGAATGTTTTTGTCTACAACATAGTGATTAGGTGTTCGATTTTCCTACAAATGGTGTCTCTTATTCAGTCTCACTACTTTGAAATTGATAACATCTCTCTCTCTCTCTCTCTCTCTCTCTCTCTCTCTCTCTCTCTCTTACTCCTTCACTCATCTAAGAATACAATTCTTTAAGATTACAAAAAATCATATAGTAAAAATAAATTCGAATCATTACTTATTTAAATAAAGTGAAACGTATAGAAACAAAATATTAAGGCGCAACATTAGTTATTAAACTATAGAAACAAAATATTAAGGCACAACATTAGTTATTTAACTATATAAACAAAATACTAAGGCATAACATTAGTTATTAAACTATATAAACAAAATATTAAGGCACAACATTAGTTATTAAACTATATCACTTACCTTTCAGCGCATGACACAAGGCTGCTGTGCCCGGTTTGTTTGTTTCTCTTAATCTTGGAAATTTAAAAACTTTTTTACAGAGAATAATGTGGTGGAATTGGGTCTCTAGCACTCTAATTTACAACAATACTGTACTTTATCCAGGTGCGTTTTGTAGTGGGGCTACTGGTAGTAAAAGGATATCCTGAAGGAGTATGTAATTCGTAACACGAGCTTGGGGGAGAAGTAGAGAACTGAGAAAACATCAAAGGCTGAAGCGAGGAGCCTTGTGATAGTAATAGGGTCTACAGGGTCTAATAGTAGACCCTGTAGATCTAGACTGTGGCCTGTGAGACTGTGATATTATATACACTGTATACCCTGGAGACACTGTGGGTTATTCCAGACTGTAGACTGTGATATAGACACTGTAGACTGTAGACTGTGGTATAGACAATGTAGACTGTAGACTGTGGTATATACACTTTAAATCTAGACTGAGACCTGTAAGACTGTGATATAGACACCGTAGACTGTAGACACTACGGGTTATTCCAGGCTGTAGACTGTGATATAGACACCGTAGATCTAGAATGTGGCCTGTAAGACTGTGATATAGACACCGTAGACACTGTAGACTATGTAGACCCTGTAGACACTAGGGGTTATTCCAGCTGACGCACGGCCAGTCGGCCCCACAATAACAGTGACAAAGGCCGCGACACCCGCCCCACTGGAGAATCGTGACTACACACTGAGTCGCCAATTTCTCACTCACCCAGAGAACACGGATCTACCACGCTGTTCAGGATGCTGATTCTTTCAAGTGGTTGGACTCTCCTTCCATATCGTTTTAGTACGTCCTTGCTTAAGGTTATTATCTCGCTTCTTTTACAGCCGAATGAAGGAGCAAAGATTTCAGGGGAAAAAATCGTGTTTGTCATGTCTTGTTTATCCTACTTAAAAGAGTGTAATTAAATAATAATAATATTATTATTGCTGCATCGGAGACAAGCGTTTTCTTTATTACGAACGCGCTTCCCATAAAGGGAGGTATACACATGTATCATTATGGAAGTAAAAATGTTTAGCATATAATGTGTTAGTTCCCTTAGTTTAAAGTATTTTTTTCCTTCCCAGAGTCTCGAACCGTTCACAAGGCAAAAAAGACTGTGCACTGTTTCGTCCCTGGTATGGTACGAACAGGGCTGCACGTTTCTAAAAACACTGTAAAAATGGCATCATCATCTGTCAGCGTCATCGGTTTTTTCAGCTACATGTTAGGTCGGTGTGAGTAAAATGGTTTAGACAAACATTCTGAAATCCCCGCACTGTCTAAATGTGGGAAGACTTGAAATTGTGAGACGTTAATTTTTAAACCCTTCGCCGTATAACAATAAGGTACTTCTCTTGAACATAGGCAACGTCACATTAGGGAGGGTTAGGGTTATGGTTAGGGTTAGGGCTATGGTTAGGGTTAGGGCTATGGTTAGGGTTAGGGCTATGGTTAGGGTTAGGGCTATGGTTAGGGTTAGGTTTGGATTAGGGTTTGTGTTCAGGTAGGGGTTGGGATAGGGGTTGGGGTTGGGTTAGGGTTAGAGTTAGGGTTAAGGTTAGGGTTGGGGTTGATTTAGGCTTAGAGTTAGGGTCAGATTCGGGTCGCGTTAGGGTTGGGTTGGGTTAGGGATAGTGTTGTTTGTTGTTGTTTTTTGCGGGTGCTTTTTTTGTTTTGTTTTTTTGTTTGTTTGGGGTGGGTTGGGGGTGGGGGTTGGTTGTTCTCTTTTTTATGTTTTGATATCTTTTGTTTGTTTTAATTTTTTTTCCTTAGAAGTTAGAACTAAGTGCACCTACCAGTAATGTTTTTATTTTCCGCCGAAGGTAACTTTCATCCAACAATACTTTCTTAATGTGTGTGTTCATTTCAGGCAGATTCAAATTTTCACCATGTCGCTTCTCCAGGCGGTGATGGATTTTATGATACATGCTCGAGATATCGTCATGCAAAGTGGAGATTTCGTGGCTCGAACATCAAACCTCCTAACGCAAGTGTTGGGTATAATGTGGCAAAACTTGTGCAGATTTATTATTTCGAAATAATAGTTGCGCAGCGCGATGCAAAAACGTTCACTAATAATTTATAGACTCTATATCACTTTCACTGTTACTCAAAGGTTTTGTTTGTCCCTGTGATCCTGTCTTCTATTTTTTGAAGCCTTTAGTCCTACATAAGCACGAAAGGGTTAAAGAAGCTCATCAAATGACTATACTTTCAAGTGGTTTGCAATTCATAGTATATAAACGGTCACATTTAATTTGCTCTTAAACGCAAAAACAAAGTACGTCTCTTTGAAAGCAAAATTGTGTTCTAAGCTGATAAAATGAAATTTATGAGAAAAAAAAGGGACATGTTTTTCCGCCCTTTTACCCACTACGAGATAAAATGTAGACTTAATCTCTCGTTCTTTTCTGATTGGTGCAAAACCAAGGCTTCCAATAAAAAAGACAGAGACAGAAAATTGAGCAAAGTATTTAGATTTTTTTAAAGTGATTAATTTCTTCTAACTTTGACCATAGATAGAACAAAGTGAAAAATATAGAGTGGTTTTTTTTCGACCTTCAAGCCTACTAGACTAAAAATCTAAACTATTATAATTATCTGTGTGGGGACCAGTTTATGGTACTTTGGAAAAATATCGAAAATTGAATAGTAATTATTGCGAAATGATCGGTGCGCATCGCGGTAATGCTGATAGGTATCGTCCTATAAAATGTTGAATTTTTTGTTGCTGCCTCGTAACATTATATTAGTGATGTGTCAAAATCGTCGGATTCTGTTATAAACTATCACAGTATTGGATTTTCTAATTGTCTTGTTTTGTTTTGTTTTTTGTCTTTTATGGGTTTTTGGTTTGTTTGCTTTTTTGTTTGTCGTTTTTTGTTGTTTGGTTGTCATTGTTCTGTTTTGTTGGGATTTTTTTTGCTTCATATAGAAAGATAAGAGTAACACTTACAGCAAAGCTGGGCTTAAAAATGATCAGTGAAGTATTTGATTACAGGTGATTCAAAGATAACGATGACGTGATGATAATGATATTAACAGATTAGTCTTCATTTTTTTTTTAATTTAGTACGATGCGGTTGAGCATTTAATCATCTGTTATCAGAAATTTATTATGTTATCAGCAAATAACTTTGGCGTTTAAACAAATCTAAAAAGTAACAACGCAATCACACGTGTAACAAATGAACACAACTTGCACATCTTGGTCCATAAGTACAACGTCGCTGTAGCTTATGACTTCTTGGTCGCCTTCTTATTCGTATATTCTTACGACAAACCGTAAGCTACGAGGGCATTGTACTTAAGACCACTTTGTAACATAAATGATGGCTACAATGGTGCAACTTATCTAATTGTTTAACGATATGTCGTATCAACCCTGACAGGGTGATATGGCAAAGACATTGGGGCCGTGGTCTAGGGGTAGAACATCGGCTTCCGACGCAAAAGGTCCCGAGTTCGAATCCTGGCTGTTGCGTTCCCTACTGGTTGGGTCGGTGTCAGTATAATGTGACTGACTGAGACAGGAGTCGCGGTATCCCCGCCTTGTCTCATGTGTGGCAGCACATAAAATTGTCAGACGTCTGTCTTGGGGTCCGTCCACAATATAGCCTATATAGTGCTGATGTTGGACGTTAAAACCAACTCAACTCAACGACAAGGTGATATGGTGACATTGGGGCCAGCATCAGACTGGGCTGTGTACGCCCATGTACCGAACCTCGGTCCCACATCTTGGTCGTTTCAAACTGGATCAGTTGATTTAATTTTTAATCCCGGTTACACGCATTAGCTCAAGTCATCGATGAAGTCAGTAAAGACATAGAATAACATGATACAGTGTATGCGCTAAGTTGAACCGTGTTATAAGTCCTTATGTAATTATATTGTGATCTTTTGATTTCTGTGTATGGGCTAAGTGGAACAAGGCTCTAAGTCCTTATGTAAATATATTGTGATATTCTAATTTCTGTGTATAGGCTATATTGAACAAGGTTCTAAGTCCCTATATAATTATATTGTGATCTCCTGATTTCTGTGTGTGGGCTAAGTTAAACAAGGCTCTAAGTTTTTATGTAAATATGCGCTAAGTTGAAAACGGTGCTAAGTCCTTTATAAATATTGATTAACTTAAAGTTAAAGCAGTGCCATTTTGTGTGTGAAAGCCTTTCACAAGGATTTTTTTGTATGCGTAATTTCCTTGACGTGTGTGGACTTCAGAAAACACGAATACAAGACAACAAAAAAGGTAAGACTTATTGGATAGGCGTTCAATTTTTTTTTCTCTTTACTCAAACCTCATGACTTTTAAATAAACTAGTTATTTGGCATTAAATTTAACCAAATGGAGTTATATTTGCATTCTGTTAAAGTCCCACCGGCCCTTCCTGTTCTTAGCGGCCACTTGCAATGACGACCACTTCTCATAGGCTCCCTTGTGTTTTTACTTTTTGTTTTTACTACCCATTGCAACCATCAGCCCAATGCGACCATTTGTCCATAGCGACTATCTGTAATGACGACCACTTTTATAGGCTCCCTTGTACTTTTCCTTTATTTTGTTACTACCCATCGCGACCACCATCCCAGTGCGACCCCCAGGAGCCCCTGATTGAACCAAAACAGACGAGATCCTGTCCAAGGGCGACTACCTATTTTACTGCATATGCCCTAAGTTGAATAACAAATCTATTCCTCAATCCCATACATCCCATCTGAGGCCCGAAATACCACACAACGCATCCATTGCCGTCAATCCTCGATGAACTGTTGTTATGTCTCCCCCAACACCGTATACTCTGTAAAGTTCCATTTTAAATAACTCACTTCTTTGTTAGTTAAAATCTAATCTGACCTTTTTCATTGTTCTCAATCCTTGATTACCTCCCGTCCCAGGGCCGAGATGGCATCTAACCTTATGCGCTAAGTTGAAAAATGGTCTAAGTCCTTTATAAATATTAATTAACTTACAGCAGAGCCATTCTGCGTGCGAAACTCTTTCACAAGGAATTTTTTGTTTGCGTAATTTCCTTAATGTGTGTGGACTATAGGAAAACACGAATTACAAGATAACAAAAAAGGTAAGACTTGAAGACGCGTTTAAATTGGTTTTTTTATATGTTGAGTTGTTGAGTTAGTTTAACGTCCAACATTAACACTATATAGGCTATATTGTGGACGGGCCAAGACGGACGTCTGACAATTTTATGTGCTGCCACACACGAGACAGGGCGGGGATACCATGACTCCTGTCTCAGCCGGTCACATTATACTGACACCGACCCAACTAGTAGGGAACGCAATCGCTAGGATTCGAACTCGGACCTTTTGCGTTGGAAGCTGATGTTCTACCCCGGGGCCACCGCGCCCCCTTCTTTACTCAAAACTCAGTTTCTTTCAATCTTATCCGACCCATTTCTTTCTTCTTAATCCCAGATTACACAAGGGCCGAGATGGCATCTAACCACCCAACACGCCCCTTGCTTGCACTCCTGGCAGTCCTGCTGTGTCTCACCATGTGCGCCATACCCTGTGTGGAGACCGCTCCAACACAAACAGGATCTCCGAGGGTTGGCGACACACAGAGAAAGGCAAGTCCAACACAAACAGGATCTCCGAGGGTTGGCGACACACAGAGAAAGACAAGTCCAACACCAACAGGATCTCCGAGGGTTGGAGGAGACACACAGAGAAAGACAAGTCCAACACCAACAGGATCTCCGAGGGTTGGAGGAGACACACAGAGAAAGACAAGTCCAACACCAACAGGATCTCCGAGGGTTGGAGGAGACACACAGAGAAAGACAAGTCCAACACCAACAGGATCTCCGAGGGTTGGCGACACACAGAGAAAGACAAGTCCAACACAAACAGGATCTCCGAGGGTTGGCGACACACAGAGAAAGACAAGTCCAACACCAACAGGATCTCCGAGGGTTGGCGACACACAGAGAAAGACAAGTCCAACACCAACAGGATCTCCGAGGGTTGGCGACACACAGAGAAAGACAAGTCCAACACCAACAGGATCTCCGAGGGTTGGCGACACACAGAGAAAGACAAGTCCAACACCAACAGGATCTCCGAGGGTTGGCGACACACAGAGAAAGACAAGTCCAACACCAACAGGATCTTCGGGGGTTGGCGACACACAGAGAAAGACAAGTCCAACACCAACAGGATCTCCGAGGGTTGGCGACACACAGAGAAAGACAAGTCCAACACCAACAGGATCTTCGGGGGTTGGCGACACACAGAGAAAGACGCTCCAGGTTGCGTTTTCTGGGAATCGAGTCCTGGTCTTTCCCCCTCCATTGTTAGACAGGTGAGATGTTTACCGTAGATTGAAACAAATAGTTTGTTTAGTTTGTTGGTTGGTTGGTTGGTTGGTTGGTTAAACGGCACATGGTGGTTTGGTGGATTAGTTGTTTGGTATCTAGTTGGTTGGTTGGTTGATTGGTTAGTTTGTTGGTTGGTGTTTGGTTAGTTGGTTGTTTAGTTGGTTTGTTGGTTGATTGGTTAGGTTGGTTAGCAGGCACATGGTAGTTTGGTGGATTAGTTGGTTAGATGGTTGGTTGGTTGGTTGATTGGTTTGTTGGTTAAACGGTACGTGGTTCTTTAGAGGATTAGTTGGTTGGTGTTTATTTAGTTGGTTGGTTATTGGTTTGGTGGTTGTTTGCTTAGTTGGCACATGGTTGTTTGGAGGATTAGTTGGTTGGTGTTTAGTTGGTTGGTTGGTTGGTTGGTTAATTAAATGGTTAGTTGGTTAGCTGGCACATGGTAGTTTGGTGGATTAGTTGGTTGGTGTTTATTTAGTTGGTTGCTTGGTTGTTGGTTAGTTGGTTTGGTTGGTTGGTTGGTTTGGTGGTTAAACGGCACATGGAGGTTTAGTGGATTAGTTGGTTGGTTGGTTGGTCGGTTGGTTTCAGGTTTCATGGTTAATTGGTTAGTTGGCACATGGTAGTTTGGTGGATTAGTTGGTTGGTGTTTAGTTAGTTGGTTGGTTTGGTTGGTCGGTTGGTTTGGTGGTTGATTGGTTAGTTGGCACATGGTGGTTTGGTGGATTAGTTGGTTTGCACACAGATGAAGACGCACCAGGTTGTGTTTTCGGGGAATCGTGCCCTGGTCCCCCCCCCCCCCTCCATTGATTTGAACAAAGAAAGTAAAGGATTCATTACGTTGAATGGTGGCTGATTCCCCGTTAGAAACTAGGCAATATCGCGGAAGGATTTCAAGTCTAACAATTGTACAGTTTCGACATACAGGTGCAGAGCGAGAATAAGAAAGAAATTTAATTTGGTGAAACTAATCCAACTAGTAAAGATCAAAATGCAAGGCACCAAGAAAAACTAAATAAAAATGTTTTCTTCTTTTTTCAATTTAGTTATTTTTGGTCTGGTGAAGGCCTAAGGCCGAAAGATTACGTGTTTGTATCGTTTTGTATTGTTATAGCTGCACTATACCTATTTTTGTAATTTTGTTGTGCCTTGCATATTGTTTACCAAGCTTTGTTGCGGTATTCAATTTAATTTAGTAAAGATCAAGGCAGATTGAACTGGTGTAGAACCAGAACTCCATATAGAAATTGTGCGGCCTACCCACTGCGTCAACCTGCCACTTAAATTTGACGATGAAAACCAGACGATTGGATATTATGGGATATATTAGCCTGAGGACAATGAAGTGATATTCTTTATTATTTTAATACGTCTAATAGTCTCCCATTTTGGTGGGGGGACGCTGTGGTCCCGGGATAGAACATCGGCTTCCGACGCAAAAGGTCCCGAGTTCGAATCCTGGCTGTTGCGTTCCCTACTGGTTGGATCGGTGTCAGTATAATGTGACCGGCTGAGACAAGAGTAATGGTATCCCCGCCCTGTCTCGTGTGTGGCAGCATATAAAAATTGTCAACCGGCCGTCTTGGGGCCCGTCCACAATATAGCTTATATAGTGCTGCTGTTGGACGTTAAACCAACCCCAACCCAACTCCCGTTTTGGTGACATATATAGACATTATTTTTTCCTTAAAACCGCAACCTTGCTTTTGTTTCCTCATGCACTATGCCTCAATCTCCCTCCACAGATTCTTACAGTGTCTCTGCGACCACACCACCAAGGACTGCAACATGTTCTTCGAACCGTCTCCAGACAAGAGCGCTACCGATCTAACCACCAAGGCCTACAGAGGAACCAAACTGGAGTTTGCACACGGCCCACAATTCCCTGGTCCTTCAACAGGTCCGGCACGTGAACTGACCACCTCCTACACATGCAGAGCTCTGATCGCCGAAACGTTCGGCCTGCTCTACTGTACAGTCAATGAGACGGCGACGTATAACGTCTCGGGCATGGCTAGCGTCGGGGCCGCAAAGCTGGACGTTAACCTTAGCCGCGGGTGTGACTTCAAGTGTGTGGTCTTGGAGTGGACTTCTGACGTCCAGTCATCTAACTTTGGACAAGGCCCTACTACCGTGACGGACAATACGATGTGTGTTCTCTTCTCTGGCAGGATTCTGTACGGAGACTGTGACACGTGTGGTGGTACCACTGGAAGGGCCGCAAATGGTGCAGCGTCTGGAAGAGTTATGGCCCTTATTGGTGTCACAGAGAATTATGACACTTTGAACCAGAATGCCAGTCTATCTCCTGGATATAAAACCATCACCATTAAGGAAGACGCACCCAAAGAAAGTGACATAAGTGGAAACATTCAAAACGCAAAAGGTAAAGACAAGCTGGAGACAGAATCTAGCAATGCAGATGACCCAGAAAAAGCCCAGCTCTTTGTCATCGGTTTAGGCGCGAGCCTTGTTGTGAATATGATCTTACTGGTTCTTTGTATTTACTTGTGTATTGCCCTCAGGCGCAGGGCCAAGAAAGGTAATACTCTCCCAAAGCAAGACGCCTTCCCCAACCAGATTGTCGACGGTGGTGACATGGAGTGTGAAGTCAATGAAAATCCCTATCAAAACATTGACGATGCTAATAGGTCTGCCATTCAACTCCACGTGAGGCAGGACAATGGATACCTCACTCCGACCAACGCCAAGTCCAGTGTTGACGGCGGACATTCTATCAGCGTCTCTGAAACTGGTACATGCAGCAGCACCAACAAACCCACCGACGCCCCCCACAACCCATCCATAAGCTCCGACGATGGGAACTACGATAGTATTGAACTTCTGAACACGGCTCAAAAACCGCCTGAGAATGTCGGTCAAAGGGAGACTACTCCCAGTGAGAAAGTCACACCGTTCGGCGGAAGTAACAACGCTGCAACCCTTGGAAACCATGGCAACCATAGCAACCATAGCAACCATAGCAACCAGCCAGCCAAAATGGACGAACCACCAGCTGGCAACACCCTCCAGCAAATCAAACCAGACTCTATCTTCATCAGGCAGAAGGACCTCATATCTGACCTCAAGATGACCTTTGACCGACGACCTAAGCTCGTGACCTCTCCCAGGGAAGGCTCCGCCCCCAAATACTTTCCGACGGATCGTGGAACAGCGACGCAGAGTCCGACAAAGGGAGACCACCAAGGGCCAGAACACAACGACGCATCCAGTCCTGCTGGTTTCTCAGAAACCCCGACCATACCTAAAAAACCGGATGTGCCTCATAAACCGCGCAGGTCTCGAACCCTGAGGCGAAATGGCTCCGCTGCTGATCCTGGGAGCAGACCAAAGGCCAACTCAATCCCCGGGTCCGGAGGCGGAAACAGCGAGTCGCCAATGTGCCAGGACAACCCTGCCTTCTCTTCCTCGGACAGTGACGAAAATGTCTACTGTACTCTGTACGATTACTGACATGCTCGTGAGAGAACAAACAAAACAAAAACACACAAAACCACGAGTAAACACGAATAAAATCGTTGAACATGATCTCTCTCTCTCTCTCGCTCTCTCTCTCTGTCTCTCTCTCTCTCTCTCTCTCTCTCTCTGTCTCTCTCTCTCTCTCTCTGTCTCTCTCTGTCTCTCTCTCTCTCTCTCTCTCTCTCTCTCTCTCTCTCTCTCTCTCTCTCTCTCTCTCTCTCTCTCTCTCTCTCTCTCTCTCTCTCTCTCTCTTTTATCTTTAAAAATATCGTAGTTACAAACGTTCTCCTGGCGTAAATACATTTTGTAGGAGAGTTGAGTTGAGTTCAGTTGTTTGCTTAACGTCCAACATTAGCTCTATATAGGCTCTATTGCGGACGGGCCCCAAGACTGGCGTCTGACAATGTTATGTGCTGACACACACAAGACAGGGCGGGGATACCATCACTTCTTGTCTCAGTCGGTCACATTACACTGACACCGATCCAGGGAACAAAATTGGACATAAGATGATGTGTTTAATGCAATTTGAAACTAAAGAAATTGTGATTAATTAGAAATACATAATATATAATATTGATCATAATCCATTTTGCTTATTTTTATTGGTTATCATTTTCTTCCAGTTCTTTATGGTTATTTATAATGATAAAACATGATGATGATGATGATGATGATGATGATGATGATGATGATGATGATGATGATGATGATGATGATGATGATAATGATAATGATGATGATGATGATGATGATGATGATGATGATGATGATGATGATGATGATGATGATGATGATTATCATAAAATGTATGTGCAATTATATAGCTGGCTTTCTTTGTATTTGCCTATCTCTCTTTGCTTTTGTCTCTGTTTGTCTGTATATCCGTCTGTTTGTCTATCTGCATCTCTCCGTGTCTCTGTCCATCTCTCCCTCGCTTTCTACCTCTCTCTCTTCCTTTCTTTTTGTCTCTCTGCATGTTGGTCTGTCTTCCTCTTCGGTACCTTTTGCGTCGGAAGCCGATGTTCTAAATCTGGACCACCGCGCCCCCCTTTGCGTGGAGAAAACGGACCTCTCTCCTTGTTTAACGTCTCCTGGGGACTAAGAAAATTCCTATACGGCGACGGGGCCCAGAGTGGGGTACCCGAGACTTGCTCGGTCACATTATACTGACACTGACCAAACCACAGTAGGGAAACACGCGGCGGCAAGAGCGAGGACTGGAACCACAGACACCCTAGGACGAAAGCCAATGTTCTAACCACATTGTTACCCGCCCCTTTTAGATTTAGTTGATGTTACAGAATCAGTCAAGTAGTTGAGAGAGGCTAATGAGTTTTGGGTGTTTTTTGTTGTTGTTTTTGTTCTTTTTCTTTTTGTCGTTGTTGGAATGATAACACTGACGTGAAAAACGTTTTAAAAAATACAAAAAAAAATATTTTTAAATATGTTTCTATTTGTTTACAGGTCGTCTATAGACTTGGCCTTGTATTCATGAATTCGGCCTTCAGTTCCATTGTTATTATTATTCATTGCCAGGCATAGTATTTCTGGAATAAATGTCAATCCAGTCAATGACCTTCATCCTGACATCACATAATCCCCCGTAAAAGCAGTTAAATGTTCTAAACGTGGATTGGAGAGTTCCGAAAATTGCCCACCCTCCCTAAATTAATATCGACTAATAATAGCCATAGATACAGCGCTTTGGCCTTGAGTATAAAAAGTATTATAATTATATAAATAGCTCCTCCTCGTGTATAAAAATGATTATAATTATATAAATAGCTCCTGCCGCTTTTTTCAAACTAAGAATACATTAATTTACTTCTCTTGGGCGCACAGACATAAGTTATAGTGGAACTTAATACTCGTGTATAAAAATGATTATAATTATATAAATAGCTCCTGCCGCTTTTTTTAAACTAAGAATACATTAATTTACTTCTCTTGGGCGCACAGGCATAAGTTATAGTGAAACTTAATACTCGCGATGTACAGATAAATTGTCCGAAAATCGCTCATCCATAAAAACCGGCTAACTATCGCATTAGTTATATCGCTTTGATCCTTTAACCCTTTGGTCGAGTCGATATCACAGACCTATATCAATCGTGTTGGGATCTTTGCCTGCACCATTGACAGTTCTTCCCGAAGCCGGAAAGACAGACACACAGACTTCTGGTGAATTGAAGACCCCGTACCCGCGTTGTAGAGCAGACTCGAATTACCTAGATCTACAGAAGATGTCTCCGTCTCACGCTGGAATCGTGCCTCTGACGGCCTGCCTGGTTTTGCTGTCCATTCTGACAGTACTGACACTGCCAGGGCAGGCTTTGATAGTGCTGCCTCCGATTGGTAGGTTCATTTAAGTTGATTTAAGATGATTTAAGTTGATTTCAGTTGATTGCCGATTATATAAGTTGATTTATGTTGATTTAAGTTGATTTCAGTTGAGTTAAGTTGAAAGGAGTTGGTTTAACATCCAACATCAGCAATACATAGGGAAATTCTGCTCCGGAGCGTCAATTAAAAAAAAAAAACATTATTATTTCCAATGAATAATGTATCTACTTTATTACTAATAGTAATTGTGGTATTGTTACTATAATGTTCCCCCATAATTGTTAGTTAAAGCCTCAAAACTTAAAAATAACAGTTTCCTTTTTTTCTCAGCTTGTCCTGTCCCGAAGCTCCAACTGGGTGGGGATGTGGGTGTGTGCGCTACCCTCTGCGCCAGCGATGCGGAGTGTGGCAGTGACAGTATGTGTTGTCTCAACAGCTGCGGCGGCCGCTCTTGTACCACAGTGACGGCGCCCTGTGTGTAAGTCATCATCATCATCATCATTATCATCATCATCATCATCATCATCATCATTATCATCATCATCATCATCATCATTATCATCATCATCATCATCATCATCATCATCATCATCATCATCATCATCATCATCATCATCATCATCATCATCATCATCATCGTCATCATCATCATCATTAGCATGTTAACAGTTTTGTCCTACTCTCTCCCACAGTGATAACAACATCAGGTACCTGCACCATAACTTCATGCCGTTTCACAGTGAGGACCCGGACACGTGCGGCATGTGTTGGTGCCAGAACGGCTCCAAGGCTTGCCACACATACCCGTGCAAGGGACCCATCCCTTGAATCTGGCACCAAGAAGAAGGGATATACTATAGGGCCGTTTGAATATAATCTTACACCCATTTTAAGGCGTTTTGACACCTACCCACTACTTTTAATTACGCAGTTCCCCTAACAGTAACCCTAGTCCTATCCCTAACCCTAACCCTAACCCTAAGCCTAACCTTAACCCTATCTATTAACACTATTTTTTCAATCCCTAGCCCTAACCCTAACCCTAACCCTAACCTTACCCTAACCATAACCTAACCCTAATCCTAACCCTAGCCCTACCCCTAACCCTAACCCTACCCGTATCCCTAATCCTAACTTTTACTCTAACCCTATCGATTAACACTATTCTTTCAATAGCCAATGACCCCCACCCCCTCTAGGGTGTAAGATAATTATATTTTAACTGCCCTTAACAGTGTAGGCGACCTATCCTTTAATAATAATGGCAGCTACATATGTCCATGATACCAAGGGAATTAAAATAAAGTTAACCATCAGTTAAGCTTTGCAGACTTTGTTTCTTCAATTATCAATGTGGTAATAAAAGCGTAAACTATGTTTGCTGGCGTATCAATTAAAAAAAATGTTTTAAACTATTGATATAGTAATGTACACTTTATGGAATAACCAACAAAGTAGTGTAGGCTTTTTGTTAATTTAGGCTGTGTAGACATCCTTGAACTATGGACAAAAAGTGTATGGAATTTGATAGTGTATACTTTATTTAACTATCGACAAAGTAATGTGGGCTTTTTTTTTTGCTAAAGGTGTGTAAACTTAAGTTAAAATGGCTTTGAGAAAGAGTAACTGTAGCAGTTTTTTTATGGAAGGATTTTTTCACATGGTTTTTAGCTACGGGTTTGAGGGACTACTGAGAGACTAATAATACAACTTTATTTCGTTACCCATGCCAAAACTTTATAAGAAAAGTTGAGAAGAAAAAAATGGGGGGAGAGAGCAAGAGAAGATGAGAGTGGTAAGGAGGGAGAGAGAGAAAGAGAGAGAGAGAGAAAGAGAGAGAAGAGAGAGAGAGGGAGAGAGAGAGAGAGAGAGAGAGAGAGAGAGAGAGAGAGAAGTGGGATTAGAAAGAATGGTGATGCATCTAAGCAAAAAGAGTATGATATTTATCTGTTTTCTTTTTCTAGATTTGTAGATACCAGAGAAGCCGATGTTCTACCCCTGGGCCACGGTGTTAGGACATAGCTCAGCGGAGAATAAACAAATGAGCAAACAAACACATTGACTGCATTAAAAAAAGGTTTATTAATTAGAATAGAGTGACATTAAAGTGCATTTTAAATACGAAAAATACTTCTACTATAACATCTATTACAAATACAACATAAACGTTAACGTACCTAACATTACATACCGCACAAGAACAGGACCCGACCAAAAGTGCCGAGATCCCAAATCTCTTCTCTATTTAAAGGTAACATTCGAACTTTCTAGAAACCGCATTACTGACAA
The DNA here is from genome assembly GCA_003991915.1 of Elysia chlorotica. Taxonomy (NCBI): domain Eukaryota; kingdom Metazoa; phylum Mollusca; class Gastropoda; family Plakobranchidae; genus Elysia; species Elysia chlorotica. The sequence continues at coordinate 515,095 of RQTK01000035.1, read as the reverse complement.
AAGCTCACAATGAACACAGATCATGAATACACAAAAAACCAACAAACACAGAACCGGTTCAAAGACACGCACAATGACATTTACAAAACACTATTCAAAATATAACACAAGAAAAGCTATCCTAACATAGATAGATAAAATAGATAGAGGTGAAAATAGATTTATGGAGATGGAAAAAATCGTAAAAAGAGAAGAAGAAGAAGAAGAAGAATATAGTGGTGTATATGTTAGCAATGCACGGTAGTCCAGGGGTAGAACATCGGCTTCCGACGCAAGAGGTTCGTGATTCCAAATCTGGCGATTCGCTCCATACAGGTTGGGTCGGTGTCAGTTTAATGTGACCGGCTGAGACAGGAGTCATGGCATCCCCGCCCTGTCTCTGCTTGGCAGCAAATAAAATTGTCAGACATCAGTCTTGGATCCGTCCACAATAGGGCCTATAGCCTATAGAGTGCTGATGTTGGACGTTAAAACCATTTAAACTCAACTCAACTCTGGCTCTATCAGCGTCATAAACAACTCCCATCTGGCACCAAATCCGCTGCAAGGTCAGAACTTTTATTGGCGTCGTGGTGAGAGAAAAGGTCATCAAACAGCTTGGGGCGGCTTTGGGCTCTCTGGATGTCTCTCCCTCCCCCCTCCTCTCTCTCTCTCTCTCTCTCTCTCTCTCTCTCTCTCTCTCTCTCTCATACACACACCGACCTTTCTGTTAGGGAAATTTATTCCCCTGTTTGTTGTTGTTGTTGTTGTTGTTGTTGTTGTTGTTGTTGTTGTTGTTGTTGTTTTGTTTGTTTCTTTTCTTATTTTGTGTTGTATTTGTCGCTTTTTTTTTCTTTCGTGTTTTCCTTTTCGCTTTTTTGTTTTTGTGATTGTTCTGTTTTTGTTGTTTTTATTCCTGTTGTTTTTTAATGTTGCTCCTCATTCTAGTCTTTGACAGAGCACATACGGCGCACAAGCATAAAAAAGTAGATCTAGTAGGCCCTACACAACGACACTGTAATATTAAAAAATGTTCTGCTTGTTGAATAGATATATCTTCAAACAAAGTGGAACTACTCTTTGCTCAATCTTATTCCTTCTTGCGGTATCGTCTTTCCACCCCAACCCCTTTTCACTTCTATCTGTATTAATGGTTTCAAATCTCAGCTTAAGCGTTCACAACTGGAACAAAACTTAGTCTGCTCCTCCGTGAAATGTCAAATTAATTGGAAGTTAGCTTAGGCGTGCCTCACATCTCATTTCCAAACACACACAGAAAGTTTGCATGAAACAGTTATGAATTGTTATGTCGTCAGAATCGTTTTTATAATTATATGTTGCACACAACAAATAATAAGAGCTTTAAAAAAATTCAAAGCGCCCTGATCAAATCTGCTGGATCATCCAGTGTAATTTTTCTCAAACTCCCAATAAAAACATTTTAGGGAAGCTATTAACAGATGAAAGGTCTCAAATAGAGATATTCCTTGTTTCGTATCGAAGAATAAATAATTGTTTGTTTTACTCTTTAAACTTCAATCATTAAGCGTATGAAGAAGAAGGGGACGTACATGTACTTTTATTTTGTTTATATAGCAGTACTAAACCACAAAAGTCAAGGATATACGCTTAAATGTAAAACACAATGATTGATCTCATCAAATTATTATTTTCTACAAACTGAAAAGTTGACAAAAAATCAACTAAAACAGAAACAAACATTTAAATTAGACCTAGATCTAGCTATAAAATATGTAATCAGAGGATTTATAATAATAATATTAGTGCGTTAGGTTAAATGACCAGATTTTTACCAAGTTCAAATAAGTGGATCACGTTAGGTTTCGGCGTAACGACTAGCTCACAATCAATTATTAGGCTATCGCACAAGTACGGAAGTAGGCACAACAAACTAAAGAAAATGAATAACTGAAGTTATGTGATGTCTACATATGATGGGCAACATTTGGTCCTTTTTAAAACAATAACAAAAACGTCAAAAGCAACTGTACAGTTTCAATGTGGAGGGGAAAAGGGAAAAAAGTTATCTTTAACAGGGCTTCATTTAGGCTGTCAGCGCCCCAAACTAGGTTTGTTTCGTAGGAAAAGAAAGATCTGAAGTTGTAGTCACGTGACGTTGTTGACGTGTAGATACCGGTTATTGTAACCGGAAGTGAGAATTTACTCGCAGATACTGAAAACTTGACACGGTGGATGTGTCGTTGTGTACCAACATTAATTACAAATTTTTACTGAATAACAATATCGAGCAAGACTTGAGTTGATGCTTTAAAGTTTATTCTGTTTCCTCAAACAGACTGTCACCATGTTGACAAAATTTGAGACCAAGTCAGCAAGAGTTAAAGGTAATTCATGTGTGTGATCTCAGATTCAGAGATAAGATTGGATCTAGAATCTAAAACTAGAATATAGATCTAGATCTAGATTCTTAATAAGTTTGTTTTAGATATAGATTCTAGATCTAGACCTATACGTATAGTTTTACAAATTGAAATCAAGATCTAAATTATAGCACACACAAAACTTGTATCCAGATTCTAGTAGAGGGGGCTAAATCATAGGGTGTGCGGTATTCTTCAGTCCCTGGTTTAGTGTTTATGTTCTTCCCTCCGATCGCCTGTCTTGCTGGTTGGAAGGGCTTCAGTATATGTAACTAGCTCAGGGAGAAATTACGGTATACCATGTTGTATGTGTATGGCAGACTAAAATTCATGATCTAGAGAATCTGTTGATTAGATTTTTACATATATATGAATTTATTTTTCATTTTTGTTTTCCATGTAGGCTTGACGTTTCACCCAAAGCGTCCTTGGGTCCTTGCCTCCCTTCACAATGGAGTTGTGCAGCTGTGGGATTATCGCATGTGTACTCTGATTGACAAGTTTGATGAACATGAAGGTATGTAGACAACGTCATAACCACTTTGAACCGACTTCAGGTTTCAGTGTTAGTCTATGACTTCAGCATTACATTGGACAGTGATGCTCTACTTGTATGGATTTAAACAATTCTTTATGGCTCTTATTTAAAAGTAAAGTACATGTTAGAGACTTAATAGTGTTTTAAGAGAAAAGGTCTCTTACTTTCTAGGAAAATAGAAATCTAAAGCACTTGTAGTTGTTTTTTTTACAACCAACTTTATAAACCAAGCATGACAATTTCCTTATTTCGTAAGTTCATATCAAATTACCTTTTTTTCTACCAAAAATAAAATGCAAAAGACCTAATTTCATTCTGCAGCTATTTTCTTTAGGCCTAATGAATAACAATTTTATGCTGGAAATTTGTTAAAAAAAGGACTCCAAGCACATTCATGTATACATACAATAAGAGGTTCTAGACTTTTTCTAAATTTATTTAACAATTTTTTTGTATCCTTTTATCTCTGAATAGGTCCTGTGAGAGGAATCCACTTCCACAGCCAACAGCCTCTCTTTGTCTCTGGAGGAGATGATTACAAAATCAAGGTTGGATGCTTCATTTGTTTGTTGTATGACACAGTCATGCTTTTATCTGGCGTCACTATTACATTTTGTTTGCAACCTCCTCTGAAACAATTTTTACTTTCTTTTTTTTTTTTTGTTGCAACGGCGGAATTGTAAACTTGGAATTATTTTTTCACCATTGATTAATAGTAGATACAACTGTCTAGCTATTCAGTTCTGTACAGTTATAATTATAATTATGTAACATGACATTCAGGTTATCATAATCCTTATTTGTAACTTTTAGCTCCTTACAATCACTGTTCTGATAAAGTTATTATTTTATTTTCTCAACAGATCTGGAATTACAAGCTGCGCAGATGTCTGTTTACCCTGCTTGGACATTTGGATTACATCAGGACTACATTTTTCCACCATGTGAGTGAACATTTTGTCACTTCCCACCTTTTTGTGCCATGCTTGTGCGGATAGCTGTTATAAGCCTTTTTTTAATGCATTTCCCAGCAGAAACATCATAATGTTTTTTTTTTCCTTTTTAAAGTGTTTTGTAAAATAAATCAAACGTAGAAAACAATGAGATCATTAATAGCAACTAGTGTTAAGCTGGCCTTCCAAGCAAGTACAATAAAATAGTGTTGCTTGTTGTATCTCATAACTTTAACTGCGAAATCAGCGTGATCGACTATGTTTTGGTGAAAACTGAAAAACAATCTCTGGAATATTACATTCTTTTTTTTTTTTTTTCTTTGTGAACATTTATAGGAATATCCATGGATTTTGAGTTCCTCTGATGACCAGACAATCCGTATTTGGAACTGGCAATCCCGAACATGTATCAGGTACCCTTTTGTCTTCTATCTCTTACAACAAAATCATTTTACTTTAAATAAAAGGAAAACTTAATAGATTTGAGACAAAAACTTTTGTATCTTGATTTTGATTCCTTCTTTGTTTAAAAATAAAATTCTTTTTTATTAAATTTTAGTTAAACAACTCTAGGAACAATTATTTGTTTGTCTTGTTTAAATTGCTCGGTTTTGCATGTCAAATTCTTGTGGGTTTTTTCTTTTCTTCTCTTTTCTTAATAAGACTTAAGAGTAAAGTTATAATATTTAATACAGTACGGTACATAGTTAAGATGCATTCATTTATAATGTTTGGTAGAGGGGTTTTTAATTTTTTTTTTAATGCCTTTTTAAATCACTTTTCAGATACATATATTTACCTATAGTAGTCAGACTAAAACAAACAATATTTTGAAATAGTCTCTTCAATTGGCTCAAAGTAGACAAGAAATGTTGAAGATTGAATAGATCCTTTTTTAGACAAATAATAAATGCACTGGCTGCTTCCAAAGCTAATCTTGCCTGCTTTGTGAATGAATGAGGATGCCTCTCTTCGGAGATGTAAATACTTCAGATTTCCTCTGATTTCTGATTTTCAGGTGCTGCCCCCCTCCTTAATCTAGAAAAAAATTAATAAATATATATAATATATGTTTTTTTTTGACTGGCATTTACATCCCTGTCTCGTTTCTCGCAGTGTTCTGACCGGCCACAGCCACTACGTGATGTGTGCTCAGTTCCACCCGTCCGAGGACCTGGTGGTCTCTGCCTCCCTGGACCAGACCGTCAGGGTGTGGGACATCTCGGGTACGTGGTTGGTCGGACTTCTTGATTAGGGTTAAAGCAGATCAGAAAATTAATGTTGGAAGCTTTGAGATTCTCCTAGTTAGAGCTGGGCAAGCAATTTCAGGTTAAAGCTCTACAAGTACTCTACTGGTTTAAAAAAATTATTTATTTTTTTATTAAATGGGGCAACCCAGAAAAATGCTAATTATATGTATTATTATTTTGCATACAATACTGAAACTCTATTGCTCTTAAATTTTTTATCTTTTCTTTACTACTTGTTTTCTCTCTCTTTGCCCCTCAAATCTCCCTCCCTATGAATGTAACTTAAAAATCTTTTGATGCAGAGAGGAGGAATGGATGGAGGCATGGCGATGAAGTGGATCAAGGGTAGATCACGCAGTTCCACTTAGGTTTGATCTCTGATCGGGTCACCTTTCTAGGGGTTGGGTCTCAGTCAAATGTGACCAGTCAAGTCATAAATACCCCACTTGGGGGTTCCCTCATCTAAAAAAGACCTTCAAGCTGACCAAAGTTTATGTTTTTAAGTGGTTTAACAATTTTTTTTCTTCTTCCAAATGTAGAAGTACAACCTAAATATATAAGTAAAATTATAATTATTATTATTATTATTAAATAATGCTTGATGTATTCTTTATTTACGCCCATATTTTCCTTGTTTCAGGTTTGCGCAAGAAGAACGTGGCCCCAGGCCCCGGTGGCATCGAGGACAGACTCCGCAGCCCGGGCCAGACGGATCTGTTTGGCACCTCGGACGCCATCGTGAAGCACGTGCTGGAGGGCCACGACCGAGGGGTCAACTGGGCCGCCTTCCACCCCACGCTTCCTCTCATCGTGTCGGGGGCTGACGACAGGCAGCTCAAGCTGTGGAGGATGAACGGTGAGGCTGGGGGCCGTGCTGGCTTTTGGAGTTGGTTGATTGGGTCCACTGTGTAGGGTCACATCTTGGGATCCTAGAAGTTCTATAATCGTGAGCATAGCTTCTCTCTGTCTCTCTCTCTCCATTTAGATATTAATTTTAAAATTGTGATTAGACAGGAGTATTTTCGATTTCAAAAGCTTGTCATTATTTTGTCTAAGCAATATTTATATTTCATAGGGTCACTGTACAATAATCCTGGGCAAGTACTATCAAATGTTTTCAAGTTACAAGAGTTATGTTGTTTTCATGTGTTTTTTTTTTTTTACCATTGCACAGTAATTTTTCTCTGCCCAAACGAAGCTTGTCATCATATTTTAAGTGCTTTTTTCCTTTCCTCTGTTTCAGAGTCGAAAGCCTGGGAGGTGGACACGTGCCGAGGGCACTACAACAACGTTTCCTGCTGCCTGTTTCACCCGAGGCAAGAGCTGATTCTCAGCAACTCGGAGGACAAGAGCATCAGAGTGTGGGACATCAGCAAGAGGTTGCTACTCAGTATTAGAATGTTGGGCTTTGGCAAGAGATTACTATAGTGTAGTGTAGAGGGATGCTGTTAGCGCAATGGTTCGAGCATTGGACAACCTTTGTGAAGGTGGTGGGTTCAATCTGTGGTACAGGCTTTATTCTTTGTCATGGATGGTGTGGACATCACATTGTGAATGGAGAGATAAAAATTTAGAAAGTACCCGCCGCCAAGGAAATGTCATTTGTGGTACTTTGAAGGACAAGGGCATCAGAGTGTGGGACATTAGCAAGATAAAGTTTTTTCTACTTTTAATAAACAGCCTTAATTCTTTGTCATGAAAGTTGTATGGTTGAAAGGACATCAAATTTTGAGTTGAGAGATAAAAATTTAGAATGTAGCCCTCAAGGAAATGTCATTTCTGGTACTTTGGAGGACAAGGGCATCAGAATCTGGATCATTAGCAAGAGTTTGGTGTGGCTACTTTTAATAAACAGCCTGTATTCATTGCCTTGGTGTTGTATGTTACAGAACATCAAAGATTTTGTTTGAAGAATTAAGATATAGAAAAAACCACTGAAATATATTTGTTTTCAATACCTCAGAGTACAAAAGCATTAGATTGTGAGCTATTAGTAAGTTAGTGAAACTTCCTTTGAAAACAGCTTATATTATTTGTCATTGTTTAGTGAAATTTTAAAATCTAATTGTCAGCACCTTGAAGGACAAGGGTATTAGAATAAGGATCTTTTGCAAGAGATTGGTGTAGCTGCTTTTGTCTATTTAACAGCATATGTTATATTTTGTCATCTTATATTTTGAACGGACAAAATAACAAAAAAAAAAGGATTCAAATATATCTGATTCTTTGTACGTAGGAGGAAAAGAGTATTAGACTTTCATTCTTTGTCATGGTTTAGTATTTGAGTCGCAGTTGACTGTATCATTCTTAAAAGACAGATCAACTGCCTCGTTTACCAAACTGTATGACTAATTCTCTATTTCTCTGGGATCGCTTCCTCAGAACTGGTGTACAGACTTTCCGCCGAGAGCATGATCGTTTCTGGGTGATGGCTGCCCATCCGACCTTGAACCTTTTTGCTGCAGGTAAAAACAAAAAAAATCACATGAGTAATGCAGCACCCTCATTTCACAGGCAGATTTCAAATTTTTAAAAATGTAACATAAGTAATGCCGGACCTTCATTTCACAGGCAGATTTCAAATTTTTACTCTTAACTGTTCTTTAAGTTCAAGTAAAATTCTTTCTTTACTTGCTTCTTTTGAAGAAACAGGTTGCAAAAAAAGTTGACCACTTATGCTGTATAGAGAATACTATAACACTAGTCTTATTGAAGGGGGCTGGAGGTGTTGTCTTAATGAATAGGCTGTGCTGTGAAAAAGTAAAGTGTATAATCTTGTTGAAAACTGTGCCCAGGACACGATGGTGGTATGATCATCTTCAAGCTTGAGAAGGAGCGGCCTGCGTTCGCCGTGCACAACAATCTCCTGTACTACGTGAAGGACAAGTACCTGCGCAAGCTCGACTTCACAAACTCCAAGGATGTGGCCGTCATGCAGCTCAGAGGGTAAGTCTACACACACACTTTATTATATTGTATGGAGGTTATATAGCACTGATAAAAAACATAAGTGCTTTTTTAATTAAAGAGCATTTTTTTAAAAGAAAAGAAAAGCAAGATACCCTTTTTAGAAAGCTCGCTACACTTTTTTTTTCTTCTTTTCTGTGTCATATTCATATATATATTTTCCCTGTCTCTAACAGTGGATCCCGATCACCATTCTCGTCCATGTCCTACAACCCGGCGGAGAACGCTGTCCTCCTCTGCACTGTGAGTTTCAGGCAGTGTTTTACTATGGTCACTGATTTACTTACTACGCACTGTTTTACTATGGTCACTGATTTACTTACTACGCACTGTTTTATTTTTTATATTATCACATTATTATATCATTGCTCATTATTTTTTATATTATTACTCATTACTCGTTACTTACTTTCACTGATGTAGTGAACTCATATAGGAGCTAGATTACAAGAGGGATTTAGAGAAAAAAAACCCATTGCAAGTGCCTTGGTTCTAGAACCTGGCTCTCTTAAGCATTAAAAAGGATTAAAGAATGCTCCGAGTGTTAACAACCTGCTGCCATGGTTTTCTTATCTGTTCTTACAGTACCTTTTTATGTAAAGCACTATAATTCTTTATTGCTTTTTATTTGATTACAGGAAAGAAGTTCTGCATTCTCTTTTAATTTGTTCTGAAATATAAATTAAAAATGATCACGTTTTTGTACGGTTTTAACCAATTAGCGCAGGGAAGAATCAGGCAAATTATTCTTGTACTCTTGCATTAAACCTGTGGCCTTTTTTTTTTCCCCCAATTTTTTTCTACCAGAAAACTTCGAATGTTGAGAACAGCACCTATGACTTGTACATGGTCCCCAAGGATTCAGACTCCTCAAATCCTGATGGTAGCTTGGTTTTTGTTGTTGTTTTTTTTTGGGGGGGGGGTTCCTTCCTTACAAATTACTCATCTTTAGAACATAGCTTTTTTTTTTCTTCTTTCCAATCAGAATTCCTTTCTTTTACTTCTCAAATTATCTGAGACAAAGTTCAAAAGTTCTGTTTTGGTTTTAATGAAGTATTCAGAATATTATTCTAGTCTTGACAATTTTTTTTTTTCAAGGTTAATGAAGACCAGCCTTGTAGTTAAAAAAAAAATTGTAATTAATGTGTATTTTTTGTTTAAAATGAAATACTAAACAAGCCCAGGAATTGGCAAATCTTTACAAAATGTTATTTTATTTCTGTAATTGATAAACACTGACACTACACTAAAGTCTCCGTTTCTCCGCTGTGTTTGTGCAGCCCCTGAGGGCAAGAGGAGTTCCGGTCTGAACGCTGTGTGGGTGGCCCGGAACCGGTTCGCTGTCCTCGACAGAACTCACTCGGTAAGAAACTAAAAGCATCATTCTACGAGGAGTCTTTTGGGCTTAAACACTCGTTCTCGGTAAGAAACTAAAAAACATCAATTTTAGGAGAGTCTTTTGGGCTTAAACACTTGTTGGAAGAGTTTGTTTTATTACTTCATGTAATTTATGGTAAATTAAGATTTTTGCTACAGGATGGAAATAAATTCCAACATATAAAGACGTCAGTCTTGAGATCTATCCACAGTGTAGCCTATATAGAGCCGATGTTGGGGGTTAAACCAAATTATTTTTTTTTATTATTTTTTTTTTTTACTTGGAGCACAACTATCATTTTAACCTTTTTTTTTTGATTATCAGATCATCATTAAGAACCTGAAAAATGAGATCACCAAGAAGGTTCAGGCGCCAAACTGCGAGGACATCTTCTACGCAGGCACAGGCTGTCTGCTGCTCAAGGAGCCAGATACCGTCACACTGTTTGACGTACAGCAGAAGAGGTACGTATATTCACATACACTTTCCAAGCCTTCATGCAGTGAAGCCAGTTTTCTGTACATTTACTGATTTACAGTATTAGAAAAAAGTTGGCAGGTAATTGTTCAATTTTCTGTAAATTTACTGATATACAGTATTAGAAAAAAGTTGGCAGGTGATTGTTCAATTTTCTGTACATTTACTGATTTACAGTATTAGAAAAAAAGTTGACAGGTAATTGTTCAATTTTCTGTACATTTACTGATTTACAGTATTAGAAAAAAGTTAGCAGGTAACTCTTCAGTAAAAGTCTGTGAAAGGGTTATGTGTTGTAATTCTATATGCTTTGGAGGTCCAGTCAAAAGAAATAATAATTCACTTGGCGTCGCTGTTTAAATCTAAGGGTCCCGAAACAGAGTCGACTGGATGCAAATCGGTGTAGTAAAGGATACAATCTCTGTAATATGTGAATTATGATTATTCTATCTGTACACTAAGAAACTATGTTCTTGTTCCACTCAGGACTCTGGCCACGGTGAAGATCTCCAAGGTGAAGATGGTCATCTGGTCAAGCGACATGGCCACCGTGGCTCTCATCAGCAAGCACGGTCAGTTGTCCACAACACACAGCAAAACGATAATGATGATTATAGTTGTAATAATAATAATAATTATAATAACAATCATAATAATTATTTAAAAATGAAAATGGTCAATATAGACAATTTTTTTTGTATGTTTAAAGATCTCTAGTTCATTACCTTTATCGGCGAATGGTACCTGATTTGCCCCGGTTGTCTCACATTGGTATATGTACCAGCCCTGCGAATCTGAGTATTTGAACTTGTTTATTGTGTTTTCTCTCTGTGTGTGCAGTGATCTCAATCTGCAACCGCAAGCTGGAGAACCTGTGCTCCATCCACGAGAACATCCGCATCAAGTCTGGATCCTGGGACGAGAGCGGCGTGCTCGTCTACACGACGTCCAACCACATCAAATACGCTCTCACCAATGGGTAAGGTCTGCTAAGGGTTGGTTTCAGTATGAGACAGGTGTTCACCAATGGGTAAGGTCTGCTAAGGGTTGGTTTCAGTATGAGACAGGTGTTCAGGTCTGCTGGGTACTGTCTCTTGCTGTACTGTGACAGCACATAAAAATGTTAGACATCAGTCTTGGGGGCTGGTCACAATATAGTGTATATCAGGTGCTGATGTTGGGCGTTTAACAGCCAACTTAACCCAACTCTTCTGTTGAAGACAACATTTTTATTTAAATTTTTTTTTTATTTGTTTACTAATTATTTCATTAGTTATCCACAAATCCCCACACTTAAGCACATTCTACGCCACACTTGTCTCCAGGGATCACGGCATCATCCGCACCCTGGACCTGCCCATCTACATCACCCGCATCAAGGGCAACTCGGTCTACTGCCTGGACCGAGAGTGTCGACCCCGGGTGCTCAACATTGACCCCACAGAGTTCAAGTTCAAACTGGCCCTCGTCAACAGGAAGTACGAGGAGGTGAGCTTCAGTCGACACTCTTAGCACTGCACGGACAGTTTTTTTTACACTGCAGAGCTCTCATAGACAGATAGTTTGAGAATGTGGGCTTCAGTCGACACACGTAACCCACTTAGCACTGCACGGACAGTTTTTTTTACCAGAGCTCCCGTAGACAGACAGTTTGAGAAGATAAGAGCTTTTCTATAGGAAAAATTGACGTTAATAATAGTTGGTTATCATGGGTGATTTGGGGCTATCTGCTCCCACATAGGCAAAGTGGAAGAGTATGTTCTGATTTCATTGATAGAATTAAATGTTTTGGTCTCTTACTTTCAGATGAATCACTAACATTCTTTCATATTGTGTGATTGAAAATATATTTAGACAAAATAGAATGTATATAAAAAAGGACTATTGCATGCCAAACGAAAGAAAGAAGAAAACCTTTTATGATTCTAGTATTTAAGAAACAATGTTAGAACAATTTTTTAAGGAAGTGGCTATTTGTCCGGCAGTCTTGAGTTGGAATTGCTTGGTGATCCAACTAGTATTGGTTAGGACAGCTGTCTCAGTTAGAGCCACATTATGATTATGGTTGTGGCGTGCGCAAGCACGGCAATTTTGTTTTCCTGGGTTTTCCCGATCTACTTTTACTCCCTTGCTTTTTACCTCTTGCTGGTCTCGCTCTTTCTCTACTGTGCCCATCCCTAGATCTAAGTAACGGAGAGTAGAGCTATTATAGTCCTAGTAGAGCTATAGCCGACTTCACGCTTGGTAGAGAGAGAGAGGGGGGGGGGGACAGTAAGAGAGATTAAAAGAGTAGAGAGAGAAAGATATTTTACAAATAATAGATAGAGAGTGCGGCGAGCGGGAGAAAGTGTGAGGGATAGAGAAATAGAGAGCGTGATTGGTGATTGAGCGAGAGAAGACGGAGATAGGGAGAGAGAAAGAGAGAAAAAGGGTGGGGGGGGGGTTCAAAACCAGAATAATAATAATAATAATATTCAATGCTTCCTTCAGATTTAAACACATCATAATATGGTTCCATATGAGACAGCTGTCACAACCAATATTGTTGGATCACCCAAGACTGCCGGAGGAATAGTTTTTTGGCTATTTTTTCGGTTACTGGAGGAATAGTTTTTTGGCTATTTTTTCGGTTACTGGAGGAATAGCTTTTTGGCTATTTGTTCGGTTACTGGATAAATAGCCACTTCCATTTTTTAATGTATTGTTCACCTTTTATTTGTACTACCAAAGTATCTCCAGTGTATAGAGTGTGAATGCCAAACTTTTAAGAGACCCAGTCCTGACGACGCCACTCTCCCTCCGCTCCCCAGGTGCTGCACATGGTGCGTAACGCCAAGCTGGTCGGCCAGTCCATCATCTCCTACCTGCAGAAGAAGGGCTACCCGGAGGTCGCGCTCCACTTTGTCAAGGACGAGAAGACGCGCTTTGGTCTAGCCCTCGAGTGCGGAAACATTGAGGTAACTCATCTTCTAGAATTATATCATTGATTTTTTTTTCTCCCCCACCTCTTTAAATTTGACAAGTTTTTTTTTTGTTTTTTTTTTGTGAGGCAGATTAGGTCACTTTTTTAATTTACTTAGATCCTCTGGCCTGTGGCTGTGCAACATGCAATTGCAGAGCTGATAAGGAGTTGAATATTTTATGTTTTTGATTTTGTGTATTACATTGCTATATTATGTTACTAGCACAACCCACATTCTATCCTGTAATAACAAGTAATTTTTTTATTCAAAAATTTTATCTTCATCCTAGATGTTTCAAATATTGTGGAGATTTCAGCAAAGGCTTAATGCTCAACCTTGGCATACTTTGCTTAACCGTAATCATATGGGGGGATTTTTTGGTGCCTCGTCTGTTTGTCATAGAATCTCTGTGGATAAAAGAAATATTAAAATTTATACTACTTTGATCTAAATTTAAAAAAAAGCACTTGGTAACATTCCTACATACGCTTTAGACCGTAACCATTTCTGTGACCACCCACGTCAGATTGCGCTGGAGGCAGCCCTCTTACATACGCTTTATACCTAAACCATGTTTTTTTACCACCCACGTCAGATTGCGCTGGAGGCAGCCAAGGCCCTCGACGACTCGGCATGCTGGGAGAAGCTCGGCGAGGCCGCGCTGCTGCAGGGCAACCACCAGATCGTGGAGATGGCCTACCAGAAGACCAAGAACTTCGACAAGCTCTCCTTCCTCTACCTCATCACGGGAAACCTGGAGAAGCTCCGCAAGATGATGAAGATTGGTGAGATGATGGTGGCATGGATAGTCAAAGAGTTTCACTTAACGGAGTCACAGTATTTTGCCAGCAATGCTCATGAAATCACACGAATTTTAAGTTTTTTTCCTAAATTTATAACTTTTGAAACAATGAAGATAGAATGAAAATTTGTCAGATTTGAAAACTTCAGCCTTTTTCTCTTTCAAATAACATAAACAATGAAGATAAAATGAAAATTTGTTAGATATGAGAACTTCAGCCTTTTTCTCTTTCAAATAGCATAGCTTTTTCTCCGCGAACATGTCTCTAAGTGACTCCGTTGAGTTAAGACCAACCTGGCAGCTTGATGTTGGAAAGTTTCTAAATGGCTCACTCCTAGTTATCACAATGGGCTTATTTTGATAGGTAAATTAACAAGCAAGGGAAGGGGAAAAATCGATGGTAATAATACTAAAGATCCATAATTGAAAATGCTTACTACCAGTCAGTTGGGTAGACTTGAAATGGTTATAAAACAATGAATGGAGGACAAGAAAGAATGCTAAAACATTAAAAGCTAATGTTATTTTATAATTGCTTTGGTTATAATTTTGTAGTGCCCAGAATAAAAAATGAAGCCAAATCAGCATAATTCTGAATTTAGAATCTTGTTTGAATTCCTATTCAATCTTTGGGAGCAAGTCATATTTCAATCCTCCCCCATCTTTTTATTATCTTTTTATTGCCTGTCCTTTGTTTTAACACAGATTGGCTGATACTTAGGTATGTGGTAGGCTTTAATTAGGTTTTATTTTCCCTCTATAAAATGAATATATTACTAATGCGTGCGTGTTTGCCCTGCGGCCTCCAGCTGAGATCCGCAAAGACACGAGCGGCCACTACCAGAACGCGCTCCTCCTGGGCGACGTCAACGAGAGGGTGAAGATCCTCAAGGGATGTGGACAAAGTACGTGTACTATTTGTTTATACTAATCTCATTTCACCGATTCAAGTAACCCTAGTACTGGTAGTTTCCATAGAGTTCCTTTTTTTTTCCTTATAATTATTGTGATTGAACTAATCGTGCAGTTATAACAGTTTTTATTGATTATCTTAAAAACAACAAAAAATGACTTATGTCAAATTCATAGCCCAGTGATGATATACGAGTTTAAATGCCAGTTTTGTTGACAGCCCCTATGCAATCCATCTTCCCCGCTAGAATCCCTAGCCTATCTGACAGCCCCTATGCAATCCATCTTCCCCGCTAGAATCCCTAGCCTATCTGACAGCCTCTATGCAATCCATCTTCCCCGCTAGAATCCCTGGCCTATCTGACAGCCCCTATACAATCCAATCTTCCCTGCTAGAATCCCTAGCCTACCTGACAGCCTCTATACAATCCAATCTTCCCTGCTAGAATCCCTAGCCTACCTGACAGCCTCTATACAATCCAATCTTCCCTGCTAGAATCCCTAGCCTACCTGACAGCCTCTATACAATCCAATCTTCCCTGCTAGAATCCCTAGCCTACCTGACAACCTCTATACAATCCAATCTTCCCTGCTAGAATCCCTAGCCTACCTGACAACCTCTATACAATCCAATCTTCCCTGCTAGAATCCCTGGCCTACCTGACAGCCGCCACACATGGACTGGAGGAGGAGGCTGAGGAGCTCAAGGAAACATTTGGGGAGAACGAGCGCGTGCCAGACCTGTACCCGAGCGCGGCGCTGCTACAGCCGCCGGTCCCCATCACCCAGCAGGAGGCAAACTGGCCGCTGCTCACCGTGTCCAAGGGCTTCTTCGAGGGGGCCATGGCGGCGCGCGGAGGTCAGTCAGCTTGGCCTTGGATCTTGTCATGCTCCAGGGGGGGCGTCGTGGTCCAGGGGTAGAACATCGGCTTCCGGCGCAAATGGTCCCGAGTTCGAATCCTAGCTGCTGTGTTCCCTACTGGTGTCAGTATGATGTGACCGTCTGAGACAGGAGTCATGGTATCCCCGCCCTGTCTCGTGTGTGGTAGCACTTAAAATTGTCAGACGTCCATCTTGGGGTCCGTCCACAATATAGCCTATATAGTGCTGCTGTTGGACGTTAAACCAACCCAACCCCAACCCCCATGTCATGCTCCAGGGTTAGAAGGACAAAAATTGCTTATGCCCTGCAAACAGTTGGATAAAATTGAAACTCTAATAATGACTTATACATTTTCTTTGAAGTTATGAAAGACATCCAGCCAATCTAAGCTTGCATCTGTGCTCATCAATTGTTCCTTTAGAGCAGTCTTGTTTATACTTATAATATTACAGTATATTACTACGGTAGGTTTTTTTCTTTTTTTTTTTTTATTATTTTTTTTTGTTTGTTATGAATTTTTTTTCTACATTTCTCCCATCTCTGTTCATGCAGGCAAGCAGTCTGCGCTGGCTGCGTCTGCCCTGGCAGCGGACGATGATGTTGGCGCTGGCGGGGGCTGGGGAGACGACGCTGATGAACTGGTGCTGGACGAAGGTCAGTATATATACAACACAGGACTTTATCCCCATTATGTGTCGGGGGGGTCTTTTGAAAGTAAGGTAAATCTAGATCTATTCTGCTTTTGCTGTTTTTGTTGTTTTTAATAAAGTATGACTTATTATAATGTGAAAGTGTCCAGGAAAAGTTATAGAATGGTACAGCTTACTGTAGGATGCAGCTTCTCACTGTGAGCTATGGAATGGATGCAATTGGTCAAAAGTACAGTGAGGAGAATTATGGCAAGACACCTCACAAATGTTGTTGGCTTATACCAATAGGGTCGTTAATCTTGGTTGTCCAATGTCAAGAGCATGGGACAAACTTGACTGTTCATAATTTTTAAACCAACAATTTACATTCATCTTCTTTTTTTTTTTACTTGTTAAGTTTTTTTTTAAAAAAAGGGGGCGCTCCGCGTTTGTGAACTTAAGGGGTAGTAAGTGCAATGTGTGGTAAAATTATGACTGGTCTTAAGATGCAAGAATAATTAAGCTTACAAAGAGTTGTAAGCTCCCACTATTTTGTAGTACTTACGACCCTAGAGTTGTGATGTGACAGATAAAATACCTTTGTTAAATATTTGGCATCGAATGCTTATGAGACAAATAAAAATTGAAATTTCCATCTTATTCCATTCCCTTTCTTTCATAGTGTATTTCTTATTCGTTGAATGAAAACAAAACATTTTTTTACTTTACAGAGGGCGGCTTTGGCGAGGGCCTGGATGAAGAGGGCGCTGCGGGTGAGGGCGGAGGGTGGGACGTCGGGGATGATGACCTGGAGCTGCCGCCTGACCTGGTTTGTGCTCTTTGTTTTCTTGCTCTGCTCTTTGTTTTCTTCCTCTGCTCTTTGTTTTCTTGCTCTGCTCTTTGTTTTCTTCCTCTGCTCTTTGTTTTCTTCCTCTGCTCTTTGTTTGCAGACTACATCGCCCGTCCAGCCATCTTCATTAACAAAATGGGTTTTGAAGGTCTTCCTATTGGTTTCTGTGTAGCTTGGGCATGCCCGTGTTTCTTTTCTCGCTTCCTCATGTAAAGGATAAAAGGCAGGGTTGTAGCACATGTCCTGTTGTTTCATTTGCTTTTTGTTTTAAACATCGTGGCCTCATTGACTAGCAGACAACGGTGTATTACGAATGTGATTTCACCTAGACTTGAGTAATTATTTTTTTGAACCATCACTTATACTGGGCTGCCATTTTTGGCACAAGTAAGATTTGCCAGTTTTGAGATAATCAATAAAAACTGTTTTATTTCTGACTTATATTCGGCACACATTTCTAATATTAGATAAAGCAAAAACCTATTAGCGCATTTTTAATCTGAAAGTTAGGTAGATTTCATTTTCACCTTCACAACAATATATCACTTGCATTTTGACATGGTTTCACTACTGATAGCAATTTATAAGTCTATTTCAATTCTTCTCTTGCAGTAATTATTCTTCTCCAAAAATGCTCTCCAATTCTCATATATTTTTGTGTTCTGCCTGGCTCTCTATAGTATCCACTCGAAGAGAGTTCGATCTGTGCCTGTAATTATGAAGCCTGTCTAATGTTGTTATTGTTTTTTTCAAAACTTTTTTTATTCTTGTAGGATGTTGGTCCAGCGGCGACGGGTGCAGGGGAGGAAGGTTACTTTGTGCCGCCCACCAAGGGAACCAGCCAGTCACAGGTAAGTGCTCATCTCACAGAGAAACATCAACTTCTCTTATCTTAATTACGGGGGTTGTACTGGGGCAAGTGTCGGACCATTGGTCTCCGAGGAATTGGACAAACATTTATTTTTCCGATTTTGTTAGCCCAGTTCTCCTCGCCCTGTCTCGCGTTTGGCAGCACATAGAAATTTCAGACGTCAGTCTTGGGATCAGTCCACGGTATAGTCTCTGTAGAGATGACGTAGGAGGTAAAACCAACTCAACTTTCCAAGGAATTCTTTGAGGGATCCATGGCGGGGCGCAGAGATCATTAGTAAAGTCCATTCCCAGTGATCCCAAGTGGTAGAGAGTTGGTCTCACAACAATCCACTTCAAAACCAACCATTGAACTGAATTTATTTGTCCGATTTTGCCCCCTACAGTTTGGTTAGGTATCAGTATAATGTGACCGGCTGAGACAGAAGGACAGAAGTCCTGGTTTCCCTCTTTGCCTCTGTGTGGCATGCAAAATTATTGTCAGACATTAGTCTAGGGACCATAGCCTTGATGCCCACATTGAGCGTTAAAACACCAACTTACTAATGTGGAGTCTTGGAACTGGAAAGATTCCTCATGAAAGAGAATCAGAAAATACTTTTAGTATTAGATTTTTTTAACAGGCCTAATTTATGGTATTGCGATTTTAGTATCTGAATATATCTGAATAGTGAATTATTCACCTGATTGTCTTTCTGTTATCTCTCCAACGCCCGTTCTCCCCATACCCCCCATGCAATATTGGAGTACTCCCAGTATAAAACCACTTGATTTTATCTCTGCTATCCCTCCACCACCCTCCCAGGTTTGGTGCAATAACTCACAGCTTCCAGTGGATCATATTCTCGCCGGCTCATTCGAGACTGCCATGAGGGTAAGAGCACCAAGTGATACTGACATTGAAGACCATACATCCCGCAAAGTCAATGTGTTTAGCAGTAACCAAAGTTGCCATTAAGAGCCATGTAGTTCAGTTGGTTTTTTTTTAAATCTGAAATTAATCCATCTACATGTATGTTAAAAGACATTGTCCAAATCAAATTTCTAAACATTTTACAAAGCTAGACGAGATTGGCTGTGACAGAATCGTAGAAAATGATGCCTATGATTTTGTATCAAATTAATATTAGTGCCTAAATAGCACATGTGGTCGATTATTCACTGTAAACAAGAAATTTTGCCCTATTTTTATGTCAATTATTTTCTTTTTAAAGTAGATTTAACAGTTTTCAAGCTGATTTTAATTTAAACCCACTAACAACTTTGAAATACCAACACTTCTCTTGCAGTTGTGATAAAAACCAACTAGTAAACCTAAATATCTATATACATTGTCCATATATTTTTCATACATTTACACTATATGTTTAAAATACATGTAATAATTATTTTTCATCTACCTTTTTGTAGCCCATATAACCATGTAACAATTTTTATTGGATGGATAATAAAAGTACATAATATTACCTTATATATAATATCACCTTATATCTTCTCTGCCACTGTGCATGTTTCCCTCAGCTCCTGCACGACCAGATCGGGGTGGTGGAGTTTGAGGAGTACAAGCAGCTCTTCATGCAGACGTACAGCCGCGCCAGGACTTGCTACGTCGGGCTGCCTTCCCTCACACCGCTGTTTGGACACCCACACAGGAACTGGTATGTCATTGTTAACCTTACAAAACTATTATTTAAAAGATTCATGTAAACGTTTAGCGCTGCTTAAAATATCTCCTCTGTCTGTTGACACAAATTTATGCAACATTTCTTTACATCTGTGATTGAATAATTTTGAAAAATACTTTTAGAAAACAGATCCATCTGAAGTAAAGTAGTCTAACGATTTTCACATCTCGTGCTTCAGGAAAGATGCCGGTGCTCGTAACGGTACCCCAGCGGTGGGACTCAAACTGTCTACCCTAGTCCAGCAATTGCAGGTGGCCTACCAGCTGACCACCGCAGGAAAGTTCACAGAAGCCTGCGACAAATTCCGTGCAATCATGCTCAGTGTGCCGCTCCTGGTGGTCGACTCCAAGCAAGAAATCGCAGAGGTAAGTCAGAAAATCGGCTCTTATAGGTCTAGTCTTAGAGATAAAAAACAGCAGAGATTTGTTCAGTAGACACTGCAAATTTGATTTTCAAACATCGTCACTTTGCTAACTTGACAGTCTATCTCAAAATCAGTAGTACTTAGAAAAGCAAACAAACTGTTGAAAATTCTCTCTCTCTTTGTTTTTAAATGAAATTGGTTTAAAATTAAAATTTTGAAATATTTAGCCCAGCCAATTACATTTTTCTCCTTATAAAAGGGTACCATTTTTTTTTAAAAGAACACTTCATTGGCGAATAAAAGTTATTCAAATTGTGGTAAAGTGAACAAAACAAACTGGACAAGTTGGTTAGAAACGATGTGTAAACTTGTTTCATTCACTCTCCTCCTCAGGCCCAGCAGCTGCTGGAGATCTGCCGGGAGTACATCGTGGGTCTGACGATGGAGAACACGCGCAAGGAGCTGCCCAAGTCTAACCTGGACGAGCAGAAGCGAGTCTGTGAGGTGAGACCCTGAACAAGTGTTATCTCTGTTCTATGTTACCCTGGTGTATTTTAATTTTAATTTGTGAAAGTGCCATGAGGCTGAGTGTATTGGATATGGCGCTCTTTATATAAACTGTATATTATTATTATTATTATTATTATGATTATTATTATTATTTTTTTTGTTTGTTTCCTCAAATGTTGCATTTTCTAAAGTACTCTAAATCTGTAGTAGTTAAAAAAATTAGGTAGGGCATTACACAACTGAGAGGACAGATAAACTGGCTCTGATTATCAGTACCAACAGTATGGCGGATCAATTTCAAGTCATTTCATTCTATTCATTTAGTTTTGTATTCACATTCAACAAGTCAACAGGGTCGCAGTTACTTTGTCAGCAATACTCGTGACATTGCACCATTTTAAGGATTTTTCCCAAATCCATATTAACTAATGAGATAAAATAAACTTTTTATCTTTAATATAAAATGTCTATGTTGAGTTAATAGGCGTGTTTACTACCCAAGTTAGAGCTGAACTCCCTAGCACTAACCCAACCGTCCCCCTATGTGCGTATCCCCGCCAGATGGCAGCGTACTTCACCCACTGCAGCCTGCAGCCCATCCACCTGATCCTCACGCTGCGCACGGCCCTCAACCTGTTCTTCAAGCTCAAGAACTACAAGACAGCGGCGTCCTTCGCCAGACGCCTGCTGGAGCTGGGGCCAAAACCAGACATAGCGCAGCAGGTGGGGGTTCTTTACCTGTGTTTTAACCTTTTCACATCACAGGGTTTTAGACCAATTCATTGGCGGCATACAATTTAATAAATTTTTAAAAATTAAAAGCTTTGATTTTCATTTTGAAATGAAAAGCGGCAGATCAATACAATACAAAGAGGTGCTAGCACAGTAGCGTAGTGGCATAATGGGAAAAGATTAATATTAGGAAACCTTTATGTTCTACATTTACAAGTCAGGGCCATTAGTCTGCGATTGTCTTTTCTCATAATTTTTTAGCTTTTAAAAAAAAACTTTAATTGTGGGCTTATATTTTTCAATATGATAGTTCTAATGTGTTATTGCCATCGGAATTGAGCATATGGTTCCCCCCCTCCAGACGCGCAAGATCCTCGCGGCGTGTGAGAAGAACCCGACAGACAGCCACGAGCTCAAGTACGACCAGCACAATCCCTTCGACATCTGCGCCGCCTCATATGTTCCCATTTACAGGTTAGTGTAGGATCTTCTCCTCTAATCATGTACAGCCTTCTCAGTGATACCAATTTTCTGTAATTTTACGGATTTTCAGGTGGACAAAAAAAAGCAAGTAAGAGTTTGGCGGGGGTTATGTATTGTGATTCTCTATGCTACCTCCCCACTTCATGTGAAAAGTTTCAGTTAAAAAAAAATGACCTAGTCGAAGCTGCCTTCCCTTGAAGAGCAAGTATCACTTACTAACCACTTTGTTTTAATCTATTGTGTAGAATTAAAACCATATAAAGCTGTTGGCCTAGTGCAACTAGAACCCTAGTTTTTGGTTCCCAGAAGCGCTAGGACAAACATTAGTTTTTTTAATAATGGACACTTCATAAAAACATTTTTCTTTTGCATGGGATTGGGTTCATCACTTTTGGTAACACTGTTGTAAAGTATTAACTGTCTGAAGACCGTATGGGCACTTTCTAGCAGTTACTGTGCTGATATGCCTTACAAGAAGAAAAAAAATTTACACTCTTAACACTTGCGGTAACAGCAATATAATATTGCATGGTCGAGTATACATGTTGAGCTATACCTTTCCAAGATGAAAAATTCAAATCTTTGAAGTTTTGAGAGTGAAGTATAAGAAACAATTTTTTATCAGCTCCAAATTTGTGGGAATAAATAAAAAAAAATTACTATGATAAAATGAATATTATAGTTTTGGAGTTTGCGAAAACAGTGAGCCCAAAATATTTTCATTTATCCTTAAAACTGATTGATTCAAGAGTTGGTTGTGATTATTACGCTGTAAAATTGTTTCATGAACATCTATCTGTGTATCTTCCACAGGGGAAAACCCGTTGTCAAGTGTCCACTCAGCGGCGCTTGCTACCTGCCAGAGTTCAAAGGTCAAGTCTGCAGGGTCACAAAGGTCAGTAGGAAAAGCAAAAGTAATCTTAGATTGGAATCAGTTGATGTCTTTACATCCAAGGTCAGACAATTTTACATGCTGCCTCACAGAGACAGTGCAGGAATACCAAGCCAAGCGTTTTATAAAAACACTTTAGAGGAAATTAAATTTGGAACATTGTATCTTTTTTTCTCCTTTTAAAATTTTGTTTCCAAATACAAATATTTCATAGTCAGCTTACAACTTTTAAGTTCTAACAGATTTACGATGACACTTTTCCCTCTCATCTCATTACCAATCAAATCTTCTACTAGGATTGGTGGGGTGTTGTCACCAAGCATCTGACTATATATTTTTTTTAATTGGTTCTGTTCAATTTTTTTAAGTCCCTAAAATAAATTGATTTATGGAGATTGTTACTATGAAACATTATTAAAACTTGTGTGACTTTGTTTTGTCGTCTCGATTTGTAGGTCACGGAAATCGGCAAGGACTGCATAGGTCTGCGCATCAGCCCCATCCAGTTCCGCTAGGGCTGTCAAGTTTCTCCCCCTTCATTGTCTGTGTGTGATGATGTGATGGACAGACTGGACTCTATCTGGCTTGGGCTTTACAGGCGTGCTGTGTAAGGCAAACGGCTCTCAAGGCACTACAGATGTTTAATAGGCAGAGGTTTTGAAAAAGACTGTTTCTCTCTTTACAGAGGGCTAGGAATGAAAATTATAATAATGATGAAATTTTGATATGTCTGTGTTTTGAATCAACCATATTTGCTGTACACTACTGGAGCTATTCCCTGGGACAAATCTACAAATATGTGTATTGATGTTACTTATCTTGACTACAATGTTTTGCTTCCCCAAGTTACATTTACTTCACTGCTGTAAGTGTTAGTAATGTTTTTCTCTTTCCCACTTCAAATAGATTTTAAAAAAAGCAAAACAGAAAACAAAACAACCTAACCTTGCTTTTTAAGTTGAATGCTTGTCTTTAGGGCTAATGAACCAAGACAATGGTGATATCATTCCACAAAGTAGATCAATGATCATGATATCTTTGTTCTAAACAGGAGTTGGTTTTGCATTGAATCTTTTCCCCTTCGTAACTTTGCAGAACTGTGGTTTCAGATTTAATTTATTCATATGACTTTGATGCATTTTTTTGGTGTCTTTTATTTCATTTATGATTATTATTAAAGATGTTCATGTAGCGAATAAAATGGTTATAACACTGGTTGTCTTTTCGTTTTCATTTCACAGATTTTAATTTTCACAACAGTTTTAAAGAAAGTTAATTAACAAGCAACATTTTTATTAATATAGTATTGTAATTTATTGTAGTAAAAGCATCACTATAGACTTTTTTTAATTGAGAAATAATTTGATTCATTGTTCAACAAGTATGAGCACTCATAGTAGTAACAACAATAATTCTGCAACTGAAGTATCTTGAAGAAAATTATTAGGAAGGCAACAAAATGAAGTACATATATTTAGATTGCAGCTGCTGAGCACTCATAGTAGTAACAACAACAATAATAATAGTAAGAATGAATATCAAATATTACAATTATCAGGAATAATTACAATTTACCTTAATCTGCAACTGAAGTATCTAGAAGAAAATTATTAGGAAGCCAATAAAATGAAGTACATATATATAATTAACAAGTAACATATTTATAATGTAGAAATAATTTGATTCATAACATTCACAAACATTCAAAGTAGTAACAACAATAATAATACTCAATAATATTTATAAAATAGCATTAATCATAATAATAGCGACTCGACTATAAGAATGGGACTCCTATCAAATATATTATAATATCAGGAATAATTACAATTTATCTTAATATGCAAGTGCACTGTCCATAGTATCTTGCTGAAAATTCACTCTTACTCTTAGGAAGCCAACAAAATCAAGTACACTATTATATACTCTCTGTGTGTCTATTCTGTTTTCATTATCTATTATTTGTGATAATAATAGGATTAAGTAGTCATTTTTCAATTTGTTTGCTTTGAAAACACTGTGGCAAACTACAGATGTCATATTTTTATTGTATGACTTAACTTGTTTGAATGTATTTTGCGATGAGAGGAAAGAGGCACTGGTAAGACATTCTGGTAATGAAGAGGTGGATGGGACGGTAAATTTTCATATCTAAAGTCATTGAATTTTAGAAGATTATGTATGTAAAATCTCTACGTGAAGCCATTTATTGTTAAGATGATGGTCGGTTAAACAAGATACAGTTTTTTTACTTAGAATTACAAGGAGAACAATGTAAAAGAAATCAACCCGTGATACCTCTTTGGCAATCCAGCATACATGATTTTGTTTAATTTTTATTGGAATCTTCCGACTATGTTTTACTTGGAAAGTTCACTACAGATCCTATTGAAAAGGGCAGTGGTGGAACATATACTAGAAAAAGTCAATATATTTCAAACAAAAGTATTTCTGTGATTACTAGTTGATATTGATGAATTTTCTACAAACTCTGGTCATACTACTACTAGTCATAAATGTCAATTTGAATGGACAGAGGATGTTTGTGGTTGGTAGAAAAGTTGCCAGATGAGATAAAGCACAGTTTAGTTTATATTGCTGGTTTATGTGACACAGAAAGATGTTTGTTCAATTTAACCACTAATGTTTTTTTTAATTATTGACAACATTTCTTTGACACAATCAACCTATAAAGTGCTTCATAGGCTGGCAATTTTATCATATGCTCTGCAAAGCTCTTTTCATTTCACCAAAACGCATATAGAAAGAAACAATATGTTTTAAGGATAAAAAGCCTACTGTGTACTATTTATATATGACTGTGTAAGCCTGCAATTTCTTTCTTTATTCTTCTTTTATACTCCTAAATCATTCTTTTATGCCTTTCATAATATAAAACCTGAATTTGTTAGGAAAATTTTAACCGCCTCCACATAATTTCTATTCTAATGACAGTTGACACACGCTGAATAGGCTGTAATTAAGTATTCCATGGCTCACTTCCTTCCTCCATTTACTCATTTTTTTTTTATTTAACTTCTGCACCCGTCTCTTCGTCACGCAATAAAAATATAAATTATTAATTGAATATAAATATCTCTTCTTAAATCCTTTTGTTTATCAATTACATGTTACAAGCAAAATGATTCCCCACATTTCGTGTATTTCACATTATAAACCAATCTCAGACAATCACTCTAAGCTAGCATAGGCTCGGCATTCTTTGATGTTTCGGAGCGTCCGCTCTTCGGGGTTTCCGGCGGGGCGCTGGGCAGCACTGCCTCAACATCGTCAGGGTCAAGGTCGTAACCTTCGTTCACAATGCCGATAACTTCTGGTGCGATCGGCGGATCCGTGGGCAGGTTTTCCTTATCAGTTTTTGTGGAAACTCGAACGGCCGTCTGAAAGCTCTGTGGTGGTTCTCTAGGTTCCTCTACGTCCGCTATGATCTGTGTGGTTTGAGGTGCGGCTGAATCGGTTTTGATTCTAATCGGTTGTTCCGCTGGGTTCGTCTGTCGGTCAATATTTCCTGATGATATGCCCATCTCTCCTAGCGAAGCGCCCCGCATTTCCTGACTGGTCTCTGCGAATTTCGGTAAACGTTTCCTTTTCGACCAAGCTTTTGAATAGTCTGCATCTCTTGGCTGCGGAGAGTCAGTTTGCTGCTGCATCTGCCGTTGTTCTTCAAGTTTCTGTCGCAGAAAATTGGGTCGCTCTTCAGTTACTGCGGGAGACATTGGTTGATCCAGAAGACTTATGTAGTCGGAATTCACCGCCCCGGTGGCTTCTTCGTCGTCAAAACTCGCCGTCTTTGTAATGGTTTCGTAGGCTGTGTGCTTGTAAGCCGATTCTCTCTTCACAGTAGGTTGTCTGTCAAACATCCTGCTCTCTTGTGTCTCGGACAAAATGGACGGGTACAAACCACTTCCGACGGACATAGGAAATTTTGGTTCAGGAGAGCTTGGCGTCTGCGTAGCAGATCTCGGTTCGTCCGGCAGATAAACATTCCGGCTTCTCATTCCTTCTGCCTTAGTCCTGCTCAGCTTGGAGAAACTTGCCATGGGAATCGCGCTAGACTTTTTGTCCTGGTCTTGTCGAGCTTTAGAGCCGAGACTGTCGAGCTGAGTTCTTCCAGAAGGTTTGTTGTTCTTCTTGGAGGGTTTGATTATATTCCTGACTGGCGTTTCAATGAGCAAGCTTAGAATGTACGACACGGCAAAGGAGAGGAGAACAGTCGCCATGAATCTTTCCATCTGTGAAGGAAACGAAACATAATTTGCCTACATCTCTTCTCAAAATAATGTTATTATGGGGATGGTTGAATAGATTATAAAGATAAAATTTCAGTCACATTACAAAAGGAATCACACACAAAATGGAAATGAAGGAATAATAATATGAAGTATACGGTGATACTATTAGCTATAATGTGTTCAATTCCACTGTAGGCTGGTTTTGTCAGTTTGTCTCACAAATAATTATCATAGACAAGGGGATAGAAAAAACGGTGAAGGACACAGAGTTTATAACAAGAATACAGAATGTAATTTATGATTTACTGAAATAACTTGTTATGTAGAGTAACACTTAAAGAACACAGTTCGTACTGACAAACCTTTTGACTCAACCAAATCACACAGTATACATGTAAACTAACATGGAATAGACTTTTCATTTGGATGATAAAAAACTGAAGATTTTAAATCTGCAAACACTTTGTTATTAGTTCATTGGGTCAAAAAACACTAACTTTGGAAATCCATAAAAGCAGTGCAATTTCATCAGCATTGTGACCAAAAAATCACAGCTACTTCGTCAAGTTCGGCTACATACAGTGTGTGCTAGCTGACTATAAAATGAATTACTTCTGCATTGACTCACCACAAAATGGTAGGTGAAATAGAGCACGGTGCGGCGGTTGTTGTTGAAGTAGTACATGACGACACAGAAAGATGTTTGTGCAGAACATAGATATTTTGAAAAGTTTGGAGAGTGATACACTGCTCAAGATCTCCGAAGCATTTGACTTGAAAATGAAGCATCACCTTTGCTTCACATTGAGCAATATATTTTTCAATAATTTTTGTAAGATAACAAACCTGCCATCTGAGAAGCCAAAATTGAAGCTATCCTAGGTTAGAGCTATTTTTGTCTTACCGGTAATTGAATTTCAATTTTATAGTCTTATTCAATTTAACTACCGGTAATGTTATTTTAATTATTGACAACCTTTCTTTGACACAATAAACCTATAAAGTGCTTCATAGGCTGGCAATTTTATCATATGCTCTGCAAAGCTCTTTTCATTTGATCGAAACGCTTATATATAGACAATATAAGAAACAATAGTGTTTTAAGGATAAAAAGCCTACTGTGTACTATTTATATATGACTGTGTAAGCCTGCAATTTCTTTCTTTATTCTTCTTTTATAGTCCTAAATCATTCTTTAATATGCCCTTCAAGCATTTTTGTAATATAAAACCTGAATTTGTTAGGAAAATTTTAACCGCCTCCACATTATTTCTATTCTAATGCCGCACGTTGTATAAGCCTGTAATTAAGTACTCCATGGCTCACTTGCATTCCTCCATTTACTCATTTTTTTTATTTAACTTCTCTTCGCCATGCAAGAAGAATATAAATTATTAATTCAATAAATATCTCTTCTTAAATCCAATAACATGTTACAAGCAAAATGTTTCCTGAAAAACCAATATCATCCTAAGCCAGCATAGGCTCAGCATTCTCCGATGTTTCGGAGCGTCCGCTCTTCGGGGTTTCCGGCGGGGCGCTGGGCAGCACTGCCTCAACATCGTCAGGGTCAAGGTCGTAACCTTCGTTCACAATGCCGATAACTTCTGGTGCGATCGGCGGATCCGTGGGCGGGTTTTCCTGATCGGTTTTTGTGGAAAGTCGAACGGCCGTCTGAAAGTTCTGTGGTGGTTCTCTCGGTTCTTCTACGTCTGCTATGATCTGTGTGGTTTGAGGTGCGGCTAAATCGGTTTTGATTCTAATCGGTTGTTCGGCTTGGTTCGTCTGTCGGTCTATATTTCCTGATGATATGCCCATCTCTCCTAGCGATGCGCCCCGCATTTCCTGACTGGTCTCTGTGAATTTCGGTAAACGTTTCCTTTTCGACCAAGCTTTTGAATAGTCTGCATCTCTCGGCTGCGGAGAGTCAGTTTGCTGCTGCATCTGCCGTTGTTCTTCAAGTTTCTGTCGCAGAAAATTGGGTCGCTCTTCAGTTAGTGCTGGAGACATTGGTTGATCCAGAAGACTTATGTAGTCGGAATTCACCGCCCCGGGGGCTTCTTCATCGTCAAAACTGGCCGTCTTTGTAATGGTTTCGTAGGCTGTGTGTTTGTAAGATGATTCTCTCTTCACAGTAGGTTGTCTGTCAAACATCCTGCTCTCTTGAGCCTCGGACAAAATGGACGGGTACAAACCACTTCCGACCGACACCGGAAACTCCGGTTCAGGAGAGCTTGGCGTCTGCGTAGCAGATCTAGGTTCATCCGGCAGGTAAACGTTCCGGCTTCTCATTCCTTCTGCCTTAGTCCTGCTCAGCTTGGAGAAACTTGCCATGGGAATCGCGCTAGACTTTTTGTCCTGGTCTTGTCGAGCTTTAGAACCGAGACTTTCAAGCTGAGTTCTTCTTGAAGGTTTGTTGTTCTTCTTGGAGGGTTTGATTATATTCCTGACTGGCGTTTCAATGAGCAAGCTTAGAATGTACGACACGGCAAAGGAGAGGAGAACGGTCGCCAAGAATCTTTCCATCTGCGAAGGAAATGAAACATAATTTGCTTAGATTTTTTCTTTTCTTAAAATAATTATGGTGATTGTCGAATAAATTATAATGCTAAAATTCAGTCATGTTACAAAAGGAATCACACACAAAATGGAAATGAAGGAATAATAATATGAAGTATAAAAAAATATGTGGTGATTCTATTAATTCGAACGTGTCCAGGTCGACTGTAGGCTGGTTTTGTCAGTTTGTCTCACAAATAATTATCGTATGCATTTTTAATGAAAGGGGATAGAAAAAACGGTGAAGGACACAAAGGTGATAAGAACACAGATTGTGAAGGATTTATAATTTTACTAAAAAAACACGTTTTGTAGCGTAACAATCAAAGTAAAGTACACGATTAATACTGACATTGACAAACCTTTTAACTCAAGTGAGTCACACAGTATACATGTGGAGGAATAATAGACTTTTTATTTGAATGATATTTTGTTTTTATTTTATTGGGTCAAAAAACACTAACTTTGGAAATCCATAAAAGCAGTGCAATTTCATCAGCATTGTGACCAAAAAATCACAGCTACTTCGTCAAGTTATGCTATATACAGTGTGTACTAGCTGACTATAAAATGAAATACTTCTGCACTACAGGCGGGCATTGACTCACCACAAAATGGTAGGTGAAATAGAGCACGGTGCGGCGGTTGTTGTTGAAGTAGTACATGACCATCGGGTGGCACAGGTACACCCCGAACGTCAGTCTGGACAGAGGGACCCAGGCCGTCCACGACAGGAACGAGTTGACCACACCTGGGGACATAGTGGGGGGATGTTTGGTGAGTTGGTTGGAGAGCAAGAGAGAGAGTGTGGAAGAGAGTTGTTGTTGTTGGATTGGTTTACTGTCCAACAGCAGCACTATATAGGCTATATTGTGGACGTCTGACAATTTTATGTGCTGCCACACAATGACTCCTGTCTCAGCCGGTCACATTATACTGATACCGACCCAACCAGTAGAGAACGCAACAGCTAGGATTCGAACTCCAAACCTTTTGCGTCGGATGCCGATGTTCTACCGCTGGACCACCACCCCCCCATGTGAGAGAGAGAGATTTAAGGAAATAAGTGAGTGTGTGAGAGAGAGAGACTCACCCCCATAGCCACTGACGCAGGCCAGAATGACCCAGGCCACACAGAGTGACCACAGCGGCTTCGCCACGATGTCCAGCGCGTTCATCTGGTCGTCGCTCCAGGTGGGCTGGAGGATGCCGAACTTCTTCAGGTTGTCATGGGTTACATAGACCAAGGTCAGCCCCCCGCCCACAGCCAATAGCCAGCCCGCCACCACCAGTACCTGAGGGCAAAGAGTTCGGGTTAAGATACGATTAGATAGTCCATCTCCTAAAGGGATAATTTGAAAACGACATTCCAAATAACATTAACAATTTAAGTTACAAATAAGATTATAATGTTAATTATAATTATGAGTAATACAGAAATACATAATAAACATTTTTAAGATTGGTAAAAGCAATCGTATAATTATCATGATTAGAAATAGAAAATATAATCTAAATTCAATATAGATCTATAGCCTACATGTATGTCTGCAAGAAGAATAAGTCATTCCATGAGAAGTTGTTGTATCCCATTTCTTCTGAGTAAAAATGGTCCAGAAACTCATACTGAGACAGAACAACTGCCGGAAATCAATGACTATTTTAAGTATTTTTACGAGAGAGTTGTCCTACCTTGGGTATCTTAAATTTGCCTCTGGTTTTGAAGAGCAGGTAGCCCAAAGCGAGGCCGATGGCGTACGGCCCGCACCGAGTGTAAGGTTTGATGTAGATGTGGATGAAGAAATCCAGGGGCTCTCTGAAATAATAATGGATATAGCGATGCATTGTTTGTTCCTTATTGTCATACCCTTAATCACTCCGGACAATCATTAACGCATTATTAACAACTGGGGTGAGCATTGCCACTATTAAAGAAATTAAAATCTTGACCCGTATGTTTGTCGTTGTACGGATAGTAGCCTAACACCATTAACGACTATTTATCTATCATCTAAATCTTCTTTCATTAACAAAGCGATAAAAACTGAAGAAAAAAATGATAGCGAATAGGCGCAGGTATAGAGTAAGA
This sequence comes from Elysia chlorotica, assembly GCA_003991915.1. Lineage (NCBI taxonomy): Eukaryota > Metazoa > Mollusca > Gastropoda > Plakobranchidae > Elysia > Elysia chlorotica. The sequence goes on along the minus strand of RQTK01000035.1, from coordinate 483,675 downwards.
AGGCAATAAGTCTAAATTCCTAAAAGTTATGTTAAGATAAAATGCTTCTGCATGGATTTAGAAAGTCGAACCTAATTAGGCTGGAGTCGTAACTCTACACCATGATGACGGAGTACATTATTAGATAGAGCGCCACTTGCTCTCTCCCTCACCCACTCACTCTCTCTCTCCCTCACCCACTCACTCATTGATTCACTCACCCACTCATTCATTCACTCGCCCACCTTACCTGATGAGGCTAGCGTCGTATTTCTCCACCATGACGGAGTAGCCTACATGATGAGGTGTATCTCTCTCTCTTTCTCTCTCTCTCTCTCCTTTTCTCTCTCTCTCCTTCTTTTTCATCTCTCTCTCTCTCTCTCTCTCTCTCTCTCTCTCTCTCTCTCTCTCTCTCTCTCTCTCTCTCTCTCTTTCTCTCTCTCTCTCTCTCTCTCTCTCTCTCTCTCTCTCTCTCTTCTCTACTCTCTCTCTCTCTCTTTCTTCTCTCTATCTCTCTCTCTCTCTCTCTCTCTCTCTCTCTCTCTCTCTCTCTCTCTCTCTCTCCCTCACCTTACCTAATGAGGCTGGCGTCGTATTTCTCCACCATGACGGAGTACATGATGAGATGTAGCGCTACTTGCAGGAAGGCAACCAGAAGACCCAGGTATTTATACCTTATTATGAATGAATAAAAGGGGGAGGAATAGAGAGGTGGGGGAGGGAAAGAGGGGTGGGATGCATCGTTATTTAGTTGGTTGGTAACAGTAACATGTTAAGGAGAAAAGAGGGTTGAGGTGGAGAGGGAATGGGGGAGGGAGATCGAGAGAGAAACAGAGACAGACGGAGAAAGGTTGAACACAAGGCAAAGTGAGAGAGAGGGAGAGGACGAACAAAAGAGAGAGAAAACAAAAGAAAATCAGAGAATGAGAGCAAGGGAGAGATGAAGGAGGACATATAGATAGATAGATAGAAAGATAGATGGAGAACTAAGTAGCAAACACTGAGATGTCCATTGTCAAGGACGCATTAGAAACACTTACCCTAGAGCGAGCGGGACGAGAATCAGAGGCGCCACGGCATAGAACTGCATGTCATTGGGGAGGTACCACGACCACCCGATACACTGAGGGAGGGGGGGGATGGATAGACAGAAGAAATATA
>RQTK01000035.1:462907-473551 GCA_003991915.1 Elysia chlorotica | reverse complement strand
TAAGGTCTTTTATTCTTTTCCCTGCCATGGTAGCTAAATAAAACACTTCACTGTTGACTCACTCAATACGTGCTACTCAATACATGCTACTCAATACGTGCTACACAACATGTACTGCCCTTCGTCCACCCCCAGACTGACCAGTTCACAGGCTTACCAAACATTCTGTGGCACGTCTGTCTGCCAAGGGGCTGTAACTCTGAGGACGCCACGAAGATTGCAGAGAAAATTGGCGGTAAGCTCCCTTCCCACCTGATTTATCTCAATAAGCAATATTCTCATAAACAATAGGAATGCCACAAAAAAATAAATAAATAAATAAATAAATAAATAAATAATAATAATATTATGAGAACTGATAAAAAATTATCGGTAAACAGTTATAACTAAAATCATGAAGGATTTCGTGCGGACAGCCATGACGTATGGAGCAGAAGGGCGGCCATTTTGAAAAACGGGATGGGGAAAACATCAATGGTGCTGAAATGTGGATCTACAGCGTCGCCACAGTAACGGCTATACACTGTTTCGAGATGTTCTACAGACATATGCCTAGGGATAAGCTAGAGAAACAAAATAACTGACGACAATATTCTCGAAGAACTAAATATATCAAGATTTATTCTCGAAAAACTAAATGTATCAAGATTTATTTAAATCAATCGTTATAAAGAAAAAGCAGGTTTCATTTTTTGGACTTGCCCACAAATGAAAGATATTCTACAGAGAGAGAGAGAGAGAGAGAGAGAGAGAGAGAGAGAGTGAGACTGATAAAACGAGAGAGAGAGAGAGAGAGAGAGAGAGAGAGAGAGAGAGAGAGAGAGAGAGAGAGAGAGAGAGAGAGAGAGAGAGAGAGAGAGAGAGAGAGAGAGAGAGAGAGAGAGAGAGAGAGAGAGAGAGAGAGAGAGAGAGAGAGAGAGAAGGCAGGAGGAGTAGAGGTTACAGTAGAATACAGAAACTACATTAAGGAATGGACCACGAGAAATACATCAACACAGACAGGCGAGAACTATGGATATCCATATTACAGAAGTCAATGCGGGCTTGCTTTCTTGGCTGCTTGGTTGGTTGTTTTTGCGTCTAACGTCAGCAGTAAATATGCTATATTGTGGATGAGGTCCAAGACTAAAGCCTGATAAATTTTCGTTCTGCCACACATAAGACAGACCGCACACCTTGTGTGAGCAGACACGAGACTAGAGGCAATATATAGAGAGAGACCTGGACTTCAGCCTCAGCTGGTCAAACTATACTGACACCGATCCAACAATTAGGGAACAAAATCGGACAAACAGCAACATAATAATAATAATGTATACTAATAAATAGTTCAGTTGTTAGAGTAATATCAATGGAGTTTTAATATTATATAATAATAATAATAATAATAATAATAATAATAATAACAATAATAACAATAACAACAATAGAAAGTACATTTGTGTAGCGCTTTATGTCGATGCCTTAAAGCGTTTTACAAGATTCTTTCATTCGTCTATACTAATTGTACATCAGACACACCCACACCCATACAAACACACTGCACACAGAGACACTCAATATCCAAGAGCAAAATTTGACATGATATTACTTATCAAGATAATTTTTAAACAGGTATGTCTTGAGGTGTTTTTTTGAAAATTGCAACACTGCCAGCAAACATTTCTTACACAAACGAGGCTGTATACTTAAATAAAAAGTGAAATGCAGTCCCGGGTGGTCGACTTACCAGCGCGGCCGAGCCAGTTGCAGTGAGGCCGGGGATTTGAACCGTGAACCTCATCCTGACGTATTGGCCCTCTATGGTATCCCCGCTGCCCGTGGTCCCTCGGATCCCCCGACACTCGTCATAGTTCCCCTCCAGCCAGGTGTTCCCCTGGAGGAACCCCGTCCCAAGCTTGCCCAGAGAGTCCAAGACTGCGGAGTTAACATGGAACTGATGATACACTGAATTGAAGGGGATTGCGGAGTTAACATGGAACTGATGATACACTGAATTGAAGGGAATTGCGGAGTTAACATGGAGCTGATGATACACTGAATTGAAGGGAATTGCGGAGTTAACATGGAGCTGATGATACACTGAATTGAAGGGGATTGGAGGAATAACATGGAACTGATGATACACTGAATTGAAGGGGATTGCGGAGTTAACATGGAACTGATGATACACTGAATTGAAGGGGATTGCGGAGTTAACATGGAGCTGATGATACACTGAATTGAAGGGAATTGCGGAGTAACATGGAACTGATGATACACTGAATTGAAGGGGATTGGAGGAACTGATGATACACTGAATTGAAGGGGATTGGAGGAACTGATGATACACTGAATTGAAGGGGATTGGAGGAACTGATGATACACTGAATTGAAGGGGATTGGAGCTGTATTCAGTCGATATATAAATACATGTGTGTCTTCTTCTTCTTCTCGTTCTCCAACACTCTCTTCAAATTCTGACCCCAGCCTGGGCAATGAATGCTACCGTTTTCTCTAGCTCAGGAAGGGGCCCGTATAGCTTCGTGTGCATGTCTATTCTCTCCCTCCAGATGGACTGTCTAACATTGCTGTATATCCTGCAATCCTGTAGCAGATGTTGGGCTGTTTCTGCTGCCTGTCCATGTGTGTAAAGGCATATTAAAAATAACCAATGTTGGGATAGACTCCAGGTACAAACCGTAACGGCATCGCATAAACTCCCAAAGAAACCCGAAAAAAAAGTTCATGTTAAATAATACAAACAACAAAAACCATAATTATCTACTTTACGTTGACATACCATCAAGTAATAATGAGAGCTGTTGACTAAAAACTTCCTTCTTAAGTATTAAAACATTAACTTCCTAAATGTTTCTATTGAAGTATTATAAGTATCTTATAACCTTAAATCTTTAATCTTATCAACCATAACTATAGTTTAGGTTGTCTTGCTTTATTGTAGTGCATTGTGCTTTAAAGACTGAGGAAAGAAGCTTTCTACGAATCGGTTTGGGTCTTGGTTGTAAAAGTTGTGTAATTCTATAGTAGAAGACAAGAAATCTCTACAGCCTACAAAATACACGTATAGTTTAGGAAGGAAAAGTAGATGGTAAATAAATTGGTTTGTTGGTTGGGTAGTTGGCTGGTTGATTGGTTGACAGGTTGGTTGGTTGGTCGGATGGTTGGAATGTTGGTTGGTTTCTTAAAGGTCAATCTGGGCAGCTATGCTAAATGAGACGGGTATCAGGACTAACGTCTGACAATTTCACCACATAGCTCCACAAGACAGCGCGGCCATACCAAAACTTCTCTGTCTCAACCGTGGGTCACATTAAACTGACACCGACCAAACAAGTAGGGTTGGGAATTCAACAAATACATTTTTGTCCGAACGTGGTTTCGAACAGGGTTTTCCCAATTGAGAGTCCAACGCTCTACCACTTTCTGCGGCCCGTGGTAGAGGAAGAAAAAGCTGGTGGAATATGTGTGGGATTTTCTATTATCTCGTGCGCAAAGAGAGAGAGAGAGAGAGAGAGAGAGAGAGAGAGAGAGAGAGAGAATAATTTCAACTTGCCCCTTAATCCTTTGACAAACTGTTGAAAACTTCAATTTCCCTGAAAAAAAAAATCATTAAATGCTCACTCCCCTTTTTCGAAAAAGCAGGGTTGCATTAAAATGGTAAGTCACTAATAGAAACCAAGGGCAATAACTCACAGGCAATGGCCCAGGGCTCGGCCTGAGTGATCCCCCCTCCAACCGCCGCCCTCTCGGCCGCGCATCTCCGGGAAGTGCCGTACACACCGGAAGTGCTGTAGATCTGGGCCAGGCTGGACGCGAACTGGGTGGCTTGGATCACTGGCCTGGTGAAGGGTTTCAAAAATTCAACAATTGAAAAATCACTTCGTTGTTCTTTATATAAAAGGTACTTCTTTTTGGTTGATGAAACAATATTGAAACACCATGACAGTAAAACTTATATATAATAAAACATAAAAGGTACAGAAAAAAAAAGGGGGGGGGGCTTTAAAACTTAATCGGGATTACCGCGTATATTAAAAACAATTATGTTCATATTGTATAAATATACATGTACCTTTGAAAGTAAATGGATGAATAATTAAATATAATAAAAAAAAGTTTAATTGTTGTTGTTTTTTAAATTTACAGTCATTTAATTTATATTCTTTATAACTTTTTCTGTTCATTTCTATGGTAAGTAATTCACTGCATACTGTTAAGTGCATAAAGGAATTCGTTCTGATTTGCTTAAGACAATTTATCAAAACTTTTTCATCGTTACTGTAACAGATTTACTGGTGAGGTGGTAATCTGTTAGGCTCTGATTGTCTAGGGGTATTAAAAGTATTCACAGCCAATCACACGACTCGTCCGTAGAAAATAAATCCGAAGTCCGCAAGTAACAATTTCAAACTGTTTAATCCAACAAAAGGGCTATACTCTACAATGTTTGTATCAATCCTTTGACAAACTGTTGAAAACTTTAGTTGCCCTGAAAAAAAATCATTAAATGCTCACTCCCCTTTTTCAAAAAAGCAGGGTTGCATTAAAATGGTAAGTTTACTAATAGAGACCAAGGGCAGTAACTCACAGGCGATGGCCCAGGGCTCGGCCTGAGTGATCCCCCCTCCAACCGCCGCCCTCTCGGCCGCGCATCTCTGGGAAGTGCCATACACACCGGAAGTGCTGTAGATCTGGCCCAGGCTGGACGCGAACTGGGTGGCTTGGATCACTGGACTGGTCAAGGGTTTCAAAGATTCAATAATTTAAAAAAATACTTCGCGGCCCTTTACATGGGACTTTTTTTTAGGTTGATGAAACAATATTGAAACACCATGAAAGTGAAACGTATATAATAAAACACAAAAGATACAGAAAAAAAAGGGGGGGGGGGGGGGGGGGGGGGCTTTAAAACTTAATCGGGATTACCGCGTATGTTAAAAACATTATGTTCATAATTATTGTAAAAATATACATTGTATATGTACCTTTGAAAGTAAATGGATGAATAATTAATTAAACATAAATTTGTTTAACAAATCAATCAATATGTCACATTATTTTTTACAACAATTTACAATTATTTAGTTTATATAATTATTTTGTCATTATTGTTAATTTCTATGGTAAGTAATTCACTGCATAGTGTTGGGTTCACAAAGGAATTCGTTCTGATTTTCGTAAGACAATTTATCAAAACTTTTTCATCGTTACTGTAGATTTAAAACGTTTAAAAGAAAGTAAACATACCCGATTCCATCTGTTATCGCAGTGATTGTCTCTTGCGGAATTATCCGGGCCAGTAGCGAGTTGTTCCGAGAAACGACATCCAGAATGTTTCTCAGAAACGCGACGGGGTCGCTGAGAACTTCGTCTTGTATCGTCTGGCGTGCGTTGTCCAGCAGGATCTGACCAGTAGTGGACACAATCGACTCGGGGTCAGTCAGATCTGCCGTCTGCAGGACTTGGATTGCCGTCTGCGCCATAGCCCGCGGTACTGGCTCCGAGTCAGACGGTACGCTCTCAATAATGGTCTCGCTCGTTGGGGAAAACCCGGTGACATTTCTTGGAATTGTGTCTTTCTGTGTTGTTGCCATGGTGACATTTCTTGGAATTGTTGCCATGGTGGCAGTTGTCGTCTGCACTGGAATGACTGAAATGTCCAGAGCTTGTAGGAAGTCGCGGATCAGGTCGGAGTTGAGCAGGGTGTAGATGAGCTCAGCCAGCTGGCTGCTCTGTATCTCCTCCCTCACCAGCTGGGCCAGCCGCTCTGTGGCGTTTGTCACGGCTTCCCGGAAATCGCCTCTGAATTCCTGGAATCTGTCCCGCCTCATAAAGAAAGGAAAGGATCTTGTTGTAGTAGTGTTAGGAAACATAGTTGTTTCTGTTGCGATTGGTCTGGGTGTTGTTGATGCTGAATATTGGGTCGTGTCTTTGGTCATTCTTGCTGTTGTTGTTGCTGGTACTGGTGTTGTTGTTGTCGTTACAGAAGTCCTTGCAGTGCTGAGTATATCTTCCCACGTCGAGATTTCTTGAACTGGGGTTGTGGCTGTTCCGTCGTCTGCGCCGCGCCGTCTTCCTCCTAGTGATTCGAACAGGTTACGTAAACTCCCGGAATTCTCGGAATTTCCGAAAGTTTCCAAGAAACTGCCCAGTCTGTCTCCATCCCTGATGCTGCGGAGCCCGTCTCTGAATATACCCTGGAGAGTCGGGCTAGAACTACTGGCATTCTGAAACAGCGCAGCCAGAACTGGGTTATTAAACACCGCAGGGTTATCGGACCTGGCCGCGAGAAAAGCGGATACCGTTTCATTCAGGATATTACTGGCTGGCCCGTTGTTCAGCATCCCAAGAGTTTGCTCAACCAAACTGCTGTTCAAAAAACCAGCGAACAAATCCCTCAACCGTCCACCGTCATTAGAGTTAACCCTTTCGCGCTGCTCCTCTTGACAACCCAGGAGTAACAGAGCTACATTTCTGACTGCTGTTTTCTGACCATCTCTTTCTAAGTTAGTCAACTCCTCGACAAAGTTCTCTATCCCATTCGATGCGGCTTTGCAGAAAATATCCTCCACGGTCATGTTTGGAAACACATTGTCCATCACAGAGTCCAAGATGTCCGCCAGGAGTTCTATCTCTTCCGTGTTTCCCAAGGCCGTCGCATTTTGGACGTAGTCTCTCAGTATACTGTAGACGTCTATGGTCAAAGGAACGAGTTTTTCCTCCACCAAACCATCAGGGACGTCAATGCCCAGATCTTCCAAGACATAGTCCACCATCGCCGCGATCAGAATCTCCGCTACTTCCGCTTCCTCCACTTGTAAACCCAGGACTTCTTGAATCTCGCGGATATCATTCGGAGACAAGGCCCCGTCGTTGGTTAAGGCCTGGCCGATTTGTCCAACCAGCCCCTGAAGCTGTTCCAGCAAGTTCTGTAGATCATCGCCCTCGCTGCCCTCGCCACTATCGTCGCCCTCGCCACTCTCGCCACCCCCTGAGTCAGCACCAGTCTCCACCGGAATGAAGCCCCCGTCAAACACGCTGTTCTCGTCTCCTCCAATATTCCCTCCAGGCAGAACCCCACTGGGGTCGTTGAGAACCTCGAGGGCGTCTCCCAGAATGTCCTCCAGGATCTCTCCGGCGTCGTCCAAATCAACCCCGGCGTCTTGGCCAACATTGTCCCCCACGATATCCTGCACCGTGTCGGCCAGGTCATCCCAGAAATCTCCAGAGACGATGTGGGACGAGGCCGACAGTAGGAGGAGAACCTGTAGAACAAACGCCAACTTCATCGCTAACTTTGTGTACTCGTTTGGTACACAACTCCTCAAAAAATGAACTTAATTCTCTTCTTCCTTACAAAATGCAGAAGAACTAAGACATAAAAAGACGAAATTAATCTAACGGTAAAAATGTATCGCCTGTCTCGCTATTAACAGATCGGTTTCTGTATAACTCTTGTCACAAACACAGGATCTGACTTAAATGAAGATTCCTATTGAAAGCTAATGGCGGATAGCTGTTTTAACCAGCAAACTGGCGGTAGAGGTCCAGTCCAGGGGACATCCACTACCCGACTGATACCATCAACATCGCCTCAGGTTGTCTACACTCCACCCCAGACATGTGATACGGGCACGTTGTGGGAACGTGAAAACATGAATACAAACTCCCCAAAACAGTTAAGGGGTTATATCCATAATAGGGTGAGGGTATGCGAGTGTGTGTGTATGGGGGGGGGGTATTCTGTCTCGAGAGAGAGAGAGAGAGAGAGAGAGAGAGAGAGGGGGGGCTCTGAGTTCAACGTCTCCTATATTCCAATGAGGGAATCCCTATACGGCGACAGGGGAGGGTGGGAGGGGAAGATATCAACTCCGCTCTTGTTTACCATGACTATGAAGTCCTCAGTGTACTTGACTCTGCGTGAGGTGGCATTAAGAATGTTCTACCTGCCTACTTAGTTGTTTCACAACAAGTGATGACAGAATAATAATTATTATAAAGGTTGCGCCTGAACAAAAGTATCGTCTACCTGTACCAATTGACAGCTTGGGTAAAAAATTTAGTAGTAAAAACAAACAACATTATGGTGGATGACCCATGCAATTATAACTTATAAATCTGTACAAGTCCAAACTTTTCAGTTCATTTTCTCTCAAAAGCGCAAACAAACAGACAGCGTAAAGCGTATATATGGAACATTCATTTTTTTCACGTGTGGGTTGATCTGGTCAGACGGGTCTAAGTTTTGTTTGAGTGGTCATCGGGAGAGGCCAGGCGTCTGGTAGGCAGGGTCAGCCCTCGCTGGTCATTGTTAGTCCAGAGACTGTTTGAGGAGTCCAGGGTACTGGTCAGACATTGTTAGTCAAGAGACTGTTTGAGGAGTCCGGCGCACTGGGCTTCCAAGTCAAACACGCTTCACGTTCAGAGTAGCCCCCCTTTGGAAGGTTCAAGGGGAAGAACCGAAATAGTGTTTGCAGAGGGAGTGTCGCTTTTTTCATAATCATCTATGTGCGTGTGTGTGTGTGTTTGTGTGTGTGTGTGCTTTTATTTTAGTTTCTTCATACTCGAGGGTGTAAGTACGTGTCTTTATACCCGAGGGTGTAAGTACGTGTCTTTATACCCGAGGGTGTAAGTACGTGTCTTTATACCCAAGGGTGTAAGTACATGTAAGTCAAGATCTAGGATCGTGAGCATAAAACGTCGCAGTAGCTAACGATTCATGGTAAGCCTTTTTATGTCCATATATTTACGAGGAGTTTTAAGCTTACCGCAACGTTGTACTTAGAGTCCCTGTTGGGATTTGGGGTGAGGATACCGACAATCATGTAATGCATTAGGAGTTTCTGTTCTTTGCTCTTTGTTGGGGTAGGATATGTGTTTAGCGAGAAAGGAGGCAGTGAGTGGGTTGTTTGGGGGGTGAATGAGAAGGTGGGGATGGGGGGTGTACAGTGGATTATAGAAGCTGGGACGGCGACAGAAGCTCAGTACGCTTGCACTGGGATAATTCAAAGGTGTACTAGCACCAAAGAAATATAAGAAGAGAGAGAGAGGGAAGGAGGGAGAGGGAGAGGGGGGAGAGAAATGGATAGAGGGGTTATGGAGGGAGGGAGACAGACAGACAGCAAGAGAGAGTACGTCAGATGGAGGGAGTTGGAGAGAGTAAATGAGAGAAAGAGAGATAAATAGACAGGGGATAGGGAGAGAGATATATCGACAGTGAATGCGAGAGAGTATCGGTAAATTTAATGAGAGGGAAATGGCAGAGACAGAGACATACAGACACAGACAATGAAAGAGACAGACAGACAGCAAGAGAGAGAGTACGTCAGAGGGAGGGAGTTGGAGAGACTAAATGAGAGAGAGAGATAGACAGGGGATGCAAAAGAGCATCAGTAAATTTAGTGAGAGGGAAATGGCAGAGATAGAGACATACAGACAGAGACAATGAAACAGACAGACAGACGGAGACAGAATGACAGGAAAAGCCAGACACACACACAATGATATAGACAGGCACACACAATGAGACAGACAAACAGACACAGACAGACATACAGACACAGAATGACAGAAAAAGCCAAACAGACACACAAACTGAGACAGACAGACAGACAGACAGAGTTCCGGGCATCATCCTTTTCCTGGTGCACTGCCCACAAGTGACCCGGTTTGACCTCTGGCACCGCCAAGTTTTCTGCAAGTCACGACGGACCGTCACGTTAGCTGCATCCCGAAAAGATTTTTTGTTTGGTTTTGTTTTTTGTTTGGTACTACATATACCAAAGACTCTATATTTAGCGAGACGTTCCACAAAACGTCAACAGCAAGGCTATATCGTGATTGGGTCCCAAACTAACATCTGACGATTGATTTTACGTGCTGAGAAAGGAAGCAGCGTGGGTATGCCCTGTCTTCTGTCTCAGCTGGTCACGTTATAATACTGGCACGGAATCAAACATAAGGGGACGTAATAGGATGACAAAATTTCGCTTGATCGAACCGGACATCTTCTGATTGAGCCATAACGCCACGGGAAACACAGAGACACACAGACAGAAACTGTCAGAAAGACTGCACAGACACGGACATGCAGACAGACAGGTGAAAAGCGAGACAACTTACTGTGACGAAGAGAGAAAGAGAGAGAGAGAGACAGAGCGACAGGGATAGGGGATAGAGAAAGAGAAACGGAAAGAAAAAGAAAGAATGGGAGACAGACGGACATAAAGAGAAACAACTAACAGGGACAGAGAGAGAGAAAGAGTGAGAGAAAGAGTGAGTGAGAGAGAGAGAGAGAGAGTGAGAGAAAGAGAGAGAGCGAGAGAGACAGACAGACAGGCAGACAGACGGACATAAAGAGAGACAACTAACAGTGACAAAGAGAGAGAGAGAGAGAGAGAGAGAGAGAGAGAGAGAGAGATCCGCTCTTCTCTTTTGGATAAAGCACTCTATCTGTTTACGTTTGGTCAACACCATTCCTGGAGGTTTAACAAGTCACCTGACTGGAGTGACGTAGTGACGGAACAATTACTTTTAGAACTATGACGGGATATGACAAATTTACCAGGGAGGGGGGCGCTGTAGGCCTGTTTGGAAAATGGTGTGTGTGTGTGGGGGGGGGGGGGGGGGGGGGGTGGGGGG
>RQTK01000035.1:434217-461249 GCA_003991915.1 Elysia chlorotica | reverse complement strand
ATTATTATTATTATAATTACTACATGGCTGTGTTTGAGGCTTCGCTATAATAAGCCCCATAACGTAAAACAAAAAGGGAAAGGTAAGGGAATCTGCTCCAGTGTCCAATAACAGCTCTATTCTAGCCTTATATGTGTATATGTGTATATATAAATGACATGAGTATATAGAGGTGAACGCACAAAAAGGAGCATCTGTGAGTATGTAATTTTGTAAAGGAAACAAAAACAAAAAGATATAAAATTAGTGGACAAAATCAATCTCCATTCGACACGGAGAGGAGATGAACTTCTCTCAAATATATCCACTTACAATAAGAAACCCTTGCCTCAGTCACATTGGACATATACTTCAAAACAGTGGTGTAAAATTTACTTCCCGCACAAAATATAAAAGTAGCGTTTTAAATAGTGTACCTAAGGAAAATAACCTAGTAGTATAAATTATGTGCATGCACAGAGTAAAGCACCTAACAAAAAAAAACAGACCGGACAAGGAAAGAAACTGAAGCGAACAAAATCGGTTTCTCAAAGAGAGGGGTGGCAGGGCAGCAAGTTCCCCACTCTTTGAGTTAAGATGAATTTGGTTGCTTCAGCACTATATAGACCTTATTGTGGACGGACCCCAAGACTGACGTCTGACAATTTTATGTGCTGCCACACACAAGACAGTGCGGGGATACCATGACTCCTGTCTCAGCCGGTCACATTAAACTGACACCGACCCAACCAGACCTTTTGCGTTGGAAGCCGATGTTCTAAAAGCCCCCCCCCCTCCCTCCCAAAACAGCAGGGGTATTTAATTATCTCTAGTTCTAAAAATAATATAGTTTAACAATTTTTTTTTCAACTTATTCAAGCGCATAATTATGATGCCTTTTAGTCTTAAAACACTATAAATAACTCAAAGAGTCCGAATTTCGACTTGAGCCTGATGGTTGCTTCACAAATTTTATTCAATGTATAGTGAAGTTTTGTTTTAACAAGCTTTCAAGCCGCACAGCTTCACAGCTTCGTCTCATTACATATAAGTAGAATAATTTTGCACAAATCATGGGGTGGTCCAGGGGTAGAGCATCGACTTCCGACGCAAAAGGTCCCGAGTTCGAATCCTGGCTGTTGCGTTCCCTACTGGTTGGGTCGGCGTCAGTATAATGTGACTGGCTGAGACAGTAGTCATGGTATCCCTGCCCTGTCTCGTGTGTGGCAGCACAGAAAATTGTCAGACGTCCGTCTTGGGGCCCGTCCACAATATAGCCTATATAGTGCTACTGTTGGACGTTAAACCAACCCAACCCAACCCAATTGTACAAATCATATGATAATAATTGTTTACATAGAATTTAAATAAACATGGTTAGTAGATCTAAATTATACCATGTGAGATAGATCCCTGTAAAATATTTTTCAACTGTCTGCAAAATCTTAAGGACAACTAAAATGGCAGCCCTGAGTTTTAACAGCACCACCCTAATCACACTGACTTGTGCTTCTGTTTCTTAATAGCTCTTCGTTCCAGGATGAGTATTTCTTTCTCCGATGCGACACACACACACACACACGTGCAGTCACGTCCAGTCACGTCCAGTCGAGCAGCTGACCGTCCAGATACGAAGCTCGGTGCCAGACGAGATCGCGCAGCTTGTCTGGAAATTCTTGATGGTCCTGATAAAGAGAAGGGAGGAGAGATGGAGGGGGGAGGGAGGAGGTTGAAGACACAATCAAAACTTGTGTGAAAATTCTTGAAAGCCCTGAGAGGGGAGAGGAGAGAGATGGAGGAGGTTTAGGGTGGGGGGATATGAATAGGAGTGGGGAGGGGTTGAGTTGTGTTGAGTTGGTTGCATAACGTCCAACGTCATCTTTATATAGACTATATTGTGCACGGGCCCCTAGACTAAAGTCTGACAATTTTATCTGCTGCCACACAGAGACAGTGCGGAGAGAACTGGACTTCTGTCTCAGACGATCACTTTATACTGACAGCATAGGGGGGGGGGGGGGGGGGGGGGGGGGGGAAGCAGGAGAGAAAACCAAACAGAGAGGAGGCAATAGCAAAAGTTTATCATCGTAAATTCTCCACTCATTGTTTAAATGGAAAAAATCTAAATGTGGACTATGAAAGAGGGGTGGGGGTAGGGACAAAACCAAAAGGTTTAGCTGGGACAGTAGCAAAAGTTTATCATCATAAATTCTCCACTCATTCTTTATATGTAAAAATTCTAAACGTGGACTATGAAAGAGGGGTGAGGGGTAGGGAAGCAACCAAAAGGTTTAGCTGGGACAGTGGCACAAGGTTTATCATAAACAAAAGCTCCTCACAATCTAAATACAGTACAATTATAAACGCATTGTCTGGACAGATTGTTTTAAGGTAAAATTCTAAAACTAGCAGATTAAGCCACTTGCGACTATGAAGTATAAGCAATACTGCCAATCTTAACTTAACAAAGTCACATCGCGTGCATGTAGGCGGTGAAATAGACATTGTATTTGAAAGATAAAAAGCTGAATGAAGTTTTCAAATCTGCATAAATGATATATAAATTCTTTCTTTACTTATCCAGAAGATATGAATTGTGGAAAAACCCTAAAAATAGTGAGATTTCATGAGAATTGCTGGCAAAATACTGAGACTTCGTTGGGTTAATCCATGTATTTTAAAGATAATTACCTCAGTCATAATTCCAGCAACAATGAAAGGCCTCTCTGCCGATGAATTTTCCAACAGAGATTTCAGACTGGCTAGAACGTAGGCACAGGCATCATGTCGCTGAGTGTCCATGCTTCTCACCTTGTGTACACGGGTCGGAACTGAATTTGCACCAGAGCTTTCTGAACACACGACATTTTTGCCAGTAAAGTCACCACCACCACCATTGGTTTCCAGAGATTCTGTGCAAGCAGACGAAGAGGGAAATTTCATCCGCTTCTCCTTTTCAAAGAGACACGACTCAACACCAGATGAAGATATTGTTGAAGGCGATGATGTTGAGTTACCTCCACTTGTCGAGCAGCCGGTACGAGTCTCATCACGAGAACAGCCGTGATCGTTTTGCTTTTTGTTCAGATCTTCCTCTTTTCTCATGTGACTAACAACATCATCTTTCACAGCTTGATGGTCGGTTTGGTTACCCCCGGTAACGCTGATCAAAGTGTGATCGCATTCTGCTGGAACAAATACTATGAGGACGATTGGAACAAGAGAGATTCTAGTGTCAGGGGCAACGCCTCCACATTTGTCCGCTATAGAGGATGCTATAGACTCCAGATCTGGTGAATTCTGTGGTGTATGGGACCAACTATCCACGAGGACGATGAGAGTATTTGCAAGGCTTTCCTCTGTAGACGCAAGCTGTGGAAGACACATGTTCACATCATTACGCATATAGGTGACTTTATAGATCTCAAGGAAGAAGAGGGAAGGGCCAGTAGGAAGTGGTACAGTAACATAAAAGAAGGGACAGGGACCCAGCTGAAAATTAGCACCACAGACTGACGCGAGGCCTTTTGGCTTGGAAATCTATGATCTGACTGCTCAAATACTTTTAATAACGTTTGTTCTTTCTGATTTATTACTCAGTTCAGGAGTCAATTTTAGATCTAATTTAACTTTCCGATCTCCTGCCTAGTTGCGTCCCTTTAAATCATTAAAACAAAAGTACGAAACTATATCTCTACAAAACTTTGCATAGATGACGGAGAATAGATAATTTCGATCAGAAACAGTTCTCATTGCTTCAAAATTATTAGTATAGGGGTTATGGGGGTTCAAGGTTGTCCCCGCAGGCTTGACAGAAATGCCGCAAGTGAATTAAACACACCTTGAAAGGCCAGCCAGAAATGTTTTTCTCTAGCTCTGACACAAACGTTGAACCGCGTCTACAGGTGTTGATGATGCACAGTCTTGAGAACTTTTCTAAAAATAGAAACAAATATTCAACCTTCAGTCAAGACATTAAAGGTGTTAAGAAAAAATGAAACAGACTTTCAATCTTCAGTTCAGGCATAAGTGATATTGATAAACATTTAAAAAAAGGTAAAAAATCTTTGTTATCTTTCATGTTCTTACTAATTACTCAAATATTTATAGATATAGTTAGGTAATCTGTGGGAGAAAAAAGTATCAAAGCAACTTTCCGCCCTTACTAACATTGGAATCAATAGGCCTACTCTGGAGCAAAAGAAAATATCACAAGGGACATAACTTTCTCCTTATTTTACGTTTCTTAACTTCCTCTTAAGGTCATTATGAATGAACCAATGGTGGTTAAACTTCAATAGGTGTTAAATTTAATACTAATTACTCCATCCCTATGTTTTTAGAATAAAAAAACTCTCTAGAAAAATCTCATTTTGACTCAATATATATATATATATAAATATATAACACTAAGTGAACCTTAAAGACAAAAGCAATATCAAAATTTGTTAGGTTCTCGTTAAATTCAAACTAGAAATATTTGAGAACTTTTACAATCTCCTCGTTGGATCAGTGTTCGTATAATGTAACTGGCTGAGACAGAGTCATGGTATCCCTGCGCTGTCTCTGTGTGGCAACATGTAAATTTATCAGACATTATTCTTGGGGTCTGTCCACAATATAGCCTATAAAGTGCTGACGTTAGACGCTAGGCAACGACGACAAACAAACAAACCTTTTACAATTGACTCCATAGCATAAAGATCTTTTTGGTAGGTCACCTGCAAAGAAAAATAAATAGCCTCATATAATATAGCACCAAGTACACATTATATAATGTTAATTTCATTTAATTGCGTTTCCTTTCTTATCAGTAGCATCATCAATTTGGTTCAGTATCCGTGTCAAATATATTTTGGAACTCAACATTGTAAAGTTCAAAGCAGGCCTGCAGATAATCGCGCCTGCGCAAATCTCAGGGGATCAATTCTGAAAACATTGACTTTTGTAAGCAATGAAGTTAGTGTCTTAAACAGTAATACAAATTAATGGGAGGAGGTTGGTTGGTTGGTTGGTTGGGTTGGTTTAACATCCAACATCAGCACTATATAGGCTATATTGTGGACGGGCCCCAAGACGGACGTCTGACATTTTATGTGCTGCCACACACGAGACAGGGCGGGGATACCATGACTCCTGTCTCAGCCGGTCACATTATACTGACACCGACCCAACCAGTAGGAAACGCAACAGCCAAGATTCGAACTCGGGACCTTTTGCGTCGGAAGCCGATGTTCTACCCCTGGGCCACCGCCCCCCCAATAGGAGGAGGTGCCAGATAAAAAAACAACAATCCATTTATGAGAAAATTGACGTAAGCCGTTTGCACTGTATTCCAAAATCAGATTAAAACTTTTGCTATGGATAAATTCAAAACGGAGTTGACTAATACAACCAGAAAAAGAAAAAGTTAATGCTCTAATCAAAATGTCTTGAGAGGTATTTTTCATGGACAATGTAAGAAAATGGAGGGTGTTGGGGTGTAGTAAAAAAAAATTCAGGCTTAAGAGATTTCAATAAATTGTGTTCTGCCCTGGTTGTAACAACTGGACATCATCCCTCTAAAAATGTACTAGTGCATGCAATTTGAGCACAGGGGATTTCAAATTGACACATTTTCAGACCAAAAGGAAAGAGAAATCATTAAAAGGAAAGAGAAATCATTAAAAGGAAAGAGAAATCATTAAAAGGAAAGAGAAAACATTAACAGGAAAGAGAAATCATTAAAAGGAAAGAGAAAACATTAAAAGGAAAGAGAAATCATTAAAAGGTAGAAAAACATTAATAGGAAAGAGAAAACATTAAAAGGAAAGAGAAAACATTAAAAGGTAAGAGATTTCTTTAAAAAAAAAAACGAAAAAAAATGGAGAATATTAAAATGAGTAGGAGGGTTCACCTTCCACAAATCGTCGGTGCCTTGCACCAGTTGAGCGGGACAGTCTGCAAACTTCAGGGCCAGCAGGAGACACTCGGTGCCGTAGTCAAAGTCGTAGTCCGTGCACTAAAAAAACAAAACAAAATAATGAAAAACATTATGCGGTAAGTGAATTATGAAATATTACGTAAATTGAAGATTTCAACATAAAATATCAATAATTGATTATGTAAATTGCAGATTAGAGTCGCAAATATAGTGTATATATATGTACTGTAGTTATGGGGTAGAACATCATCTTTCAACACAGGAGGTCTGTGTTCGAGCACCGCTCTGGAGACTTTGTTTTGTACTGGTTGAGTTGGTGTCAGTTTAATGTGACCGCCTAAGATAGAGTCATGGTTTCCCCGCCCTGTCCCTGTGTGGCAGCACGTGAACTTGTCAAACTTTAGCCTTGAGTCTCAATCAAATATTGCCTAAACCATGCTAACGATGGACACTTAGAGACACCAGTATTATTATTATTATTATTATTATTATTATTATTATTATTATTATTATTATTATTATTATTATTTATTATTATTATTATCATTATTATCATTTACCTTGCTGTAAGCCTCAGCGATGACGCTGTACTGGAAGGCCTGGGGCATCTCACTGTTCTGGTAGATTAGCCTGTCTAGAGACTCGACCAGAGTGCCATGGGCATCTCCTCTGATCACCGTGGAAACAAGCGGACGGGTCACGCCAGCAGCCTGTTCGGATAATTGTGGGTACAAGAACATCGAAATTGTAATTAAAACATAAACAGAAATTTTGTGTGTGTTTGCATTTAAATAATTGCAGAAGTGTTATGCGTGTATGTTAAATGTTTCTTTTAATTGGTTTCTCTAACATTATATATTGATCTGTTCTGCCCCAAACTGACTCAGGCCCAGAGCGGTATAAATATGGCACCTTCACCTTGTTCACCACGGCAGCCGAGGCGACCTCCATTATGGTGTGCTCAGGGACGAACGGTCTGGCACCATCGTGGATCAAAACAACGTCTGAACTTTGGCAAACTGAGGTGTCAGGAGAAGTACAAAGATGAATAAAATTATGCACAAGACATCTTTTAAGCAATGCACAGAAATAAAGTTTTGTTTTTACACCTTTTTTTACACATAAAAACAGTTAAAAAGAATAAAAAACAAAACAGCAGCTGTATAATTATATATTATAATTAATTGGCAAAAGCTCTGATTGAAAAAGTATTGAGTGTTTATACAATATCTATACAAAAACAAAGGTTTTTCAAAATATGGTGATGAAAAAATAAAATTGAATGCTTTTTAAAAATTCTTTTGAAATAATATAAAATTATACAACTATATATCTGAACTATAAAATGTTCCTCTAGATGGTGTGCATACAATTTACATCAGTAAAATTGATCAAACCAGGATCCAAAAGATTTTGTCATATATGATAAAATTAGTCCAATTCATGTAATAAAAAGTCGTATAAGCCCAGACAACCCCACTCTGGGGTCCAGACTAGGACTTCTTCTAAAGACGCAAGAGAATGACGTTGAACTAGGGGAGAGTTTGACAATGACATTCGAACCCGTACCGTCTTGTAAAGCTTGCACGCCACAGCATATGGAGCGGTGTCTAGTGCTGCCGCCTGTGCAGATTATAACCCGGTCAAACTTATACTTGTCCACCAAACACCTTGTGTGGTCGACTTGCGAGGCCTCCACGACGACTACGATGTTGCGAATCCACGGAAGTCTGGGAGAGGGAAACAGGTGCAACCATGGAGTACTTAATAACAGACGTTTGGTCTTTAGAAAAAAATAATTTTGGCCTCTGGTCTGGACTTTACCCGGCTTCAACAGAGAAAAGTAATCACCGCCTCCACATTTTAAATGGTCTGCACGATGAGGAGGCTGTTAATATAGTAAGCTATGGGTGCAACAGAATAGCTGCTTGCGTGTAGATGTAACATTTGTAAGAAAAAGCTTCCAGTTCATTGCAGAATCTACAATTCAAATATTTCTTTTGCTTGCACAATGTTATCACAATGCAATTTTAGACCTTATTTTATTGGTGGGGGTGAGGGGTGGGGTGGAGTGTGCACTATATAGTGTGCTTCTACCCCTTAATCGTATAGACCTATACCAGTATTAGTCCAAATTTTGCTATTCACACCACATATAGTATTTTTTGCCAATTTTTGCTATTTGCAGTATATCTCAGTGTTTTTGTTCAAATCAAATTCTTTTGTCTGACCACCGAATAAAGCTAAGCTCTTTCTTAATTTAACGTTTCCTAGACCTAAAGGAATATTATTTACTATATTAAATAAAATGATTGCATTACACAGCTTTCATGCCCTTCATTTAGACAGAAACACTATAATATATGAGTATCGCAAAATTTGGATAAAAACACTATATATAGTGTAAACACATGCAGCCTTTTTTTCTTCAATATTTATGAATACTTTATCTATGATTCAAGTTGTTGTTTTTTTTTTTTTAAGAAAAAAGTATTTATTAAAGCATGGATTTTATTTGATAAAACATAAACTGATTTTTCTTTTTTCTTTTAAATAAAAGTATTTAATATATCATTATGTTTTTTTCAAGTCTCTGACCATCTAGATTACTTGATTTCGATGTTCAACCCTCACAGACCAAAATTAACTTAGCCTCTTGATATAGATCCTAGATCTTACCTGTGGAAACAGTCAATGGTGTAAGCTAGAATCGGATGCCCACAGATTTCTTGGAATTGTTTGGCAATTGGCAACTTCATCCTGACACTGCTCCCGGCAGCAGGCAAAATAACGTCTGCTCTCATCTTTAGGTATCTTTACAGATCTAGATCTTACTAGAATTTATAAATGGTATTCATGAAGTAAGTGTCACTTAAGGGGCAAGGTATCTCAGTCGTTATACAAAAATTACTTCAGAGTTCAATGACAAGATTTTACGATCAGACCACTGTTTCCGCCCACCGTCTCAGTGTCTCAGTGGGTTATAATGTCATTGAATTCTACCCCAATCTGGGATCCCATTGCCGTTGATTCTTCCAAGGGAACCTGTAAGATTTAAAACTGGTAGAAAGCTTGATTTAAGATCTAATCTAGACGTTTTCTAGATCTAGAGTAAATGAATTCATCTAAATTGTAATCAGGACATTTTTCCAATAGCCCTATAGTCTAAGTAAGAAGACATGATGAAAAAAATTAAGAAATCTAGATCTAGGCCTACTTCCCTATAAAATGAATATATTCTAATTCTTGTCCTATATTTAGATCTAGATTAGATGAAATTATCTAGAGTTGTTGATGATAAAGTAAAATAATTCTACCACTGTATTTCTAATGTCCAAAGCTACAAGTGAGAGTTGGCCACCAGACTCTTGGTTGGGTGTAAAAGTAACTTTCGCTTTCGAAATCCCCACTTCCTTGTTGTTTATGTAAGTAACAAACTGAATTACTGAACGGGTTTTGTATAAGGAGTGCAATCAGTAGCGTAGTTATAGATCTATTTGTACGTAAGCATTCAAGAAAAGAAGAGAAAAGGATTGTTCTTATAAATTTAACACCAGGAAGCTATAAGAATTGTTCTTATAAATGTAACACCAGGAAGCTAATTATTCACAGAAATAATTAGATCTACTTAAAGTAGGACCTATGTTCCTTTTCAAATATATTGAATTTAGACTCTAGGCCTAGGCCTTTGTGATTAAGATTTAATTTCAATTCTAGATCTATAATCTGGATCTAGATCTAGGATCTCGTTATACTGGTGCTGGGCAGACTTAATGTAGTCTAGTAAATTTATAAAAGTTGAATATCTAGATAGCATATTTTTGTAGATTATAAGTATGACATTATAGATCTAGGATTTTTTTAATCCTCTAAAACAGGGGGTGTTTGTAAGTGTATAGAATCCAGTTTCTGCCCTAAAATTGCTAGAATCTATCACTATATTTTGGCTATAGGGCTATCTAGTGATTTGTCACACTTTTGGCATTATAATGCACTATATGTGTGTGAGTGTTTTTGTTCCAATTAGCCTACCTGGTTGGGACGCTAAATAAAGCGAAATTATCTCCTAGTTTAAAGTTTTCTAGATTCTATATTTAGATCTGTAAGACTTCAGTGGGTAATAAATCATTGCAATATGCAGCGTTTCCTTTCATAATTTGGACAGAAACACGATAATATAAAGTGCATATATTCATTGCAGATTTGGACAGAAACGCCTTATATGGTGATTAAAGACTCAGCCTTAACTGATTAACTCCGCAATTAAATTCATGTTCAGGCTAAGAAACAAACATGGCGAGCTGGCTCAGCGGATTTGATCAGTTGAAAGAACCTAAAGGTTTTTTTCCTTTAAATTAAAAATTAAAGTATTAAAGTATACATTGAATAATAATGGAGTTTTTTGTTGTTTTTTTTTTTTTCCACAGGTAGATGTCTCGTATTGCTCGCTTACTACTCATCTCAAACGTCCTTCGAAGTTCAAGAGCAAGTTTCTTTATGGGAGACATGTCTTCGAAAACTGAAATGGTCACCAAAGAGACAGCGCTGCCTGGTAAGCAATACTGGTCTGAAAATATCGTTTCTAAATATTGCCTTTTAAGGGAAACAGTGCGTTTTTCTGCTATAGCATCTTCAGATTACAGCGCTTCCTTTCTCAGTTTTATAGAAATATCATTGAGTGTTTTAGGCTAGGTACCAAAAAGACTAAAAACAGATGTTAAGTCATGCTGTAGAAATGTGTTCAGAAAAGCCAAGAATTCGATTAAGGAATGGGAGGTTACTGGTATTTTATAATTATATTAATTGGATTTCAGGAATCTAAAATTAAAGTTTGATTACTACAGAGGAACAAAAAATGAAAAGCACCAGACTTCAATAAACAGACTACTATTTTTTAAATCTAAATTATAATTCGAGTTCTAAACACTTGTATTAGAACTAGCCGATTTGTCGGGATAGACTAACCGTGGACAGTGATTTGAAATTCAATAAAGTAAAGAAGTATTAAAGAATCGATTTGTTACAAGGGGAAAAAAGATGTTTAGGATTTAGCACCAGAAGCACTAGGTAGATTTCTACAGGTACTTCCCCCCCCCTCCCCTCCTCCCCTTTAGGGGCAATGGAGCGTCCGCTTTATTGGGTGGAAAGTTGCCGTTGTTTTCTCAACCTATTAAAACGCATTCTTTTTCCACGCAGTTGTCTCCGTGTAATAACTCGCCGTTTATTTCGTAGGCCTATAGATTCAAACTTGTTCTTTTTCCATTCAGTTGTCTGCGTGTAATAACTCGCCGTTTATTTCCTAGGCCTATAGATTCAAACTTGTTCTTTTTCCACGCAGTTGTCTCCGTGTAATAACTCGCCGTTTATTTCGTAGGCCTATAGATTCAAACTTGTTCTTTTTCCATTCAGTTGTCTGCGTGTAATAACTCGCCGTTTATTTCCTAGGCCTATAGATTCAAACTTGTTATTTTTCCATACAGTGATCTCCACCGTATAACTCGCCGTTAATTTCCGATTCCTATGAAAACCTATTTTTTTCCATACAGTGGTCTCCGTCAAATAACGCATGGTTAAACATTTCTCACTCGAGCCGTGTGATCCGCAAGTAGGTCATGGGTCAGTGCAGTTGCCTGGGTCCTTGTACAGGTCAGTTTGTAAATACTCCCCGCGCTGTACGGCTGTGTGCGAGGGAAACCTAAACACTCCAGTGTAGATATTTTATTATGTTATGGAGAAAGAGGAGAAAATATCCTCCATGAGATCATTTATTTATAGAAGCTCAAATAATTTTAAAAATCTAAAAATCTCATAACCCCTCCCCCCCCCTTTACTTGGGATAAGTTAATTTGTACAGACTGATGTCCATTTGAGAGTCAGTCATCACCTAGGCTAAATTAACGGGCAGCCTCAAAGAAGTAAAATTCCCACAAGGGGCTTCATAGGGGAATTTTATAGCCTTCTAGTTATGGTTTACAAGAGTCTTTTGATGTAATGGAAGCCCTGACACAAATGAACATAATTTTAATCCTTCACTGGTTCATAATTAAACTTCAGTTCAGGCTGCCGATGATAGGGTGAGAAAAAGTTTGAAAATCCTTAGTGTATTTATCTTTTCAAATTCCAATATTTAGGATAACACCTTGGGTTGACAGGCAAAACCAAATTTTCTAAACACATAAAATTTATGGAAAGCACATTGGGTTTATCCAAAACAAAAACAGAAAATGGAATTAAAAAGAAAAAGCAAAAAAACAAACCAAATAAAAAGGAGTAAAGGCACCATTCAGCCTTTCTTTTTTAAAAGAAGATTGATCATCAATTTCACATTTCGATTGAATTTCCAGGACGGTCAGAGCAATTAGAAGTGACGGACAAGCACAGGGTTACCGGCAACAGAATGGTTCCTCCGTTTCCAGACAACACGGAGATGGCGATGTTTGGTGAGTTAGTCAGTGAATGGGTAGGTTTCTTAACCCTATAAAACAGTATCCCAGGTATACCAGGATTCAATATTACATACATCCACTAGCCGTATTCCTGTAATTCAGGGAATTAGGGAATCCCCCCTTTTCAGATCTATTTTTAGGTCTGACTAAACGGTAACATTGCCTACACTGCAAGTATATTATCCAAGATGGATGCTCCTATATACACCGGTTAATTTGGGCCTGGATACAGGGCAGTATTGAGTTCAGGAGCTCGGCTTTAAAAGATTTTAATGTCTCAGGTCAGCAGCAAGTCTATATTGTGGACAGGTCCCAAGACTAACGTCAGAAAATTGTACATGCGGCCACACAGAAACATTGCAAGGACATCAGGACTCCTGTCTTTACCGGCCACATTTTATGAAATATTACAATTCCTAGGGTAGAGTTTATTAAAGATAAGATAAAATAAGATGTACTTATATTGTCATCATGGTTACTTGGGTACAAAAATCTAGACATCAATCATTACATGATGTGTAAAGCATCATTATATTGTATATGTATACAAATAAATTGAAATTGAAATATATAAACTAAACAATAAAAATATTTAATATCATATTGGTTATAAAGCACTATATAGTTATTGTTTAAAGGGGGAAAAAATATAAATGCATATAGATATGTATCATTAGAATATTTAACACTACACTGGTTGCATTGTAATTATTATTTGAAAGAAATAGTTAAAAGTATATAGATATTCATTGCAAAGGAAGAGAAAACAGGTCATGATATATTCTTCTATTATCCTATTAACACATAGTAGCCGTATTGACTTTTTAAACATTTTTTGTTTGTTTTTGTAAATTCAGGAATGGGTTGTTTTTGGGGAGCAGAGAGAAAATTCTGGCAAGCCAAGGGTGTGTACTCCACCCAGGTTGGTGCTGTTCATTTTTTAATTCAATGTCCTGTTTTGTTTTTATTAGGATAAAAAGAAGTGGGATAATACAGTGAAATCTGACTTGAACTTTTTAAAGTCGCAGCCTATTTGGTCCTATGGTCGTCAATAGGAACTAATTAAGATAAAAAAATGACTTTTCATTTTTAGTGTTGTTTTTTTAATTTTTTTTTATTTTGTGGAATTGATTATGGGCAAGGTCTTAATAATTACTTAGATAAAAAAAAAAAAAAGGAATAAAGTCTCCTAACTCTATACGTTTTTGCCATCTACAATTTTGTTCTTTCTTGCAATTCTATTGTAGAAACTTCCATAATTTTAAAGAGTTGTATATAACTGTGAGCATTTTAGATATCTGTCCATTTTTCAAGGTTCATGACATCCATTGGGAGGGACAAAAAATGGAAAGTAGGAATTTAGGGGGAGGGGGGAGCTTTGATTTATACACTGCAGCTGTGAATCTGCATAAGTTGGAGGGCTTTCAGATTTTGAATGACATTTATGCTTATTAGAATGAAATTATTATTATTGTTATTATTATTATTATTATTATTATTATTATTATTATCTAACATCAGAAAATTTTACACGCTGCCACAGAGACAGTGCAGGGACATCAGGACTGTTTTTACCGGCCACATTATCCTAAAACTGACCATACCAGTAGGTATATTATAGATTGGTGAGGGAGTACTCACGTATCTGCGCAGACTGAGAATATTTACTTTAATATAACTTATAAGTGATGCTGTCTTGTGGGGTTCTTTTTCTTTAGAGCGCTGATTTTAGGGAGGGGGAGGAGACGTTTTTTTTGTTTGTTTTTTAATGTATAAAAATATATGGAGGGCAGTGGTGCCAAGGTTACATAGATATGATTTTACTGATTTTCAATAAACAATAAACAATGAAGTTGGTCAGACGTCGGTAAAGGTCTATCAAGGAGTAATGTTTTGTGATTCATTAAGAGGTTCAGTAAAAAAAAAAATTTTAAAGGATCAAGCATCTAATTTAACACAGGTAATTTTTTTCCATTTTGTTGACTAAAAAAAAAATATAACAAAATGCAGATTAAACAATAGATTGAGTTATTGATTATTATTTAAAAGAAATAGTTAAAAGTATATAGATATATTCCTTGTACACAAAGAGAAACAGGTCATGATATATTCTTCTCTGTTTTTATTAACCTATTTACACATACATGTAATAGGCATATTGACTTTTTAAACCTTTTTTTGTTTGTTTGTAAATACAGGAATGGGTTGTTTTTGGGGAGCAGAGAGAAAATTCTGGCAAGCCAAGGGTGTGTACTCCACTCAGGTTGGTGCTGTTCAATTTTCAATTCAATGTCCTGTTTTATTTTATTAGGATAGAAAGAAGTGGAATAATACAATGAAATCTGACTTGAACTTTTTAAAGTCGCAGCCTATTTGGTCCTATGGTCGTCAATAGGAACTAATTAAGATAAAAAAATGACTTTTCATTTTTAGTGTTGTTTTTTTAATTTTTTTTTATTTTGTGGAATTGATTATGGGCAAGGTCTTAATAATTACTTAGATAAAAAAAAAAAAAAGGAATAAAGTCTCCTAACTCTATACGTTTTTGCCATCTACAATTTTGTTCTTTCTTGCAATTCTATTGTAGAAACTTCCATAATTTTAAAGAGTTGTATATAACTGTGAGCATTTTAGATATCTGTCCATTTTTCAAGGTTCATGACATCCATTGGGAGGGACAAAAAATGGAAAGTAGGAATTTAGGGGGAGGGGGGAGCTTTGATTTATACACTGCAGCTGTGAATCTGCATAAGTTGGAGGGCTTTCAGATTTTGAATGACATTTATGCTTATTAGAATGAAATTATTATTATTGTTATTATTATTATTATTATTATTATTATTATTATTATTATTATTATTATTATTATTATTATTATTATTATTATTATATTTTTTGTTTTTTTGTTTGTTTGTTTGGCTCAGAGTTTTGCTCAGGCATAGTTTTTTTTTGCATTAATAGGCCATCTAAGAAGCTTCTAGTTCTAGTACTGATACAAAATAAATCTATTTCTGTAGATACATAATGTCTTTTTTTTTTTTTTTCAATATAAAAAAAAAATCTACGGAAGGTGCTATCCGGATGTCTTCTCTTTTATCAGTGTTCTTTCGAACCTGGGTGAAGGTCCATTTTAGACACAGATTATAGAGTCACTTCGGTTTGTGCTTTAACCGGCATCCTAAGCTCATCCCTCTCTTATTTGCATTTTTTCTTCTTTTAAATAGGACAAAGTATTAGATATGTAACTGATTTTCGATATGCAAAAAAAATATTTCTTTTTCGGTTGTTCTACTATTTTCCATCCGAAATATCTTTCTAGCTTAATATTTAAAAAAAAGTTTTGATTATATGATTAAAGAAGCCGAAACGCTTAAGAGCGCCTACAGTCTACATAATGGGGAAATATTGGATGAACTGACAAGCGTATACTTTTTAACAAGTCATTCGTTTGGCCTTTGCAACCTTTTCCTGTATTTTTTCCCCTCGTCATCGCCTTTTTAAAGTTTTTATTTATTCATTTTATTATTATTATCATTATTATTTTTATCATTTTCATTTTTATTATCTCTTACAAACCCCACAGCGATAAAGTGAGAAAACAACATGTTAAGATTTTAAAAGCTACTTCTCTTCCCTAACTTCATGCCTTCTCTGTGGAACGCTTGTCCGCAGGTTGGCTACGCTGGAGGGTTCACACCCAACGCGCATTACCAGGAAGTTTGTTCAGGTCAGACCGGACACACAGAGGTTGTACGAGTCGTCTTTGTGCCCAGTAAAATCTCCTACGCAGATTTACTCAAGGTAAATATCAATATGAGTGAATGAGTTTTGTTTTGTAGAAATTATTTTTATGTGATATGTTCTATGTCACATTTTTTATTAAAATAATATTTAACATGTAAAAAGTGCCGTGAGCTTGGATTACTGGAAAGGATGGCGCTCTATAAATCATATGAATGTTATTATTGTTATTATTATTATTATTATTGTTGTTGTTGTTGTTGTTGTTACTACTACTACTACTACTACTACTACTATTATTATTGTTGTTGTTGTTGTTGTTGTTGTTGTTATTATTATTATTATTATTATTATTATTGTTAAATTTTGACTTTACTGTTTAAAATTGAGCAGTGGACAAGAAAAAATAAACACAATTATGATTATCAATCCAGCTGATTCACATGAATGCAAGTGATATATCATTGTTAATGTGAAAATGAGATCTATCTAAATAAACTTACTGATTGAAAATGCCCTTAAAGGTTTTGATTTATCTTATCCGAAACTTTTAACCAATCTGAAGTAGAATTGGATACAATAAAACAGTTTTTATTGATTATTTTTAAATAGGGAAAATGATTTAGGCCAAAATTGTAGCACAGCGACAGTTTGTTGGCTTTAACAATTAAATTATTAAACGTTCAGATTTTCTGGGAGAACCACAACCCCAAGCAGATCAATGCAATGATGTGCTGGCACATGCACATACCATCACCACTTAACTCAACATGTGTGCTGCATGATATGAAAAGGTTAAGCGAAAGGTTCCATTGTATACATTAATATTGGTCTTTAACAATCAAACTGTCAATCTTTGATGTACAGATTTTCTGGGAGAACCACAACCCCACACAGGGCAATCGCCAGGGCAACGACGTGGGCACCCAGTACCGCTCGGCCATCTACACGTACAGCGAGTCCCAGCATGCAGAGGCGACCAAGTCCCGCGATAATTACCAGAAGGCGCTATCGCACGCCGGCCACGGAACCATCACGACGGAGATCTGCCCGGCAGGAGAGTTTTTCTACGCCGAGGACTACCACCAACAGTACCTCCACACAAACAAGAACGGCTACTGCGGACTGGGGGGAACAGGGGTTGCCTGCCCAAGGGGCCTCGGGAAACCGTAAGGTTCAGGGCACCTGGGGTTGTATAACATGAAGTCTGCAAGGAGTAAAGATCCAATACATGAGGCAACTAGGGTTAATGAAGTGTATGTTAAAATTAAGATTTTTGAAATTTTGGGGTAGTTTTGAGTGTATTATAAAGCATCAGGGGCCCTTTTAGAAGTTGAACAAATATTTTCTTTATTTTTTTAGAATCACAGATAATCTTTTTCTATTTGAAAATGAAACAAGTCAATATAAAGTTGTTTTTCTTTTTTTTTTTTAGTGCTTTAACTCAAAAATTATTATTAAGGAACTGCGACCCTGATCCCTTATCTATAATCAAAATTATCTAATCTGTTCGACAAAATGTAATAGTCTAAAAAAAAAAAAAAAGACTTGAGTCATACGTCTGTGGGAGAAAGTTTTAATATATAACCAGAATGGACTTTCCATTAGACAATCTTTCTTAAGTTTATTCTCACTTACCTAATTGTTATGTTTGTGGCACCTTTTTTCATAAATTCTCACCACAATCTAGTAAAGAAGCGCTTAGAACTGAAATGTTTTGTTTTTTCTGCTAAAAGTCAATATTTTCCAATTTCGGTCTCCTTGAGATATACTTAAACAATGCTAAATGTATTATTTCAGACAAGTCAAAAGGTTTTGTGAACTCATCAGAAGATACTGCCCTGGGCGATAACGAAATAAGACAGTATTGGAATTAACTTTGACAAAAAAGTGGGTTGCTTAAAAAAAAA
Organism: Elysia chlorotica; assembly: GCA_003991915.1. Classification (NCBI taxonomy): domain Eukaryota; kingdom Metazoa; phylum Mollusca; class Gastropoda; family Plakobranchidae; genus Elysia; species Elysia chlorotica. The sequence goes on along the minus strand of RQTK01000035.1, from coordinate 443,250 downwards.
ATAAAAGCTGGTCTGATATATATCTATATTGAAAAAGAAAATAGTCTCAATTTTGTCTGAGTGTTAACACCCTAAGTGATTCTAGAATTGACTTGTAATTTTCTGTGTGCCTCAGTTTTGCCCCCAAGACGTTACAAAGGTATCATTTTCCATCAAAAGATCCACAATACCTTTCTTACCATCTCCCGAAAATGCTTTGATTCGCCAAAGCATTACAACTTTGTGCTCTCTACCAGTGTTCCCTTAAAAAGCTAAACCATGAATTATAAATTCAAAGTTGTAAAGTTATTGGTGAAAGACATATATATCCAAATGATTTTTTATGAGACGGTGTATGAAATATGATATAAACAATAAAATGTGAGAATATGGCATGATGAATGAAAAGCTTTAAATCCAAATTGCCTGAACAGACTGAGAATCATGATGGAAAAAAATAATTTTTTGCTTAAATTTTTTCGTCATTGACTCAAATTCCGTAATATATGCTTGTTTTAAATGTTTCGTCACTTCTGACGTTACGAAATATGAATTCAAATTGCCTAATATCAAGCTTTGATGTGATGGACATAATATTTTAGTGACAAGTCTAAACTCTTAGTGCTGCTAAAGTATTAAAGTGCTGTAGATGTGGGTGAGGTGAAAGGAAGTTGATGGCTGGGCTTTAATTCATGCATGTTTGATTAGAGTGGTTACAGACAGAGAGATGACATTCAACTGGCTTCATTAAAACATTTGAAATCACTGTTCAATAAGCCAATTCTATGCAGTTTTGTCAAACTGTAATTTACTCCAGATTTTCATTATTTTCTATTCCTTTCCCACAATGACAGTACGATGTTTTTTGCACGAATGAATACTGATTTTATTTCTTTAATCCTAATGTATGTCTTGCAATAAATACAAACAGACTGGCTTTGTTTCAACGTGTTTGATTCGTTTACCTCTCGGGGAGTTCTGTCTTGATAAACCTAATGTGTTAGATGTGATAAGATAAGAAAAATAGATAATATATTATGTTAAAAATTACATTTGTATATAAAATGTAAAGTAAATACGTTAAAAATTTATCACTAACAATACCTCAAATGGTTAATAAATCATACCATGCTATCCATATACAGGTAGAACATGAGTTTCTTTATTGTAAATAGATTTCAAACACACAAAGAGCAATTACTTATTTACTTGATACATTTAGAACTTCAGATGACAATTGACAGTTTTGACAGCAGATATTTAATCATTTGCTTGAAATTGTAGAGTGTATCTTGACCTGTATGTTATATATATATAGAATAAAGTGATTGATCATTACTTATAAAATTATTGATTTTGACAGGCGCCATTGCGCTCCTTTTATTTAAAAAACTTTGTCTTGTTCGTTTTTCTTGCGTTGTTTAGAAGATGCTTTCTGTGCATGCACGTAGACAGAAAAGAAATAACAATGATAATAATAATTAAATGGAAAATAGTAGTATTAATAATAATAATTATTATTATTATATTAACAATAATAATAATAATATTAATAATGATAATGATGATTATTAACAATAATAATAATAATAATAATAATAATAATAATAATAATAATAATAATAATAATAATAATAATAATGATAATAATTATAGTGATACAGGAATATCGGTCGATTTATTGATCCCACTAGAGGAAATTCATCATACAAAGTTCATACATGTAATGATCATAGAAATGTGACACATCAGTGGTGATGGGACCAAATCAACACCACATCTGTTTTACATAAGGAACCTGTTTGAAACTTGAGAGAGAGAGAGAGAGAGAGAGAGAGAGACATAGAGACGCCCTAACACAGTAACACTAGGATACAGACGGACAGTAACACTCAGAGAGGCCCATACAGATAGGCTAGGCTAGCAAGCAAAGAGAGGAGAGACATACAGGGACAAGGAGTGAGAGAGATAAAGACGCCCTAACACAGTAACAGTCACATACAGATGGACAGTAATACAGTAATACTCAGAGAGACCCATACAGATAGGCAAGCAAAGAGAGTAGAGACATGCAGGGACAAGGAGTGAGAGAGATAAAAAGGAGAGAGAGGCAACTAGATGAATAGATGGATCGATAATAGAGAAAGAGGGGGGGGGGGGGGGGAGAGATAGTGTGTGGAGAAAAGAGACTTAACAGCTAGCAGAGGAGCATAGAGACCCACTAACGTAGTAAGAGACAGGCAGACAATGGAAACACTATGAGAGAGAAATTTAGTGCTGTGTTGTGGTCTTTTTTTTTAATCTAAAAAGAGTCAAGGTCATGATTTCCAGCTCCGATGTACGTATGCTGTGGAAAAAAATGATATGCAGTGGTTTCTCTCTTATACAAACATAATTATTATGTAGCAAGTCTGGGTTTCTCTTCAGTCATACTAAATTGATTAACCAGAAGTTAGTGTAGTAATTTTGGTAACACTCACACGATTTAAAGTGGTTCCCGTAATGGAGCTTTTGTTAGTTGTATACGTGGTTTCAGTCCTTGGTTTCAGAGGAACGCGTTTTCGTAGAATTCTGTGCGCTTTCATGAACTCTTAATTGCAGAGAAAGAAGAAAAAAAATTCACGAGAGTTATTCCACTTGAATCACTGGCATTGGAGCGTTTCAAGTTAGAAATTACTAAAAATGTGTTATCGTCTGTGAGTTTAGATCTAGATCTAAGTCTATTACAAGGTAGATACATTTACCTAATCTAGATTTAGATCTGAAATACACGTTTTGTTCTATGTAAACATGCGATGTTCATGGGGAAATTGCAAATCGGACTACCGGTACCCAGAGCGATGCGTTGGGATCAAGTTCATCCCATTCGTTCAGCCCGCCAGGACTAAACCATGGAACCACGCCAAGTGCTTGAGATGGATTAAAGCGTGTGGGAAACCGTATGATCGACTGAACATCGACAAAGTCAACAAAAATCATTACATCTGCTCAAAGGTAAGGCAGTTTATGAAGATCAAAACCTAGATAATCTAGATCTAGATCTAAGTTTAACCTACAAATCCAGTGTGATCTTGATCTGGGCTAGCCAACCCTAGATCTGATTTTTTTAAATTCATGTTGTAGGGATAAATAGCTCGATGTATATCTAGTTTTAGTTCTATATCTAAATTGAACATGAAAAAACTAATTCTCGATGCGGTTTATGGATAACTTTTTATGTACTCTTCATTGTCAGCACTTTGTGGATGGCGCACCCACGCCCGAGAACCCAGACCCTATTCAAGCAGAAGTGACGCCTGAAACTTTTTCCAGTTCCAAAAGAAAACTTCCCAAGAAGTCGAGTGAGCCTGTGGCAACTAAAATCCGCATAAACGAAGCTGCCAAAATTCTGCTGTCCTTTAAGGTTTGACACTTGACTTTCATTGGTAGACACAAAGAGCTAGATAATTTTCAACTTAAATTAATTTTTACTAGAATGTGATTTACGAAATTCTAGACACATTTGATACAGCTTTAAAGAGACTCATCAAAGGTTTGGTCACATTAAATTTTTTTAGTTAATTTAATAACAAGTACAGGATTATGGAAACTTTTCCTTGTGTTCAATAGTCATTAAGTACCAAACTACAATTGTATATATTATTGATGTTTGAAAATAGTGCCAGAATATATAGGCATCCGAAAAAATTGCAAGCAAGCTGATTTATCATCCATGTTATACATTTAATGATAAAATTTGGATTGAGATTTTTACAATAATATTTTTTTCTTGAAAAAACCTGAGTTTTTTTAATCAATTTCTCCTTCTACACTTGCCCATAGGAACAAGTTGTTCCTGCGGTGACAAATGTATCAGACTTGACAGACGACTCTTCAAAGAAACAACAGGCGGGTGTGGGGGTAAAGCATATTTTCTAAATTAATTGTATCTTTCTTTTTTTTTTTAAATGATAATATATTTTATTCTCAGTTGTTGCTTTTTCTATTTTTTTTTTTCATTTTCAAAACAGGTTGGCAATTTAAGCAGGAAATTATAAGTCAAGTTTTATAAAGTGCCTGCCTATCAACATTGATCTAACTTTCAGTTTCACAGTTTCAGTGTCACTTGTGTTTGTCAAAACAATCTGAGTTGTATCATGGGGGAATAAGTTGGTTGCTTACCTCCAATGCCAGCTGTAATTGGGTCCGAGACTAACGTCTGAAAATTTCTACATGTTTTACTCTACATAGACAATGCAGGGATGCCATGACTATTTTATCAGCTGATCACATTATACTGACACTGACCTAACGAGTAGGTAGATCCATTGTGGGTTTTGAATCAGAGACCACCCGATTAGAAGACCAACACTCGACCACATGTGCCAGTTTAAGTCCCCCCAAACTTTATGGAGGAAAAATTCAGTAAAAAAAATTATTCAGTTGGCCTCACTCGTTTAAAAATAATAATACTGGTCATTAAAAGAATGATTTATACATATCAACTGAAACTGAATCAGCCTGTACCGGGTAATTTTCAAAATGAGATAAAAAGCTGAAAAAGCAAAGCTTAGATAGTTTTACTCATCCTCTATCTCCGCTCTCCCCTCCCTCATTCACCACAGGAAACAGACACCCCAGAGGTGGCAAGTGAACAAGATGTGGAGAGTGACGCGGCAAATGGAGCAAACATTTTGGAGGTGAAAGACAGTTTTCAAGTGATAAATAGTAGAATTTTATCTTTAATTCTAAATCTATAATTTACTTTCTCTTGTAATGCTATGAGCCTTGTATATTGTAGATGGTGGTATCTGGTCTATATTATACCTAATTTATCATTTTCAACACAAACGACAAAAGTCTGTGGAAATTAAAATGTTTTTATCCTGAGTTTTGAAGAATTTGCTTAGGCGCATGCACGATTCTTCGAGGAGTGGATGATTGAAAGAAAACTAAATCGTGTTGATATTTTAATCTGGTATAAATAAAGGTTAAGCCTTCCCTCACAGTATATATAGTCTTAATTGGGACATTCTCAAAAGTAAATAAGAGGACACAATATTATCTCAAAAAAACATTTACAAACAATGAGTGTTCATACTAATTTCTATGCATAATGACCATTTGTGTGTGTGTGTTTTTGTTTTATTTTCCTCCCAGTCTGCTCCACTGGAGCCGACGAGCGCAGACAGAGACGTCCGCCCACAGCAGAAGGTGGAAAGCTTCGTCAGTTGCTCAAACTGCGGCCAGGACGTTCTCCTCAACCCGAGCAAACTCCGCGAGCTGCAGAAGGAGACCCTGAAGCACCACGTCGTCGCTAGCAACCAGAAGTGTCGGGAGTACACGGGCCTGCCCAGTGTTGACCTGCTGAACTTCCTGTTTGACCGGCTGGACAACACCGAGGCCGTGGTCGGCCTGTGCGAGCAGAATCAGGGGGAGGAACTCTACGGCCGCAGGAACAAGGGCCACAAGATGTCCAGGTTTGACTGCCTTCTGCTGACCTGATCATGCTAAGGAAAGGTTTTGACGTCGATCACGTTTCCTTCCTTTTCAACATTGCGCCGTTCCGCGTGGTGAGAATTTTCACCACCTGGGTCGATTTCTTGAGCCAGAGTCTCCTGCCCATGATTAAATGGCCGACGCAGGAACTTGCCAGATTTAACAGTCCAGCCGAGTTTGAGGCGTATCCAGGCACTCGCTGTATCCTCGGTTACGCCGACTTCCTCTTTGACAAATCGGTCGGATCTGTAGCCCAGAAAGGCACTGTGTCGTGTTCGAGAGACAATAACACAGCAAAAGTTCTTCTCGGAATCCATCCTGTGGGGCCATCACTTTCTTGTCGAAATCGTTTGACAGTTCCACCTCAAACCAAGAGATTCTGACACAAAGCGGGTTTTTAGACCTTGTGGAAAAGGGAGATAATATCATGGCTGACCCTGAGTGCGACATCCGCCATCTGCTTGTTGAAAGGGGGGCCACTCTGAACGAAGCAGCGATCGGCAAGGGTAAATCCGCTCATCCATCGAGCGCAGTCTGTGGGAGGAAGCAGGTGGAGCAAGTTATCCGACGCATCAACGGCTTCAAAATTCTCAGAGGAAATGTACACATAAAAACAATGCCATCCCTCGATAAACTTCTCAGCATCGTAGCTGCCATCTCAAACCTGGAGAGTCCCCTGTGTTCTCCAGGTGGTTCTTAATACCCAGGAAATAATAGGCTTAATATAAAAACCTGTGTCAACTCGCTGCCTCAGTGAATAGAACATAAATCAAAGACTTGTTGGGTTGGGGAATTCCGATTAACTCAACGAAGCCACAGTATTCTCCCAAAATCCATATCTTTTGGAAAAAATGAACACCTAGACTTATGCGTATTTGATTAATATACACAAAATGAGTAAACTGACAAAAATTTCAAGAAAAAAAAATCCGAATAGATATTTGACTAGATATAAAATCTCAATGTGACTATCCATCTCTCTTTAAATATCCTCTCTGAAGATTTCACTTTGTATATGTTTTTAAAGGAAGGAGAGAGCATTATGTTTATAATTTCATTTGTTATTGCTTTTATGAATTGTTAATAAAAATTGTTTGGTCAGAAAAAACAAAAAGAAAAAGGAATAAGTGTTTACTGTTTTATGTGTGGCTGGCATTGGTTGAAAATGAGGCCATAGATGATGAAGAGGAAAAAATATAATGTGATATTTCAATCATATGCATTATCCACGTAGAGGAGTACAAAGTCCCACTTAGGTTTTCAGTAAAAAATACTGGGTTGTTTTTGTTTTTTGTTTTTTTTAACTTTGCTATATTTTTTGAAAAAAAACTTTAGTCTTAAAAAGCTGGAGCTGTCTTCTTGGTTTTTCTCTCCTAAGTTCTCAGTGAATAACTTTGTACAGAGAGTCTTGACTATTGTTGCTGCTGATAAGTGCTATTACTACATCTACTGATCCTGCTGCTGCTACTACTACTACTACTACTACTACTACTACTACTACTACTACTACTACTACTACTACCACTTGCACTGCTGCTAATACTGCTCCACCCTCTACCACCTTAACCACTACTACCGCCACTAAGCATTTGTGATGTTTGTACTTGTATTTATAGGCTGCCAGGCAGATGTATTTTGATTTAGCAAAACGTTAAGTATGAAATAAATAAAAAAAATTTGCTCAATATTCTAAGTCTAAAATTACTTCATCTCATTAGAACGAAAATTATCAATCATTGCAGAAGTAAATGGGCGGGATTTTTGTTAGACAAGGTACATAATTCATGTTCATACTATTACTGTGCTCGAGTATTTTTCGGTTATTTCCCTTGTGCTGTAAAGTCTCTCGATAACAAAATTTTTCCCTCTGAGAAACTTACGGGTTGTAAACCTTAGAAAAGCTTTATTTGGTCAGGTACTGTAACTTGGAAAATGTAGAACACACACTCTTCCAATGCCCCAGTCTCAGCCAACTCAACAGTTTCTTCATTCAAGATCTGACCTCCACAACACTTTATATTCAACTTCAACGCAGCTACAAAGGCTAGAGAGTAGAAAAACTAGAAGCTCAGAGGCCACTGGATTAAAAACAACAACTTTCTCTCTCTATGTGTCTGTCTGTCTCTCTCTCTTTTATCCCTCACTCTCTCCCTCTCCCCTCTCTCTCTCTCTCTCTCTCTCTCTCTCTCTCTCTCTCTCTCGGAGTTTCTCTCTTTAACTGTGTACATGTATCGTATGCCTATATGTCCCCCATCCTCACTCCAAATTCCTGTCTTCTATGTCAGCGCGGGTGTGTGTGTACGTATCTCTCTTCCCATCTCTCTATCTAGTCTTTATTTTAGGAAGTCACCATATTCCTTATTTTATACGTCTGTTAATCCCAAAACATTTGAGATCACTACAATATTCATCCCTTCGTTTCCTCTAAAATTCCTACTCTTAGTTTTCCTTTAACCATACCGGTCTTGCGTGGGCAGTCCTCATTTTAAAGAAAAAACTGATTATTCAGACAGTTCTCTCCCCTTCTTAATTCGTCCTTCCCCTTCCGTCGCTCTAACCGCTAAAAGATTGGGTTTAGCATTTGGGCGACCGTTCCACGATCGGCTGGCCAATACGGGAAGCTCCGCTCAGAGTTGGGTTCGATAGGGAACGACAAATGGGAAATCTATACCCCCACCTAATTAAAACAGGCGCCACGAACGGGAAAATCCGGGAGCTTCTTCGCCAGCTCTATAGATCCTCTCCCCAAGGCGTTTAACAAAACAAACTAATCTGCGCGGATGGATTTCCCGGGAAACCCCCACGATCTACAGATCTCCGGGAAAAAGGCGCGCATGGAAGGCTGACCACGGAAATCCCCGATTCTGTAGCTCAGCCGCAGTCCAATCAGCGCTGGCTCGGAGCAATAAACCGACAAACTGATGCATTGGGACATCGTAAGATGTCGGGTCAATGCTCGGAGAAAATGTCAGTTGGTGGATCATCTGCTTTGTCTAGCTGGCATTTGGGGTTGATTGTGTCCATCGATGGAGGACCCCATCTCTCCCCACCCCCATCTCTCCAGGCTTCCTTGTCAACCTACACAACCAACAAACAGAACAAATTGAGCCCAAAAATAATAAGGTAATATGCACAAAATACGAATTTTGGGGCGCAATTTTAACCACGACGTAGATGAGGCGCTTTTTTCTATTTATCAAACATTGGGAAAATTTTCTGATGTAATAATAATAGGTCTCGCCAGCAAGTTCATAATTACATGTATAATATTACAATTGCGCCATTTTTTGCGCGTTAATGTTCAATATTTATGGAAATAAAAATCATGCCGGATTGCGAACCTGTACGCTAAGTCTTTGCCCGGATTTTTCTTGTCTAGTTTGCATGAAAAACATGTTACATGTACATGTATTTTTAACCAGGACACGGGAAATCTCTATTCTTTTAGTAAGCCTGAATACGATTTTGGATGGAATCCTTAGAAAAATATGTTGTTGTTGTTTTTTTGTAGTTTTTTTGTTGTTGTTTTTTTGGGTGATTGGTTTTGTTCTTTGTGTGTGTGTGTGTAATTTTTTT
>RQTK01000035.1:376944-392345 GCA_003991915.1 Elysia chlorotica | reverse complement strand
AGATAGATAGATAGATAGATAGATAGATAGATAGATAGATAGATAGATAGATAGATAGATAGATAGATAGATAGAGAGATAAATAGAAAGATAGATAGATAGATAGATGGAGAAAATGGAATAAAAAGAAAGGACCAGAAGAGAAATGGCCAGCAACAACGCGAGGTAAAGGAAGGAAACAACAATATGCCAATCCACACACCTATCTGATTTAATCTATAATTCTAAACAAATTACCTCATTCTATTTCATGAATCTCTTGAGCCCCCACCAGTTGGTTGATTCGGACCAGTGGTCTTGCTGTAAACATCTTAATCTGTATCTACGTCCATATGGCTATATCTCTTAACGTTCTTTTCTCCCGCTTTTTTTATTTTTTTTAATCTCTATCTAACCAATATTTTTTTTTTATTATGGTCAGAACAATATCTAGGACATGTTGTATTATGACGAGAACAACATCTAGCGCATTTTGTATTATGGTAAGAACAACGTCCAGCACATTTTTATTATGAAGAGCACCGCCCTGCAAGGTATGACACCAAGACTCTGTGGGGGTCCCTGCAAGGTATGACACCAAAGACTCTGTGGGGGTCGTGTCACTGGTCAAGAGTCCAGACAGTCCGAGGATTCTCTGGACTGACCAGACGGTGACCAGACCATCCATCACACCTGGACACGAGCTGACTGTCTCTGGCAGCAGACACCGCACTGACTTAGGCGACAGTGAAGTAGTGATAAGTTTGACGGACAGCCAGCCAGGGAGGGGCTTAGTGCTGGTGTCGGACGGGATAAACTGGCTCCAGGGGTGTTTTGTTGTTGTTGTTGTTGTTGGTGTTGTTGTTGTTGTTGTTGTTGTTGTTGTTGTTGTTGTTGTTGTTGTTGTTGTTGTTGTTGGTGGTGGTGGTGGTGGTGATGTTGGTGGTGTTGATATTGTTGTTGTTAACGTTGTTGTTGTGTGTGTGTGTTGTCGCACGTCCTTTAACAGGACAATGTGTTTTAGCTTTTTTACTGAGGGGGATTTGATCCGATTGTTGGATGGATAGGTAGATAGGTAGGTAGTTAGATGAATTTAAGTACATTGTATTTGAAGATTCGTATATAGATAAATAGATAGATAGATAGATAGATAGATAGATAGATAGATAGATAGATAGATAGATAGATAGATAGATAGATAGATAGATAGATAGATAGATAGATAGATAGATAGATAGATAGATAGATAGATAGAATATAGATGGAATAATGAGGTGATTATTATAACAACTTTAGAATGGTGGATCAACATAATCACGTGATTGGTTAAGTGTCTGCGTAGTATGAAGTTAAACTTATCGATCGGTGTATTTGTTTACTGATTGATTAATTGATTGATTGATTGGGTATCTCTACAATCCCAGTCCATGTCCAACAAGATCGTATCGCACACTCCCTACAACAGAGACTAAGAACAACGTCGTGAAAGGCTTTAGAAGTCTTAAGATATCTCTTTCGCAGTCTTAAAACGAGTTGTAAGCTACGTCTACGTTATACTTAGAGTGTTTAGACCCTATTTATGCTGTTAGACTGGTTGAAAGAAAGGGAGACAGGGCAATGAATCGATTCAACAGAAAATTGAAAAACAAAACAAAAGGGGAGGTAAAAGTCGACACAACCCAGTAAATTCAAGGGTTGAACCAGTCAATGGTACCAGAGACAGCTAGCTGTGGAACTGAGAGAAGCACGAAAAACACGGAATCAGAATAATTTAATAGGGCATTGTTTCAAGGAATGGATGCGGTCTCGCTATTGTGTTTACAGGGAAACTCATACATTATTACACAATGGAAACACAATGGGATGCTGGTCCAAGTGAAAGCGTCGTACAACCGAAACGACCAACTTTGAGTTTCCACACGATCATGAAGAATTTAGACGTCTTGTGATAGCTAGGATGGCAGACAAAACAAAGACGATAATGTTAGGGAATCTGTACTGGTGTCCAATGTCCAATCAAAGCTCTATCCTAGACTTACGGAGCCAATGAAAGGGTCTATGGCTAGAGGGTGAGATTAGGTCATACGTTTTCCTAGCGTGGATCTCGCAAAGTGTGTAGTACATGTACAGGACTATAGTAAAAGTACATTCACGGCTCTGTACACACGCACGCATCTGGCTCATCAAGTCACCAGAGAGAGAGAGAGAGAGAGAGAGAGAGAGAGAAAGAGAGAGAGAGTGAGGGAGATACAGAAGGACAGAGACAGAGACAGACAGACAGATAGATATGGTCTCTTCTTAAAGTGTTGTATTTAGAAAAATACACGGCCTGCCCTTACGGTGTTGTATAAATTACACAAATCAAAACAGTTGGGAAAAAAAACAATACATGAACACATGCAACGACGTGGTATTCAAGTTAATAGCTGCAAACTGCTCAATACCAAAAATGGTTTCGCCTCTTTTATCAAGATCCATGTATATTCCCTGCACTGAAAGGGCGATTTGTCGGCGCTAAAAGATAATGCTCAACTTTAGGCCTACTGGTTATTAAATTCATAGCTCCATAATCCATGTTGTTAACAACTTTAAAACTTCCTTGCTTCCTTTCTCTCTGTCTGACTGTCTCTCTCTCTCTCTCTCTCTCTCTCTCTCTCTCTCTCTCTCTCTCTCTCTCTCTCTTCTATTTCTTCCTTCCCTTTGCAATATATTTATTATTTTCTTTGCTTCAAACCGGCCGGAACATAGTTGCTAATTTTACGCCGAAATGGCGTACTTGCATGCATTTTCTTTAACACTTTTTGGTCTAAATCGTGCACTTTCATGTTTTTTGTTTTTTTTTATAGTTAGAATCCCTGCTATATGTTGTAGTCTACCGCCTGTCCGTCCCTAGGACCGAAACAGCTTTAAAATATGAAAAGCTGCGAAACTTTCTGGTTTCCCCGTTTTTGTGCGTATTTTTTTTCTTCTCTCTTTTTTCACTGATGGGTTTCACAGGGCATGTTGAACCACTCGAAAATTTATGCGTTTTTTTTTCTTTCCTTCTTGTGCCGGCCACGTATAGATCTAGAACTACGCGTACAACAAAACTATTCTCAGAGGACTGGCTTTTTTAACGGTTTAACGGCCACATCCGCCATTCGTTTAAAAAGAAACATGAATAGCGTTACAGTCTGCAGACAGACTGAGAAGGAACCGTGGAGATGTTACTAGTTAACTTTGTCCTGCTGTCATTTAAAAAAGCTTCCAGTCACAGCTTATAGCTGGTCTCGTGTTCGCTCATTCACTTGTTCGGTTTAGAAATTCAAAAGATACACGTATTTAAGAAGCTGCATAATAATGATAATTGTGTACAAAAGGCTAAAATTTGCACAAGTCATGTTGTGTGCTTGTGAAGTGCATACTTTTCCAACATCGACATGTTTTAGTAGGCTAGTTATATGAACAGTATATATAGTGTACTCACTTATTCCCCAGGCCACCGTAAAAGGTGATCATCACATGTTTATCCTTCTAATTTAGATTACCTTACTTAGTAATTTAGCATGGCCAGTGCAAGTAATGGTGTACGTGTAGTACAATCCAATATAATGAATGCGTAGAAACTTTACGATACATAGTAGGCCTACATTGTACTTAAGTAATTAAATTTGAAATGTTTTGGGTGTGTTTCCACAGTGGTGCGAAGTAGGCTTTTTAGTGAAAATGGGCGAACAACTCAATAAGGATGGATGTGGGGTTAGAACCCTCGACTTGCAGATGCAGTGAGTGAGTGGGTTCGATTCCTAACGCCCAACGTCAGCAGCAACGCTACACCGTGAACGAGTACATGTATCAGGACTAAATTAATGTGTGACTATTTTATTTGATGCACACAGAGACAATGCGGGGATACTAGGGGTAGAATGCACAAACATGACGTACATTACGTCTCGTCGTAAGCCTTCTTATTCTTATATTGTTACGACGAGACGTAAGCTACGTCTTGTTTGTGCATTCTACCCTACGACTGGACTCCTGTCTCAGCTGGTTACACTATACTCACTGATTTAAACAGTAGGGTACGAAATCAAAGAAATATAATAAATTTTGTCCGATCTTTGGGTTCCGAACTAGGAGCCTCCCATTGACGGACAACGCTCTACCCCTACTACTTGCCTCAGATACCCCCCCCCTTTCCCACCCCCAAATTCTTACACACAGTATACAATGTACCACAATTACCACTATACCACAAGATCTAATCGTGCGTTTTTAACGACATGACCGGGATAAAGAAGTTCCCCCCCCCCCCCCCTTCCTCAATTCTTACACACATCACACAATGTACCACTATTACCACAATACCACAAGATCTAATCGCGCGATTTTAACGACATGGCCGGAATAAAGAAGTCGTTCACACACCGCTAGATCTATCATTCTATGCCACTTATTCTATGTGGGTCGCCTGACGGAGGACTGAGAGATACAGTACTAACTGTTATAATACACAATGTACGTGGAAATGTATCACTCTCTAGTCTCTACTGGCTGTGAAAAGGCAGGCCGCTTGTCGCCACAGAGTGTCTGTAGTTTGGTCCCAGTCAAAGGGTGACCGAGCGTGACAAAGTTAATGTGGTACGTGTTTTAATCTTTTAACTTTCCGATAAAGTACTACTTGTTCGTTCTTCTTTCTCCTGTATATCTTCATCATTAGGAATTCACCTCTCTCTCTTTCATCGAACAAGCGAAACACTCGATGGATATTATGTTGAAATTGGAACTGTTTCCCTTGCAAATGCTTGCACTCTACAAAGCGAAGACAAAAAAGTTTATGGTATCATTTGATAGGCTAAGATTGTTTATCCAACACATTTATTGCTGAGTTTTAATGGGGGACGAGGTGGTTTTGTCGCCTGCTCAATGTTGTCTCTTTTGTTTAACCTTACTTTTCTCTTTATTGGGTGTGAGATATATATATATATATATATATCACTCACTCTCTATCTACCAAAACAAATCCAATTATCCGCCAGATTCAAACTGTTCACTGAGGCGAGGCACTAAACCAGGGACTCTCGAAACCCAAACTTTGAATCGATAACCAAACACTCAAACAGTCGACAGCGAGTTACAAAACAGTAGATCTTACAAACGCAGTCCGCGGCGTTCGACCGAAACTACAGTCCGGTGGTTTATACCGTTCATAGTGATTGGTTTAGCCTGCTTTCACTAGCGTTTAAAAGCACTTCAGTGTGTAACATGAAGAGGATCCTAGTTTGTGAACAAAAATGAAAATAATAAAAACAAAATAAACCAGCAACAATAATATAAAAAAGAAGGGAAGAAACAGACAGAAACGATAACAAACAAAAACAAAACAACTTACATTTTAACAAACAAACAAACAAAAAATACCATTCATTTAACCATTCTGTTTCCCTCATCTCCCCGGCATTATTACAGCGGTATAGGCTTTTTATCTAAAGACTACAATAACAAACTTTCTTAGTTTTATTACTTTCTTTTCATATGTTTTTTTTTATAGTTTTTTTTTCTATAATTTGAAGGCAAATGTAATGATAAATTTGCTTCCTCTAGTGCCACATCCATGTAAAAAAAGAAACACAACAAAATGCATGTATGTACCACTCTGCCCAGCAACATTATTCTCATTCTCCGCTGCCTATCAACCATCATCCAAATCACACATTTTTTACCACCACTTTAAAATTGCCTTGCGGTATTCTAGAGCATAACAGTACGCAATCCAGTACCAGTTATGGTCCAAAATACAGAAATGCAATCCAGCGGCGGTACTCACTTTCCAAATTCATCAACAACATAGCACTATATAGATAATATTGCATGTCAAGCAACACACGCATGTAATCGATTGCGCATGCGATTTCGGGTTAAAAGCAAAAACAAAACAAACCTCCAACAAAAACTAAACACAAGCGATGCAAACAAACCGTGAGTGGATGTTGCATCAACCAGAGAGTGGAAACTGCAGTTGGTGCAGCAGTTACAAATGCAGTCTTGTCGTGTACCGCATAATTAATTAGCACAGATCGATACCACGTCTACTGCCTGGCGGTACGAGCAATACATGATCAGTTTACAGGCTGCTAGAAGGGTCATACTCTATAACATCTTTTTTGGAATTTCGGCGATGGATAAGAGGGAAGAACGGCGCAAATTAGGGTGTTTCCTATCAACAGTACATGTATACACAATGTAATTTGTAAGCATTCGGTTCGCATTTTGAGAGCTAAAAAAGGAAGAGCACATCGAACTGAGTTAAGGAAATTCGAACGTTAACCATGCAAAGCGCAACTAAGTTTTTGTAACTATGTTGCAGAGTATATTAATAATATTGTCATCATTATCTTCCCGAAAAACGTTCTTATAATTATGTACACAGGATATCCTCAAGGTGTTTAACCTATTGACTGCGATGTGGACAATTTCGTCCAAGTCTAGGTTCAGGCTTTGTTGGGACAAAAACATACTTTTTATACTTTTTGGTTTTGAGTATTTTTATCTCAATCATGCTCTATTTTAATGGAATACTCTCAAAAATTCTTTTTTATATATTTCATTATGTCTAGTTTAAGAAAATACATCTATACAAATCTTTAATTTCCTAACAAATACTTTTAGAGATATAAGCATTCTATTATACAATAGTACCGTGTTGTTTTTTAATTCACCATTCTTATATACCAATCTGGATACCAAAGATTACTTTTATCCCGCGGTCAAGTGTTTAAAGAAAATAACATTTATTGTTGTTGTTGTTGTTGTTATAATTATTATTATTATCATCATTATTATTATTATAATTATTATTATCATTATTATATTTGTATGTTTTTCTTGCAACTGTTACAGTGTACCGACGAATGTTTATAAAGGCGACAACGAGTATTACAATCATGTACATGTACTTGATTTGTGTACAAACTGCTCGTCAGATTCCCACACAACATCAAAACAGATACTTGTACATCAAACCTCTAAATAAGATAAAAACGTGTAAATATAATATCGAGAAATGTGAAAGAGCCTATGCGAAGAAATAAGGCATTCTGATTCAAATATATATACCTCTCCCCCCATAATTTCCACCTACGGGTCAAAGACATTGAAGAACAAAATTACTGTAGTAACAAAGACTGGCGATTTTGGAAACTTGACTTTCAAAAAAACCCACACCTATTGACCATTTATTTAGGATATGATTGAAGTGACATGACGTGAATATGTAAAGGCCTCTATATAAAGTTTTTAAGTGTGATATTATAAGGGAAGCATCAACCTCAACGCAAAAGAGCGGAAGCTCGGAGACCATTGGACTGAACAACAACAACAACAACAGCAACAACAACAACAACGACATCAACAACAACAACAACAAAATGACATAATTATAAAGGAAAAGGGGCTGTCCCAGTGAACAATCATGTAGAGGTCTAAATAATTACGTGTTTTTATGATGTTACATGATTGTACATGTATCAGTGATTGTAGGTTAAGTGACTATATTTTTCACACTCTTTGGTGGTATCCCGTAATGTAACATATAGTCGCAAAAGTCTTGAATAAAAAGTTAAAGTATGGGAGGGTGCCTGTACAGGTCTTAACCTAGATACCCCGGGACTAGATTTGAATAAAAAGTTAAAGTATTTATATGGGAGAATGCATACCCCAGCACTAGAACCCATCCAGTGTTTTGGCTTACCCGTAAGAAGGGTGTAAAATATAGTATCGAAAATTGTCAAAGAGACAATTAGACAAAATAAGGGGTCCAAATATATAGCCCCCCTTCCCAAGTGGAGGGGATATCGCCCTCTTGGTCGATCCCTCTAGGATCCTAGGAGACGTTCAACAAGGAGGCAGAGTTAGTCTCTGCTGCAAAGTAGAGGAGTGGAGCAGTCGTTAAATCTAGGTTCAGAGCTCAGTTTGTGACGCCTTTTATACAGCAAACAACAAAATAACAACAACAAAAAGCAGCAACAACAACAACAACAGCAGCAGACAGCAACAACAACAACAACAGACAGCAACAACAACAACAACAACAACAACAACAACAACAACAACAACACAGCAGCAACAGCAACAACACAGCAGCGAGACAGCAACAGCAGCAACAACAACAGCAGCAGCACACAGCAACAACAACAACAGCAGCAGCAACAACAACAACAGCACACCATGCAGAAAGGTACGGACCCTCCCCGGACAGCATGAGCCACCACGCGGCGTCCGCCTACCACCACAGCTACTACCCCGACATCAGCAGCCACGGCTACAGCAACAACAGCCACAAGTACGAGCACGCCATGTACGCCTCCGTCGGGCCTGGGGGAGGGGGAGGAGGAGCAGGAGGACTCGGAGGAGGAGGTATGGGAGCAGGAGGAGGAGGAGGGTACCCCCACCACCACGGCCAGGGTGGGAACTGCTCCCCCTTAGGCGGCGACGCCAGCGTTCTGAACAGCTACTACCACCACCACCACCACCAGAACAGCTGCGCCGTGCAGGGTTCCGCCATCATGGCCGACCCTGCTCCACTCCTCTACTTTGCAGCAGAGACTAACTCTGCCTCCTTGTTGAACGTCTCCTAGGATCCTAGAGGGATCGACCAAGAGGGCGATATCCCCTCCACTTGGGAAGAGACCCGGATGTTTATAGAACTTGTGGACTTCCGGTTGTCTGTTCAACCCTCACACAATGATACCGACATCTTGTGCATGGTGATAATACAAACTTTGTGCATAAATAGAAACTTTTCGGGGAAAATCCAAATCGTATCATTTAAATTTTTTGTGTCAGTTCAATACACGTACGGTACCAGGTCGAATGTTCTGAACCGATTTTTAAAAACTATTTTCTGAAAAATTACTCACATAGTTAATCAACAATTGGATCTCTAACTCTTTCTTCTTGTTTACAGTGTTTGTCCCAACGATTTTAGACAGACCTTGGTTAAAAAAGAGACATGGGTACAGTAATAAATAATTTTATCTTCCTGCATAACCATTCACATCAATGATAGATCTTGTTTAAAACAGTAACATGTCACTATCAATAGGCCTACTGGATCCAGGTCTAGACAATGTATCTGCTTTTCGAGTGAAATCCAGATAAATTGCGCATGTTCTTCTATGGTTATGATTTCTTTAACAGGTTTTGAACAATAACCTAATCACTGCACTAAATCTGAGGTCGTAAAGTTTGGTTTTTTGTACCTAAGTCACGACAAATCTTAATGGCGCTTACAATTGGATTTTTTTCTTTTACCTCAGTACCGCCTTTTATGATTAAAAATTTCACTTCCTTGTGCAATACCGCCATGAAAGTTAGGATCTAAGTTGCATAGAGTAGGCCTAATATTCAAATGCACTAAAAATCCCTACCTAGAAAACGGGAATTGAATCCTTAAATCCGTCGTTATGAATATACCTTGCGTACCTTAATTTTGTCGGGACAAACCTTGGTTATTGAAAGAGGCAAAGCTACATTTAGTTATAGTCCCACAACTAGTCAATGCAAAGATAGTAAAAACACCTTCCCCAAATTCCACGACATTGTATCCTTATTTTTTTTTTCTCATTCTCAAAAAAATTAAGAAAATACATGTAGCACCATTCTGGTTTGCAGAAATTACTTTTTGTGTTGTATGGTTTCTTAAATTATTATTTTCTTACGTGTGCTTTTATTCTAGGAGTGACTTTCTCATTTACCATTATGCTAGGGCCCAATTTAAAAAAAACAACACACACCTCACTATAATAGAGTTAAATGATATTATTGATTTTTTAAACAAAATTTTTTTTCTTCGTCTGCAAAGTAATTGCTTGAGAGAAAAGAAATAAACCCCAAATAAATAAATAAATAAATAAGTTACACGTAGGCTAGTATATCAATTAAAGAAAAAAAATCTAAACACCCGCTGTTTGTTTTCAGATAACCATTAGATTAAAATACGTAGTGATCAGATCTAGAGCACTTTAAAAAAAAAAAAAAAACATTTTAATGGTTGTTTTTCGTATAAAATTATTAGTTTAAAAATAATTACTTATCTAACTTTTTCATTATAAATAATACAAAGTATTTTTTTAAATCGTGCTGCTAACTCCCCCTACATGTAGATCTATACCATGCATCAATTGTTGTAGATCTAACTAATGAATGGTTGTTTACTGCAATAAATCTAGGCTACGTGTATACTGTACTGCATTGTTTAACAGTTCCTTTTTGTAAAATTTTAAAAATCCAATGTTTGATATTCGTCAATATTATGTTGTTTTTTTAATTAAAATTTTCTATCTATTAATTTTTATAGCGTCTGGTTTTACTGTGTTTTGTCGTTAATTGTGGTTCCTTCTTCCGTATTGGTACTCATTCTATTGTATGAATTAATATTTCTAGATTTTGATATTGATTCTAGATGGTCGCATTTAAATTGAGTTTAGGGTGCATTTTGAAAATACATCTTATTGTAAAGGTTCATTGAAAGTTCAGTTTATTTCTCACCAGAATCAGTATAATTTTCCTTATGCTTTTGCGAATCAAAGGTTAATAAACAAAAGGTATTTATCTAAAATTAATACCATGCAATATTTATAAAACAGTGAATTATCCTGAATGTTTTACAACATCAAGCTTGTTTTATGTATATGTATCGAATCTATTTAAAATTCGTCATGTATGCGACTTAACTTAAAATAAAAAAGGAACGCACTTTAAACTTTTAGTTTATATGTCTAGAGTTGGATTTTTCAATCTAAGCTTATAGGTTCTTTTCTAGGAAATAACTTTTTGATAAGCGAATTAATTTTTGATACCTTGATCTTGACCAGTAATTTGAATTAAACCATTTATTTTTTGGAAAGAAAAAACACCCTTTGATTTATCGGTTTAATTAATGTATTTAAATAAATTTACTTTTTTAGTCAACAGTTTGAAAAAATACACTTTGAATTTGTTTCATGGCTTACAAGTTAAGTAATTCTTACATTTTGAAACAGTTTGCAATATTGAAAATCAGATTTAAACGGTGCAGACATTAGGCAAAATAAAAATATCGTGCGCGAGAAATTGAGGATCTAGATCTAGGTGTTTGGGGAATATCGAATCTAAAGCATTTAAGTAGGCTATAGAATCTAGATCTACATTAAGACGCAGACCTAGATCTAAGTCTTTAAGTTTTTGATTGTCGCGCTATTATTATGTTCACATTTTGTTTCATATTAGGCTACTTACTACAAATCTTAGTCTAACTTTTCCGACGAAAAGTATTACTGCGTTGTCTTAAACATGCCTATTGATTGACAGCCCGACATATCACCTTTTGAAAACACCAGTTTTAACCGTAGGCTACATTATGAAACTGCAATCGTTAACACGGTAAAATATAAAATCACAAATAATAGACCTAGATTTTCTAGATCTAGACCTCTATTTATCTACATTCAATGCTTTACTGGAAATAAACAGTGAATTAACTATCGCTCTGGATTAACTCTCGTACTTCCTACATAGTTTAGATCTGAATGTAACACAACAATCAATAGATCATATTGTTTCCTTTACGTAGGTATTTCCTTTCTAGATCTAAATCTATCTTTGCATATAGATCGTGAGCTTAGAATGTTAAATCTATAGCATACTAGATCTAATCTACTTCAATCAGTAGGCCTATTGTCCATTTGAATTCAAATTAGATCTAAATCTAAATCTGACTAAAGATCTAGAATCTATGTAGCACTAAATTAGGTGTAATAAAGTCCAACTTGATACACACAAATCCACACCGTGTACTTTACCTAGATTTAGCTAATATCCCCTGCTAAGCACACACACTAGATTTATCATAAAACGTAGAGCAGTGTGGAATCTATC
Source organism: Elysia chlorotica (assembly GCA_003991915.1). NCBI lineage: Eukaryota > Metazoa > Mollusca > Gastropoda > Plakobranchidae > Elysia > Elysia chlorotica. The sequence continues at coordinate 380,471 of RQTK01000035.1, read as the reverse complement.
GGCCCAACATTTACATGAAGCGAGAGAAGGGCCAGGGGTATCCTATTGCACAGAGTAGGTGATCGCTCTGTTGTTGCTGTACTGGGCCGCTACGCTATTGCAGTTTACACACACACAAGACAGCGAGGCAGCCAGGCAGCCACTTCTGCTGTTACAGCAGCCGATGATAGTCAGGAGAGACAGACAGAGACACACGGAGCTGGCTCTTCCATCATTCTGTCTCACGGATGGCTAGCCGCGGCCTAGCAGCGCCAGTAGATCTAGAGGCGAGATTTCTAGATCTCAAGCTCTCTGCGGTGTGGCTGTTCCATCGATCCCTCCCCCCTCCCCTCCCCGCCCCGGGTGGGTTTCGGTCACACCGCGCCATCTCGCAGCGAACGGTGTCTGCTCGCCTGCCAGTCTAAGAGGCGACTACAAGCTTGCGACCAATCAGTGCGCTCCGGAGCCGATCTGGCCCCGCCTCCATTCCCTTCCTACAACGTACAGAGCGGGATTGTCTCCGCCCCCTGCCGTTATCCCTAGCGATTTGGTCTGAGGGACTTAGGCGACGCTATCGAGATCAACTTCGCTTTTTCATCTTTGCAGTGTACATTATTTTAACGTGGCTTATCCAATTTGTATTTTTTTTCAGTTAATTTTGTTCGCCAATTCCTTATATCTCACAGCGAAATGATTTGAACAAGTGAACGACTAATAATAATCTTCAACTCAACTCAAAAAGTAAAAGAAAATGCTAATCAATGTTCAGGAAGATAAGTGAAAAAAACCAACAACAATAAACTCGTAGATTTGTGGTAGCCTACATATAATAATACAAACATGCTTGTAATTCTTCAGTGTAAAAACTGAGGCTCGAGTACACAAATTCTTGGATTTTCTCTTGGATTAGCTCCTGATTACTATCTATCTTTCTTCAACTCTCTCTCTCTCTCTCTCTCTCTCTCTCTCTCTCTCTCTCTCCCACACACACACAAACACACACATCCACATACAACAACACACACCTCTTCCTCTATCTATCTATCCATTTATCTCTCACGATTCCCACTTTCATTCATTCTCGATATCATTCTCTCTATATCTCTCTGTGGATCTCTTTTTTTTCCTCCCAATCCTCTCTCTTAATCTTCCCATCGTCTCTCCCTCTCTAACTTACTTTGTGACAATAAAAATAAAGAATTAATGCCCAAAAACATAACAAAACCAAAACACGATGTTGTCTGTGACTATGCACAAATATTACTCACATTCGTACATTATAGATTACCTTACCAGGTCTGATCTCCACAGCCTGGCTCACGACGCTTCTAAACTTAATGCATGGACTTCATGGGGCGTATTGACACATAATGCTTAGCCAGTTAGAATTATTGTAGTGACACAATTATAATTATTGTAGTGACACAAATATAGTTAGATGAAAATTGTCCACATTAACAACAACAATAACAATGACGACGACAACAGCAACAACAGCAGCAACAACAACAACAACAGCAACAACAACAGAATAATATTTCTAGTTTAACAAGTCCCAACAATTAAAACATTAAATCAACCCCTTACCCACCGCGCTGACTTGATTAAACAATAGCAAAAAAAGGGAAAACATGCAAAAGAAAGAAAATTAAAAAAAAAAAAGTCACGTGATGCTTGTAAGCCCGCTCGAGCAAAAAGGTACACGTATTTATAATGGGTCTAAGCTCTAGCCCAACCAACAGATAGCAACAACATTGCATTTTGGTAGGGAAAAAATAAACTATCAATTTATAATATTATATTAAAGCACCTATTCTTCTTATAAAAATTATAAAATAAACTTTGACACACATACAGAAGCCTCTTCAAAAGAAATACAACCGTTCTTTCGTTCTTTAAAAAACAAAAACATAAAATATATAAAACCGTCACGTGATTTTGTTTACATTTTTTTAGAGAGCTCTGCCTCTCTTTATCTCTCTGTCAATTTGCTTCTCTGCCCGTCTGCCTGTCTCTAGCTCTCTATAAAAATAAAAAGGGGGAGGGGGGGTAAATAATATACAGACAGAGACGAAGAATATTAAAATATTAATATGTACAGAGCTCTACATCCCCAACAACTCTTGTGGACCCAGTCCTCCGCTGTAATTTATCCGGTTTAATCAGGGAGCATCTCTTGAGTGGGTGGTATAAGGGTCCGGAATAATTCCACTTCTAGCATTTCGCCGTATAGGACCTAGGAGACGTTAAACCCGGAGAGAGGGAGAGAATTATCTCCCTCCCTCTATAGAGAACCACTTCTAGCACTATAGGAGAAGGACTGGGTGAGGAAGGGAGACCAAACTCAAGACTTAGTTCTAGAAGAGTAATGACCACAGCTGCTGCTACTGCTGCATATAATTATTAGAGTTCTTGTGATTGTAGAGTACATAGCAAAAACGGAGATCATAGGTAAGGGAATCTCACAGATTTCAATTAACTGCACAGCTATTAATAGAAATCTGTGGAGAATCTACAACGGCGTCCAATTAGAATGTTTATCCAAGATTTAAAGGAGCCAATGAGGGATCTAGAGGCGTCATGATCAAAGGGGCGTGGTTACGTTAGGCATTATTGTCGGGTGGATCGCAAAGTGCAAAGTCTGCACAATCATGTATTGCAGTGTAGTGGGCGGAGGATAGAGGATGTGGATAGATAGATAGATAGATTGATAGATTGATAGAGAGAGAGAGAGAGAGAGAGGAGAGAGAGAGAGAGAGAGAGAGAGAGAGAGAGAGAGAGAGAGAGAGGGACCTAAAGAGAGCAGTGGCGGCTCGTGCGTCAAAAAAACAAGTTGCGCAACTACTGTATACAAAAGACAAAGATCCAGTGGCGGCTCGTGCCTTAAAAAACAAGTCGGGCAAAGTGGATGGAACGGGTTCGAGCCTTGGCCATTTTTCTCCCAAATGGTTGGGTCGGTGACAGTAATGTGACAGACTGAGATAGGAGTCATCGTATCCCCACCATGCCTCGTGTGTGGCAGCACATAAAATTGTCAGACGCCAGTCTTGGGGTCCGTCCACAATATAGTGCTGATGTTGGACGTTAAACTAACTCGATTTAACTCACAGTTTCACTATAAAAAAAAGTATAATCAATGAAATTATCCTAGTCCGCGACTTGATTACATAATAAAAGTAAGAAAATAAGAATATAAGATTACAATAAGAGATTGTAATAACTTTATGCAACAACAACACAGTTAATAATAATAATAATAATAATAATAATAATAATAATAATAATAATAATAATAATAATAATAATAATAATAATAATAATAATAATGATTATAGATCTAGGATCACAATGAAAAAAGCCAAATAATTACAGTATCTCACAATACCGAAAGCGACAATTACTGACGAGTGACAATGCAGCGCACACATTCTCAATGCAACAATTGCACACTCTAAAAAGCAAAACAAACCAGTGAATGTGTGTATTTAGGCTAAGAACGGTTGAACCAGAGATTCTAGGCTAACACTGTCTGTTGGACGTTGTGTGTG
>RQTK01000035.1:344689-360033 GCA_003991915.1 Elysia chlorotica | reverse complement strand
GACAGACAGACAGAGACAGGCAGACAGACAGACAGAGAGAGAGAGAGAGAGAGAAAGACGCGTTAAAAAACAACCAGCGGATCCTTATCGAGATTTTACGATCCAAACTTCTGGCTACATGTTGTACAGTTGAACACTGTCGCTCTAATTGCATGTAACACTGGGGCCCTTTTGTCGAATGTTTTTCTCGTTCCAATTATCTTCACCCCCATAATATCACGTCGCCGTCTCCGCCTGTTACTCAATAAAGACCTTGTGATCATGGGGTATGTACACAAAACGAAGACGGTAGACAAAGGAATCTGTACCGGCGTACACGGGTCCAATCATAGCTCTATTCTAGACTTCGTTACCCGACCCAGAAAGCAGAGTTGAGTTGAGTTGGTTTTTAACGTTCAACATCAGCACTATATAGGCTATATTGTGGACGGGCCCCAAGACGGACGTCTGACAATTGTATGTGCGGCCACGCACGAGACAGGGCGGGGATACCTTGACTCCTGTCTCAACCGGTCACATTAAACTGACACCGACCCAACCAGTAGCCCCAGAATGCATTTGTCGTATGTCCACTAAATGTGACAATGATATTAAGGTTGGATTTACAACAAATGAAAAACTACTTTTCCATACCTTCACTTGACAAACGACAAAATTAATGCACACGATCGGTGGGCCTTCTGTGAACTGCTCAAGCTACCAAATTTATATAGCTAAAAGTCAACAGTTAACACGGGCTTTTTCGATAATAACTCCAAATTTAAAGATCTGGATTACGACAACTGAATTCTGGGGTTAACCAGCCAATGAATGATCAGAAAAGTTACACTGCACGATGGGTGTGATTATGTGAACCGTAACTGTAGTCTAAATCGCAAAGTCTGGATTTCGTTGGAGGATGAGGGTGAAAACTTGCGGCCACAATAAGAAATCTCTTACCCTGTACCTTAATTTCCTTTCCGCTTTTTTCACAAACCCGTCTCCGGTTGGCTGGGCCCCTGGCAGGCTCCGTGGTCCCCCCTTTGAAGATAAAGTCACAGAGAACATCTGAAACCATCTGAAGGGGAGGCTTGACTTCACGCGCGGAGAAAGGGCCTGGCTGTTTTGTCAAAAGGGGGCCTGAATGCCCATACATACGCGGCTTAGCGGCGACTTTTCTCGCCCCAGCCATTTTGTAGCGTGTGTAGCGTGTGTAGCGTGTGTAGATTGTATAGATGTATGAAAACTCGGGGCAGCAGGGGGGCTTGTGGTGCGGGGTACCAACACTTGCGGGTGTCACATGAAAGGTTTCGGTTCAGTGCCGGCTGGCTCAGGATGTCACAATAGGTACTAATGGTAGCGACACCAAATTCAACCATTATAGTCACTACAGGTTATGTGGCCAGTGAGGCAGCAAGATGTCAACGGATGACGCGATTGGTGATAGCAGCTACACCCACAATACCCACTAAGAGAGAGAAAGAGAGAGAGAGAGAGAGAGAGAGAGAGAGAGAGAGAGAGAGAAAGTGAGAGAGAAAGAGAGAGATAGGGGAGATAAAGAGAGAGAGAGGGGGAGAGAGAAAGAGAGAGAGAGAGAGAGAGAGAGAGAGAGAGAGAGAGATACTTGCGCGTTGGTCACCTAATCATAAAGTCTGCGGTTCGAAACCCGTGAACGGCAAATTTGTTTGTCGCATTTCGTCTCCTACAGTAACTGATTGGGTCTGTGTCAATATAATGTGATGGATGATACAGAAGTGGATATCTCCCTGCAGTCTCAGTGTGGCAGCACGTACAATTGTCAGACTTAAGTCTTGGAGCTCGTTCACATTGTAAACTATATAGCTAAGTGCTGATGCTAGTCGTAAAGCAACCAATTTAACACACAAACGCGTAACATACACCTGCTCTGTATATAGTTTAAATCCTTCACGGCACCGACGCCAGAACAAACTTCTCTTTTTATGGTCACCGTTTTCACCTTGGTCCAGAAAACGCAAAGCTTCTAGTAGCAACCACAGTTTAGACGGGTTCTTTCCGACATAGGATGTCCTTCTATAGTCACAGAGTAAGCTGTTGGCTGGCCCGTGTCGCGGTACCTGTAGGGGGGTACCATCATCACAGTGGGCACTATAATAGCTGGACATTGTCCGAGAATCTCTATGGTATCATCATCCAGGGCTAATGGAACAAATTGATGGGTTTTTTCTTTTCGTTATATAGCGACCTTTGTATCTCTCCTTTTTTGTCTCCCCCCTGCCTCGCTCTATCTATCTATCTATCTATCTATCTATCTATCTATCTATCTATCTATCTATCTATCTATCTATCTATCTATCTATCTATCTCTCTATCTATCTATCTATCTATCTCTTTCTCTGTCTGTCGCTTCCTTCGTGTCTCCCTTTCACTCTCGACTCTGTATCTGTCCGGGAGTTTCTACCTCTTTCTTACTCCTTCCTCTCTTTCTCTCTCTCTCTCTCTCTCTCTCTATCTCACCCTCCTTCCCTCTCTCCCTGACCTTGCCCTTTAAATGTCCCTTAATGCGAAGTAGATAGACAACGGACAATGGGCAGCGCGGGGACTCACCTTACGTGGTGCGCAAGAAAAGACCATCCGACCATCCGGACAGGGCTCTAATCCGCACCGACGTTGAACGAGCCCCAAATCTCCGAGTCTATGAGAGAGGCGTTAAGGTGTTAGCGGATGAACGAAGCGGGGGGTGTTCAATAGGTAGGGAAACTTGAAACTTCCCCGATTGTTCCACTGGCTAGGTCACTGTCGTGAGTGTAATGATGCTATATCAGGCGAAAACAATCTGAGCCGGACAAGACAGACGGGGGTTGGGGTTGGGTTGGTTTACCGTCCAACAGCAGCACTATATAGGCTATATTGTGGACGGGCCCCAAGACAAGACAGACACGGAAAGGTGTCGAATGATAGTTGCTCCATCTAGATGTGTATATTTCTTTTAGGGATTTGGGGTGTTGTGTCCAGATTTTTCTTTGAGTAATGCTGGCTGGGTCAGTGTCGTGAAAGTAATGATGCTATATCTGGCGGAAAAAACAACAACCTCAACCGGACATGACAGGATGAAAAGTAATCGACAGAGTAAAAAAGAAATAATGCAAGTTGTTAGATCTAGTAGATGTGACTGGAGTGTATTTTTTTTAGGCTTTGATGTGTTTTTATCGTTTTATTGATATACGATAGTCATAGAGTTTTGCTGCTATAACAGGCAAAAAAGGCCCGAACCACGGACCTCCTGGGTCGGAAGCCGATGTTCTACCCCAGGGCTATCGCGCCCCAGTCATGTTCCTAATTGAAACTGCAGCTCAAAGATTACAAAATTATTTGAATGAGGCGAACAAAAATATAATAATGTGGCAGAAAAAAAAAAACACGATAGGCAGAGTTCAGTAATACGAATACACGTACAATTATATTTTAAGTGGAGGTAAAGTATGGGTTGTCAAATAGAATGCCTGCATATTTTAAGCTAGATTAGTGTGACTTTTCAATAGCGGGTATGAAGCCGTTAATATTATTCTTTTGAGTAATTAAGAAGAAGAAAACTTTGATTGGGTTATTGATCTACGCGCACTTTATTTCGTCTAGATAGAAAATAACACATTAAAAAGAGAAATATCAAATCTTCAATTTTTTTTTTTTAAATACCGTAGAGAGCGGTTGGCTATCTTTAGATGATCAGAGCTGTGAAGGTACTCAAGTTAGTACCTGTACATTGCATCGACAACTTCGGAAAAAGTTACTAAGTTTCCATTTTCTTGTCCTTTTTTAGTTCTCTCTTTTTCTCTTTCATTTCTTCTCTCTTTCTCCCCTTCTGGAGACATGACTGTGCCAACCAATCTACATTCTCATTTCTTATTTTCTGCATCTCTCTCTCTCTCTCTCTCTCTCTCTCTCTCTCTCTCACCCTTCAATACATAACTCACACCACCTCTCTTTTCTCCGACCATATTTCTTTCTCTCTATCCATGATTATTTCTTTCCCTACCCACCTATCCCTTCCTAGACCAACTCAAGACACGAAAACAAAAGAACCAGTGGAGCACGCAGAACAGACAAACAGCCAAAAGGCGAAGATCAGAGAACGCAAAACTGAAAAGAAACGGGAAAACCAAAAAAAAAGCGCACCCCGCGGTGTAAGATTAAAGCTTGTAATAGGGGTACCTGTCCCGCATTCTCCGAAACATGTTGACTCCGAAACCAAGTTTCTATTCAGCGAGACAGAGGGTCCACGGGCCTACAACACAACAGGCTTTATGATCCTCTCGGCGATAGCGGATGACATAGTTGCAGCTGAGTTGGTCTAACGTCCGACGTCAGCAATATATAGGCTATATTAGGCTATATTGTGGACGGGTCCAAAGGCTGACGTCTGACAAGTTTATTTCCTGCCACACGCGAGACAAAGTAGGGATACCATGAGTCCTGTCTCAGTCGGTCATATTATACTGACACAGACCCAACCAGTAGGGGGGCGAAATCGCCAGGGCTCGAACCACAGACCTCCTGCGTCGGACTCCAATATTCTACCCCGGGGCCATCGCGCCCCCCGTGGATGAAATAATCGTGTTCATAGATGAAGGCATAGATATTATCCATAGAGGGTTTTTCTAATCACTCTTAGCCCCGTGAGTCTAGGCTAGAGCTTCGGTGTCAGTTTAATGTGACCGGCTGAGACAGGAGTCATGGTATCCCCGCCCTGTCTCGTGTGTGACAGCACATAAAATTATCAGACGTCCGTCTTGGGGTCCGTCCATAATATAGCCTATTATGTGCTGATGTTGGACGTTAAAACAACCCAACTCAACTCAACTAGACTAGATCTATGATTGGACGCGCGGTGCAGATTCCCTCACCTATCGTCTTGGTTTTCTCTGTGGACCAGTGATCACAAGGTCTTTAGTTTTCCGCAAATTGAACAACGCCCGTTCTTTTCAGACTGCGGGTCTGCTGTCTACTGTACCCGCTAAAAGGGGGTGGAGAAACTCCGCTCGATGAATAGAGGCGCTCTTGATATCTAGATCTGGCCGCCTGCTTGCTGTCTAAAGTCAGGAAAATGTACAATACTGCAGACAAAATAATGTTGAAGGAGACAAATAATTAAAGGGAGAATGACATAGGCACAGTTATACACATTTATACATAAGGCATACATACGCGCTTTCATTTGTAACAACTTAAGGGTTGGTAGAATAACAGTACTGACAAAATTGAAGAAAAGAGGAAAGAAGGATAGGACGAAGGAAGATACGTAAATAGAGACTCATACAAACACATAATTATATACACCCACACACTAATTCAGTCACAAAATAAAACATTGAATTGAATGGAAAACGGTTATTTATGTACATCTAAAATGCTTCAGAGACAAAGTAAAGGGACAAAGGAATATAATGAAAATGATTTACGTACCGGTACTTAAATACTGGTGTATATAACACACGGAATCAGCCACAAGAGAAAGAAATAACATAAACAAAACAAACAAAAAACATTCGACCTTACTACAAGTATCGAGCAAGGTGGAAAATAAGTACAATCTACATAAAAAAGAACATGGTGCAGACAAAATTTGTCGGGGGAAAAAAAAGAAATTAAAGGGGAAGTAATATGCGTTCTTACATACTGATGTTAGTCACTCAGACTTATTCAGCCGCAATATACGACTTAAAGCCACGCAATGAATACAGAGCGAGGTAAAAAAAAAGATTTAAAAAGTATAATAGTCGTGCAGACTGAAATTGAAGAATGAAAAAGGAATAAAGGGAAGGATGATAAGTACATAAAAAAAAATTATGTACCAATGTACTATGACGAACACACGCACATTCAGTCGCCATATAACACATTAAGCACGGCAATGGATATAGTGAAGATTGGAAACTACAATGGTTAAAAAAAAAAACATTGACACATATACAGAAAAGGATAGACGTACTTAACTTACATACTGAAAAAATACACAGCTGGATTCAGCCACAAAATATAAAAAACAAACAAAAAGTAAGAAAAAATAACAAATAAACAACACAAAAACATTCGGCCTTGCTACAAGCAGGATCGAAACAAATTCCACTGTACATTATACAATATGACTTGTAAAGTGCATACGTCCATTACACCCATCGCGAGGTAACTTTCAAAAGGTTGCATTCAACATTTTTGAAGCTTTCGAGAAAAACGCAATCAAAAGTTTGGGACCATAACAAATTTATGACTAGGCCATTTCATTTTGTAACAAGGCTCCCAATCTGTATATTTATGTTTTGCTGATTCTTTTGTGCAATGTCATAACAGGTCATGCTGTTATTCCAATTTTCGCAAAAGCTTCAGAAATAACCGTTTTAATGTCATCTCGCGTCATATTGACACCAAAACAACAAAAATTTAACCGTATGTTCCGCTATCCCTAGTGTGTTGTGTACGGCGCAGTATAGTTACATTGCGCCGTGTTCCGTTGTGTTGTTCCGATCCGAACGATCTTTTGTCCGGATAATTTGCAACGTATTTGCAACGTATTTTCCCGATTCTCTCGCATGATTTGCGCACCACGCCGCACAAAAAAGTGTTTTGTTTTGATCGCGTTTTACGACTTGTGAGACGTTGGTTGAGAGCAAAGTAACAAGGGCAATGATGAAACTGTTGGAACGGAGAAAGATTTTCCACTTGAAGTATAATTCTAGAAAAGAGGTTTCACTCAAGAATTAGATCTAGAGCAGTTTGCGATTTGTAAAAGAGTAACACATTAATTACATACATGTACATACATTCACATGACATAGATATCATAGGTACATAAAGTGGTGTTACGAAGTGTTATGTTACCCTGTCGCAATATAGGATCCCTCAGTGGAACTTTGGGCTTAGGAGAGGTTAAACCTAGAGAAAGAGAGAGAGAGAGAGAGAGAGAGAGAGAGAGAGAGAAAGAGAGAAAGAAAGAGATAAAGAGAGAGAGAGAGGGAGAGAGAGAAATTAGAGAGAGAGTGAGAGAGAGACAGACAAAAAGACAGAGAGTGGATCTCTCTCTCTCTCTCTCTCTCTCTCTCTCTCTCTCTCTAATTTTAAGATCATCTAACCTAATTTCAAAATACCAAAAGTTTTTAGTATTAATTATAGATATGAGATAGAACCTTATATAACTGAGATGACTTATATTCTTCAGGGTTAATAATTGCCAACCAAGAACTTAGATCTATTGGCCGTAAGTACAATGTCGCGGCAGCTTAATTTAAAACTCGTCACAATAACACAGTGTATGCGAATAAGTAGGCTTACGTATAGTCTAAAGCTACTCCGACATTGTACTTACGGCCCCTAGCATCTGGTCAAAGCCCTAAGACGTACTTTTCTTGCCTTTCTTTTAACCGCAGTTTACGTTTGACATGGTCAGAGTCACCGACTAACTGTTTTAGATCAGGCGTAAGCGGTTAAATCATTTCGCCGCCCCAGTTGTAAATATTATGATCTATTATCAATTCTAAAAATATAGATTGATAGTAACAAAATATACATAGTTCATTTTTACAACTGGAGTGACTTTTTATTATTGCTCAGTCCTGAAATGGTCTATCCAAATATCTAATTACTTAAAATTCAAAGTACTTTAGTAGTAAGATAGTTCATCAAACAACTAAAATGACGATTTGTTGCTAATCTATCATGCATCTCTGTACTACACTCCTTCTCCGTTTACAAAAAAACATCGCAACAGAAACCGGCCGTCTACGTCTAGCTAGATGTATTCACTTTTTAAAGTCGCGATCCAAGTGTTAAATACCCTCCGTTCTGTTTGGATTTTCCCTCTAGACATCGAGACATTCGTTTTGACATTCTCGTCCTATTGAACGCGCGTCCACGGCGCAAGGATCGGAACTAACTTACCCGCTTTTAGATCTATCATTCTCTGCTGCGCTGTTGTTGTTATTGTTGTTTTTTTCACGTCACTAGATCTAGATTTAGATTTAGATTGGATTTCGCAGCCAGCAGATCTTTCATGTGGTTTGGAAGTCAAGCCTTCAGAAACAAATACGTTCGCTCTTCGGTGTAAACCTGGTTCTTTTGAACCGCTCCAAACCGCTCCTCAGAGGAGAAAAAAAATCAATCCAAAAAAAGAAAAAAGATTACAGGCTACAGGAGAAACTCGACGATTATAAAGCTAAAAGGAATTTCATTGAGAGCACGGGGGCATTCTTACATGGCCGCCGTCTAACTTTCTATAGAACGCAACACGGGGAGAACAACGGACCGCAAGGAACCGCAAGGGGGCGCAGCGAACCTTTTTTGGGCCAAAATGGGATTTTGATGGAGGAAATATATTAAAACCTTGTTTGATATACGGGTGTGCGTGATTGTGTGGATCTAGGGCCAGCATGGAAACAAAGCGCGCTAAAATGTTGTAGAGAGAGAGATAGAGAGAGAGAGAGAGAGAGAGAGAGAGAGAGAGAGAGAGAGAAATCAGATTTGGTTACGATTAGCGGCCCCCCCCCCCCCTTTTTCTTTTTTTTTCTGGCTTAGAAATCTTTTCAGTATTCATTCCAGTTGATACACACATAGATCTAACGTTTCACTCCGTGTATACATACATAGATCTAACGCATATCTTGTACATACATAGATCTAACGCATATCTTGGCGGGCGTAGAATTCAAAGAAGCCTTTATGTAATAAAATTGGTATGTATCTGGGGTTTTTTTATAGCCACAATAGGAGTTTGTAGGCAATACGACACAAAACTAGTAAGCTGTTAATCTTTCTTGGCGCGGAAACGGAAAACAGCAACAATAACAACAACAACAACAACAACAACAACAACAACAACAACAACAACAACAACAACAAACAAACAAACAAAATAAACAGCTACAAAATACCCACAACTATTAAATATACATGTATCGCGATGTGCGTATTATGATTATGACATCACGTAGAATTAATATAACATACTTTTTTTTTTTTAATCTTAAAATCTTTTCCGTTTTGTCAAAACATTTTTTGCGCATGTCATGATGTTCCTCATTGAGGTATATTCAAGAATTCCCATTCAAATTCAAAATCTTCCTTGTACATCATTTTTATAGACATGGGCATCAGTTGAGATTAAAACCCGAATCTTTTCAAAGGCGTGTCTTGTTTAGTTGTTGTTGTTGTTGGGTTTTTTTTTTTCTCATAGATATTTATATTTACATTCGGTAGAGTTACAAACACAAGGATTTGAGAATCAGAAAATACAAATCTATCTGTCTGTCTTCTTCTTCTTCTTCTTCTTCTTCTTCTTCTTCTTCTTCTTCTTCTTCTTCTTCTTCTTCTTCTTCTTCTTCTTCTTCTTCTTCTTCTTCTTCTTCTTCTTCTTCTTCTTCTTCTTCTTCTTCTTCTTCTTCTTCTTCTTCTTCTTCTTCTTCTTCTTCTTCTTCTTCTTCAGGGAGGGAGAGGGGGGAGGGGGGAAACAAAGATGGTGATTGTGCTTATGGCGTAAAATTTGGAAGATTTTGAAAGATAAGAGAGAGACTGAAAGAAAGAGAGAGATAGAGAGAGAGAGAGAGAGAGAGAGAGAGAGAGATACACAGCAATACAGACACTGAAAGAGAGACAAAGATAAACATAGAGATATAGATATAGACAGACAGTGAGAGAGTAGCAATAGCGCTGTTGTGGATGGCGCCCGTGATTGGACGAATAGAACGGACATTTCCGGTTCTATCGCTGCAGTTCTTCTTCTTCTCCTTCTTCTTCTTCTTCTTCTTCTTCTTCTTCTTCTCACCTTCTTTCTCCTCTTATCCACAACCACTATAATTACATTGTGCATTTGCTAAAACTCTAGCTCTGAAACTTGTACCTACCGCAACACATGAAATAATAAATGATTTCGTTTTGAGTAGAAAGGGTCATAGCGAGGTATGCGTCTGTAGAATTTCAAGCAAACTTTAACTTTGGTATGCAACATGTACTTTTCTATGCTCCCAGAAAAAGACTACATGTATATCCCAACATTTCAAACAAACCGAACGCTTTGAACATGACCATAGCGTGAGTTAGGCGGATGCGCCGCTAACTACAAGACAACGCGACGGTGTCTGTGGATCTCTGTCTCTCTCTCTCTCTCTCTCTCTCTCTCTCTCTCTGTCTCTCTGCTCTCACCCCCCGGCTGCTCCCGCTGAGTGCGCATGCGCGTGGCCCACCGGAAGTATCGTAAAGTATCGTAAATCAACCAATGAGAGCTCGGCGTGAGATCGCGGGCCCCCCAATCTTGATCCGTGCAGTTCCCCGTACCCCCACATCTCGCGACATCCTGGCTGATTCGATACGGCCGTTTATTTGTTCATCAGTCTGGATTGAGGCGGATCTACGGGACAGGCTGTCACGGGAGGAGGACCTAACAAGGCGGGGGTGGAGGGGGTTGGGCGTAAAATTTGGAAGATTTTGAAAGATAAGAGAGAGACTGAAAGAAAGAGAGAGAGAGAGAGAGAGAGAGAAAGGAGCTCTACACGAGACTGAAAGAGAGCAAAAACAATACAGATACTGAGAGAGAGAGCAAGATGAATATATAGATATAGACAGACAGTGAGAGAGTAGCAATAGCGCTGTTGTGGATGGCGCCCGTGATTGGACGATTAGAACGGACATTTCCGGTTCTATCACTGCAGCAGCATCAGGATCAGCATCAGTTGTCTCCCCCTGTACTCCGGATCCTGGAAGCCAGAGAGACTGAGAGACTTTAGAGGTCTTGCGATTAAGGTACACATAGCATACACAAAGACGATAGGTAAGGGAATCTGTACCGGCGCCCAATCAGAGCTCTTTCCTAGACTTACGGAGCCAATGAGGGGTCGGAAAACTCATGTTTATGTGGCGTTATTGTCTTCCTTTATCGCCGTTTAGATCGCCAGCATGTTATGAGAGAGAGACGGAGAGAGAGAGAGAGAGAGAGAGAGAGAGAGAGAGAGAGAGAGAGAGAGAGAGAGAGAGAGAGAGAGAGAGAGAGAGAGAGAGAGAGAGAGAGAGAGAGAGAGAGATTGAGAGAGAGAGAGAGAGAGAGAGAGAAAGAGAGAAAGAGAGCGACAGAATGAGATTGGGAGTGACAGAGACAGAGAGACACTGAACACATTGTGTATTATCTCGCCTGGGTGTTCCCAGAGCAGACGACCATGAAATGAGAAGGGTCCCGAGCTTCACGTCTGATGAGCCCAGAATGTGTTGGGAAATCCGGTGTAATACCAGAGAGTGTGAAATAGTGAGAGATTGCACCTCGAGGATTGCGCGCATATGGTTCAAGATAGGACAGTTTCTTCATCCTAAAAACTTCGTCTAATCATTGTTCAACCGCCTTTTCTTCTTCTTCTTTTTTTTTTTGTTTGTCTGTTGTTTTTTTGTTTTTTTTGTTTGTTTTTTTTTTGTTGTTTTTTTTTTTTTTGGGGGGGGGGGAAGAAATAGAGAGAGAGCTCGCGTTACAATAGCGCCTCGTACCAAAAACATTGGATAGAACAAGCACGTCTCAGATATCACTAACTAAATAATAATAAAAACTATACCTGCAACCTTTCTAGTCCTGGCTCCTTTAGACTAATACATGTACCCCACTCCCACTTTTTGCCATTTTTTATTGCCATAAATCAACTTTTTTAGACCCCAGGTAAAGCTAAAGCTTAAGGTAAAGGCATATGTGTGAAACCGTTATCTTGCCAATCAAGACTTAATGATGCCCAGGAAGGCGGGGAATCCAGTGGTCAATTCACCCACTACTGACCAGTGACCACTTCGGTGTATCAGATTGAGATACAGATACTCCTGGTGTGCGTGTATCACTCACTATCTGCAGATCTGGCAAACGCCACAGAAGGAGGAGTTTTATGGATATTATTATTATTGTTTTGTTGGTGCTGACATTATTCGGTTTGTTTGTTTGTTGGTTGGTTGTTTGACCAACGTCAGCACTATTAATATAGGCTATACTGTGGGCGGTTTCCAAGGCAAAAAAATGTCTGCCAATTTTACGTGCTGCCACTCAAGAGACAGTGCGGGGAGATATTGAGTCCTGTTTTGCAAGGCAAGAAGGTGAATCAGGCACAAGTCGCCTATATAAGTTTTGAGGTAGATCCATCGAAACATAAAAAACTACTCTATATTGACCTTTTTCATCTTGAAATTAAAAAATAATATCTTTGGTTCCGGGTTCTAGAATCGATAGAGTTATACATTTTCAACCTCTTATGTTACTTTTTATGCTTCTTAACACTAAATAAATACATGTAGCTCGAAATATCCAAATTGCGACTTTTGCCTGATTCATCCTGGTGACTTCACACGTATTATACATGTACTGGCATCGGTCCAACCAGCAATGGATTAAATGGTACAATACTCTTTTGACCGATTTGGGAATTCGAACCAATGACCGTCCGAATAAGCGACCGACGTTCTGCCATTATAGTACTACGGTGGGCTATATTTATAGGACACTTCGGTGTCGGTTTGGGGTCGACAACTCTCTATCTGGTGGGGCTCCTCCGCGCTATTACACTTCAGACCGGAAGAGGGAGAGGGGATATAGATAGAGAAAGGAGCGTGAGATATACAAAGAGAGAGTTTGAGAGAGAGAGAGAGAGAGAGAGAGAGAGAGAGAGAGAGAGAGAGAGAGAGAGAGAGAGAGAGAGAGAGAGAGAGAGAGAGAGAAGAGAGAGAGAGAGAGAGAGAGAGAGAGAGAGAGAGAGAGAGAGAGACAGACAGACAGACAGAGACAGACAGAGAGACAGACAGAGACACAGATCAGACAGGGAGATGACGACAGAACGCCAGGGGGAGGGTTACATTTCCTCTCCAGCTCACACACGGACACACCGTCCGGCGAGTCTGACAAGACCAGGCCACTGTTCGCCCCTCCAGTCCAGGACCGACACGCCAAGTCCAGCAGGATTTACGACGTGCCAAGTCCGGGGATTTTCCGCTCACCGCCACGTCTGCTGCCCTGACGGACAAACAGACAGAGCCGTCAGGGCAAACAGACAAGGTGGCAGACATAACGGACACACACGGACACAAACGGACACTACTGGACACTGCAACAACCAGTACTGGGTGGAGCTTGTTCTGTAGCTAGCGGTGTCCGCATGAAGCAGGCGTCAGGGCGTCAGGGCGTCAGGGCTAATCGGAAATCTCCGATCGACCAGGCAGACACGAAGGCTGCAGGAAGACCCAGAGTTTTGAGTGGGTCCTGGTTATCAACTGCTGGAAGTGGAAGAGCTAGCGGTTCTGGAGACACCGAATACTGTAGATCCGCGGGCGAACTGCCGCAAGTGGGAGAGAGTTGGGCTCCCATATGCAAGGTCCCTAGTTCGATATCCACAAGCAGTCAAAAATGTATGTTTCCAATTTCTTCCTTTACTGGTTGGGTCGATACCAGTACAATGAGACATGAGTCATGGTATCCCCGCAACGCTTCGTATGTGGTAGCACGTAAAATCGTCAGGCGTTAGTTTTGGGTCTCGTCCACAATATTGCCTATAGAGTGCTGAAGTTGGACGTTTAACAACAAATGAAAAAAACCACAGCAGGGTGCTGGTTCTAACTAGCAACTAAGGTGACGATGTGCCTGTGGTACAGCATCTACCCCGCCATGCCAGCCATGTTCCTGGCCTGTTGTATCTTGTTCACGTTCTCTGAACATTACCTGGACATAACGTGGACATAACCTGGACATAACGTGGAGCCGTCGGGTCGTCGGAGAGTCGCCGCGGTGACCACAAGGTGACCAGATCGTGACCGTGCGGTTTCGATTCCAGCGAGCCCTGTGTGATGTGGCAGAATTCTGGTTCAGCGGGAACATGGCGTTACACACTCTAGTAATATTACAGGCTCTGTGGTCCTGAAGACCCAGAGTTTTGAGTGGGTCCTGATTTGTCAGCTGGAATGGAAGAAGAGCTAGCGGTTCTCTAGACACCGAGATGGACAATTTCGAAGACACATTTTAGCTTCCCTTCAAACCATGCAAACAATTTAAGCGGTTCTGAAGATACCGACATGGACAATTTCGAAGACACATTTTAGTTTCCGTTCAAACCATGCAACCGATTTAAGTCCATTCTTCACTCTATGAAAATGTATCGATTTACCTCAGTAGTGAAATGTGCTGTCTCATTTCTAAAAATAATAATTATTCTAATGATTTTACTTTGATTAGAAATGGGCTTGGAACAACTAAGGTGACGATATGTCTGAGGTCCAGCATCTACCCCGCCAGGGAAGCCATGTTCTTGGCCTGTTGTATCTTGTTCACGTTCTCTGGACATTAACTGGACATAACATGGACATAAGGTGGAGCCGTCGGGTCGTCGGAGAGTCGCCGCGGTGACCACAAGGTGACCAGATCGTGACCGTGCGGTTTCGATTCCAGCGAGCCTAGTGTGATGTGCCCTGTGTGATGTGGCAGGATCTGGTTCAGCAGGAACATGGCGTTACACACTCCAGTATCACAGGCTCTGTGGTCCACACGATGATAACAGAGGGCATAGTCAGGCCCTAGGCATTAAGATTTTCTGAACCCTCATTGGCTCCGTAAGTCTAGGATAGAGGTATGATTGGACGCCTGTGCAGATACACTTAGCTATCGTCTTCATTTCCGCTATGGGTCCCGCTATCGCTATGGTTCCGGTTATTGCAAGATCTCTATTGTTTACAACTTCCAGATGACATCCTATACATGGCATACATGTTTTGGTAACCATATCATATCCACATGTTAGTCGCCAAGGGTCACGCAAGACACAGTGGTAGATGTATAGCGACATGAAGGTATTGGTATTACCGCTCTGTCTATCGTAGTCGCACGGATATGGTAAATCGCTAAACTCCATAGTCATTTCGTGGGACCCGTCGCCATACGGGATTCTCCTAGAGAAATTAGGAGATTCTAGATTAGGAAAGAATATCATTTTCTTCGCCAAATAAAGAATCACCAAAAACATGCGTTGAAGACATCCGGATTTCCAAATCTACCTTGCTCAGTATGATTTACTTAAGTTTAAGCTTCTTGATTCCCTTAGAACATAGGACAACAGCAACTCTCTTCCACCGAACTCGGCTCTGGCCGCAAAAATAGATACATTGTACATGTATAGCCGGCTGGTCAAGAGAGAGGAATTTCTCAATTACCATCTCGTGTTTGTCCAGTTTGTGTTGCATTAGTTTTGCTGTCGGGTACAGCTGGAGAGCTCCACAGCCAGGTCGTTTGAGCACTGTCTGACCCATGTTGGTTTTGTTTTAACATCAGGATTGCTTTTTGTTTACGTTCAATTGCTCTATGATAGAGCAGGCCTGCGTGATTTTATCCACCCCCCCCCCCC
>RQTK01000035.1:323084-330584 GCA_003991915.1 Elysia chlorotica | reverse complement strand
GAGTGGGGGGGGGGCAGAGCATATGCATACCACTACGAAGAACGTTTTAAATTACCAGTTAAAAAAGGAGATACATGGGTGGCATGTTGAAAAACGTATATTTACAACAGCCAAGCAAAAGTGTTAGAAAAAGAGAGACAAAATTGACCCCAGCGTGATGTAAAAAAAACCCAATAATGACAGACTATCAATCTGTTTCATAACTATCGAACTTACCTTAACTGCATCAGGTCGGTTATCAATTGCCTTGTATCAGTTTTAGTATTCACGTACCGCAACGTTATCCATTGGAAGTAATCCACATCCAGTTCCACAGTAAGAATAGTAATTCCACTCCGCCGACAGGAAGACTTGTTATAGTTGTGTTGCTCTTGATATCCAACCGCTATGTATATCCCATGCATCTTGTCATAATTATATGTACTTTCGCTGCCATTGTATGGTGACGGAAATGTCTCTATCTAAATCTCTACCATGAGTGGTCATTGAGTCGGACATGTGGAGATCAATATGGTGATCAATAACCAATAAGTGATTGAGTCATGCTATTAGACTATCACCCCGGTGGCTCAGTAACCTCAACCAGAACTTCAGACTTGGGGGCTGAGTTCACTTCACTCATTATGTGGGTTTGAATCCACTCTGTCCATACAATCATGATGGTGGCAATGACATAGAAATACATCGATTGACTTGTTATTGTTTGATGACATTCTGTCCATACAATCATAATGGCGTTAATGACAGAGAAATATGCTGATCGCCTCACTGTTGTAGCCAGTATCGATGTGAAGGACAAGTTCTGTTTTCTAACAGTTTTTAAGCCAACCATGTCTGGTAAGTTTGATATACAGAATAAGGACATGATGCCCCAATTTCAAAGAACCCTTGTACGTGTACAATATACTTATAATGCTAGTCACTAAAAACCAGAGCATAAAGATAATTAACCACTAGCCCGTTTTCGACTAGGCGGTGTACTAACACGTCATTGTAAATGCACCCTCCGTGTTATCGATCTAAATGTACAGCCTCCGACTCCGGTATTAGAAATGTACCCTAACACCACACGGTACAAACTGTAGATGGTTAAATACACCAATAAGCTTATTCGCCTTTGGCATGGAACAAATTGCCGTAATTATACACGTACTTACTGTGATGACCTATTTTGGTCTAGACAGTGCTATTGCAATGTACATGTATCTAAATGCATCTCAGTATCAATCCACAAGTTACATCCAATTGTACAAGATCCACCTTCCAAGTGTAACAGTACTAGGTATAGTTGCTCCACTAACGACAATCTAAAATCGAAATGTATCCAACACCACAAGGCGCAGTATATAGAAGAAGTTATACAATGTATCCAGCGATATTCTTCACTGGCGTGGAGTTAACTGCTCCAATAGAAATGAATCCTTGTGTATTAACACTGCAGGTAAAACAAAGCGCCAGAACACAGGAAACTATTATTAATCACGTGACACCTGTTTTGGAATAGGATATAAATGCAGTTCCAAATGTTCAAAATGTTCCATCTCCCTTCCAATGATAAGTTTTAGATCTAACAGTACAAGTTCAAGTTACTCCACAATTGAAAATGAACACAGTGTATCCAACACCACACGACACAGTCTGAAGAAGTTTCAAATCCAGCGATATTTTCTTGCCCGGATATATAGACACAGAGAGAGATCAAGTCCAGGTCTCGTCTGAACCAGAGCCCAGGTCGCTGTTGTCCGTTTGTCTCTCCGGGAAAATCCGCAGCAGGAGCACAGGCGTCCGATCTGAGGAAAGTTACAAACAAGCGTTTGATCACCGCCATACATTACCTTATACACACAGCATTTTTCACAGAACCCTCTTCCCCTTCAAACCACCCCACCCCCACCCCCTTCCTTCCACCACCAACACCAATACCCTCTCGATCTTCCAATCTCATTTTGACTTTATCTCTTTCTGTCTTCCTGCAGTGGTCCATTCATGGGCCATAACTCTAGAGTTTTTTCCGTCATTAGGTGGAGACAAGCCAGTAAAAACCCCGAGTCCGGTCGACCAGCCAGAGTTTGCTTTCTAATGACCCTTCGCCGCCCGGTCTTTTTTCTGGGATTCTTCACACCAATAGCATTGTAATCATTGTCTCCCCCCCATCATAATCGTCTTGATCATCATCATCATCATCATCATCATCATCATCATCACCATCATCATCATCATCACCATCATCATCATCATCATCATCATCATCATCATCATCATCATCATCATCATCATCATCATCATCATCATCATCATCATCATCATCATCATCACCACCACCACCACCACCACCATCATCATCATCCCGACCACCACCACAACAACAACGAGGAACGCCAGTGTCTACCAGTGTCTGCAGCGGCTTCAGCAAACACCACACAGAGGAAGAGAAGAGACCATCACTCACACCAACCACTGTGATTATCACCACCATCAGGCAAATCGCTGCGGCCATTAGGCCTGGACTCTCCGCGCCTCTCGCCCCGATGGCTTCTTAATAGTTTTTGGATTTCTCGACCAACAATCTTAACCCATTAGCGGCGACGACAAGAGCTTCTTCTCTCACCTCTTCTTCTCCGTCTCTCCACTGTTCAGTGTTGAGTGTGTGTTAAACACCCAAGTTTGAAGAATGCTGTTGTTGTGGTTCTTGTTTTTGTTGCTGCTGCTGCTGCTGCTGTTGTTGTTGCTGTTGTTGCTGCTGCTGTTGTTGTTGTTGTTGTTGTTGTTGTTGCTTTTGTAGCTGCTGTTGCAGTTGTTGTTGGTGTTGTAGTTTTCTGTGCTTTTTCTATGCCCAACCGACACAGTGTTCTTCCATTGGTGTGGCAGGAAGATAGGCTGAGGAAGGAAAAAGAAAGAGAAGAAATCAGACGACGCTGAGTGTTACTTCAGCCTAGACGCTATCAGCTTTGTTGATAATCTCCGTCAGGTACTATCTCTCTATTCTGTTTATCAATCTATCGACCCTTTCTAATATAACTATATCTTTAATCAGTTATATACCTCCGTGTCTTGAACCCCCCCTGTCTCTCTCTCTCTCTCTCTCTCTCTCTCTCTCTCTCTCTCTCTCTCTCTCTCTCTCTCTCTCTATCTATCTATCTATCTAACCCTGCCAGTATATCCCTGTCTCCTTATCGACTTGTCTGTCATTCATCTTCTCTCTCTCCCTACTACATGTCTCTCTGTCTGTCTGTCTGTCTGTCTGTCTGTCTGTCTGTCTCTCTCTGTCTATCTCTCTGTCTTGTCTGTCTGTCTGTCTGTCTGTCTGTCTGTCTGTCTGTCTGTCTGTCTGTCTTTATCTATCTATTTATATATCTTTTTATCTATCTATCTATTATTCTATCTATCTATCTACCTATCTATGTATCTATCAGTCTGTCTCTCTGTCTATCCATCTATATATCCGTCTAACGAACATTAACATAGACGGACAAATCTGCAACACTTCAACCACATATAACTCAGTGTTAAAAAGATAAACAAGCGCCATCAGAATATGAAAGATCGCCATGCAAACAATCATGCAAATACAGACCTGCCTGGTTCCGATAATAATATTAGTGACACATTAGAGTCTTACTTATGTATATTAATCTTTCTGTATCTCTATCTATCTATCGATCAACATCATCATTAATATAAGTCGTCAAATCTCTAACAGCAGCGATATAAATTAACGATAAACAAACCACAGCAAAATTCGAAAGAGCAAAATAATCCAAAGAATCCAATCACAGATGGAACTCACTGCTCCTGGCATTATTCCCGTGCACGCCAAAGTCCTACATAGGCTGGCACTTCTTGGAAAAAAAATTATCCATTAAAAAAAATTAAGCAGAATAATTATGAAAGCAGCCAACAGTCCAAACACAGCACTGGCTGATTCCGACAATGTCCTCTGCCACACAGAGTTCTACTTAGGCTTGCACCTGTCATTTGTCGCCACATCTTTGGAGAAAAAAAAATAACGATATATATACAAACCCCAGTGGAATCGAAAGAAGCAAACAGTCCAAACACATCACTAACTACGATAAATGATGTTCCCTTGCACACTAGAGTCTTATCTAGGCTAGCTTCCCACCTTGTGGTCGGTCAATCTCTTTATTGATATTTTTACAGCAATAAAAATCTGAAGATACACAAACCTCATCACAACTTGAAAGAACCAAACAATGCAAATACACAATGTATAACACTGATTTCAATAATATCCGTTACAACGTCAGAGTCCTACCTGGGCTAAAATTAATACACATCTTGGTCGCTACATCTCTTTGATGATAATTTTACAGCATTAAAAATCTGAAGATACACAAACCTTACCACAACTTTAAAGAACCGAAGAGTATAAATAGGCCTACACAATGCACAACAACAATTCCGGCAATATCCGTTGCTACACCATCGTCCTACCTAGGCTCACGACACATCTTGGTCGCCAACTCTGTAGAAACTGTCGAGACCTGCGCCACTACATTTGTTGTACACGTATCTCTCATTATTCTCTGTCTGTGTCTGGACACACAAGACAATGGGAGGATGGTCAGTCTGGGACACGTCCACACCTCCATACCCCCCAGGTCCGAAACACCCCGGCCGCCATTTATTATAACCGTTGTAGCAGCTCATCGGTCACCTGGTGCAATCCATCACACCTGATAAGGCGATCCGGCTGGACAGTATACACCCTCCCCTCCACACCAAGGTGTCCGGCCTGCCCCCACCTGGTCGTTAGCCGCTTGACCAGTGTCCCCAAAACTCGGGCCTGGCTGGGGTCAACTTCCGGATTAGCATAGTTTGAGGTCAGTCCACGGAATACCATTCTATAAGGCCCAATCACATCTCTTTCCGAGACTTACACAGCCAATGATCCTTACTTCTTGATAGAATGTAATAGTATTTTAATATGCCAATCTCCGGATCATCATACTTAGAGATCAAGTTTTGACCACTTTACGGAATGTCATTCAATAAGGAAGATCAATATCCATATCTATCATACTTTTGTCAAGCTTACCGAAGGAGAAAGTATTTAACTTTAAGAGAAGCTTACAATGCATGCCTTGCTGGGAACAAAATGTAGAATAACACTTACATGTTCTCAAAGAAATACCATTATTATTAAAGCAACGGTCGAACTTTGATCTTCAGATACATAACATGTATTATCCAGAAATTAGCATAAACTCTATCAAAGCATAAGCATTGGTGCTTTAGATCCATATTACTACAACATCTTTCTGAAGAAAAAAAAAACAGAGTCCTATGAACTATGAATATATGATTGTGTATATATAGCACATTCACAAAACTGGTTATGCATTTCATAAATCTTTTAACTTAAGTGCACTATTCCTGTATTCCATAATGAAAATGTTCCAGCAATTAATGAATTATTGAAAGGTAACCTTAAGTAAGAATCCCACGTTTATGCTATCTCGGTGTATCTATCGCTGGTATCCTCTATAGAGAGAGGGAGATAAGTATCTCCCTCTCTCTCTCCGGGTATAACGCCTCATAGGTTCCCCTGGGGGATCCTATACGTTGATCCTATTTCTGGTGTAAAAAACTAAAGGTTCTAGACCTACCGACCTGAAGCTCTTCTTTCTGCCCCTGTTCTCAGGTTGACCAATCAGTTCTTAACTAAAACTTAGCTTGGGCCTATCAAAATATGAACATTGGTGGTTGTACCTAATCACTACTATAGATAGAGCACAGGTCCACAAAGTTAAGTACAACTCACAAACATTGTTTGAGAACAGTAGTGTTGAACATGTCAGCGCCTACATTAACACATCCATGAATATCTGTTTGCACCAATGCAACGTTAATCCTTAGTAAGAATTCCAACCACTGAAACATCTCAACTATCTTGGCGGTCTCTCTCTCTCTCTCTCTCTCTCTCTCTCTCTCTCTCTCTGTCTCTCTCTCTCTCTATGTGGAGTGAAAAGCCCAACTTTCCATAAACCTATCTACCTGAACCTCTACCTATAAACTGCCCTACATAGTTCTTACTTCTCTAAGGTCTCTTTTCTCAGGTTGGCCAATCAAACTTTAGCCAAAATCTAACATTGAGTCTATCAAAGAATGAACATTGCTAAACAAGATCGATAATAATATATAGATAAACAATTCAATTCCACAAAAATTTGAAAAACTAACAACCATTATTTACCACGGTAATGTTACACAAACCATAACACGCATTCCACGAAGATCATTGAAGTTTAGCAAAAACCAAAAACCAATTCTATGAACGCACAAAAAATCCCGATTTTTAGAAGGTGCGCAATCGGCGTGTATCTCTATCTCTCTGGTGTGAAAAGCCAAAAAGCTAAAAAGTGTCCGTGCACACCTTTCTCCCTAGACCTACCTACCTGGACTTCTAGCTATATACTGGCCTATATTGTTCTTACTTTCCCCAGGCCCTCTGTCCACAGGTTGACCAGCAGATCTACTAGCAGCGCCCCCTAGCTGGCTATTCTTCCCGTGTCCGCGGCCATACGACAGAAGGTGATGAATTATCCCAATAAACGACTGACCACTTTGTCATTGAGGACGCTAATTGCTCTGTGTAGCAACGCCTAGATCTAGGCTAGGGCGGATAATTTCCTACCGCCTCGCTCAGAGAGCAGAACCGGCGAATTCTTTGTGAGATTGTAGCTCTCTCAGCTTTCTGCTACTTTTTACGTACTCTAAGTTCTTTAAGAAAAAAGGGTTCTAATTGTTCGGAAATGGGTCTCAGAGACATGTCTGACAATTTTGCGTGCTGCCACGCACGAGACAGTGCGGGGATACCAGCAGTACTAACTCAACCGGTCACATTAAATTGCTCCCAAAGAGAATACTTACATAATATACGGCGAAGGGTCCCCAGACTAAGTCTGACAATTGTACGTGCTGCCACACACTAGACAGTGCGGAAATATAAGGAGTCCTGTCTCAGCCAGTCACATTATCCTGATACCGAGCCAACCAGTAGAACAAGGTGGTGCCACCAGGGTTTGAACTACGAACTTCCGATTCCGAGTTACGGGCCCTACCACTGAGTCTCTTCGTTCACCTTTAATCAAAGTTACACCAGAATGTTAGAATAACAGTATAAACGTATCACCATATTATAAGTGAGGTAATTCTAAGTATTTTAAATACATTGTATATTTTAAATGTATAGGTTGGTTCGGACGATCATTACCATGTAAAACTATGCTGGAATTCCTGCAAGTTGACAAACTTCAAAGCACTAATTTTGACGGAGTCGTAATTTTAGTTTTTTAATGATTCTATGAAGTGTTTTAGACTTATCATACCTACACCCCCTTTTTCCAATGACCTGAAAGCAATCTCTCTTCTTATTTTATTGTTTCTACCATTCCATAAAAAATTCTGAAACATTGTCTGTAAATTTGATATTACCTCTCGAGAAGGGTTTGGTAGAGCCGTGAGAATATGAATAAT
>RQTK01000035.1:204118-222402 GCA_003991915.1 Elysia chlorotica | reverse complement strand
TCACAATCACTTAGGTGAGGTTCCCTTCCCTCCCTATGTAACGTAATAGCCAGATAACCAGGCAGCTGGGGAGCTCGATGTCCAAGGCTCAAATCTTCGCCATACTTATTTTTCGTATAGGATTTATTATGTAACATTATAGCGTAAGACTGATGGTAAGGTAGTCCAAACAGTAGAGCCTATAATTTCCAATCACGAGTCCTTGGTTCCAATCCCGACCATACTGTCTTGTTTACAGCTTATTGGATCGGTGTCAGTGCAGTGGGATCGACCGAGACAGGGAATGAGACATAGAGATGTCTTGGGAGTCCTCGATCTGTCTCAGTGTGTCACAAATTGTCAGACATTGCTTTTGGTATCGGTTCACGAAATAGCATAGATGCTGACGATGAACGTAAGGGAACTTACATTATCAAACTAAGCAATCGGCCCATGAATGAATCGGTTAACAGAGCTGGCGATTATGCGAACAGTGTTTAAGAGAACTACGGCGACAAATAGTGTAAAGTGCTGAGGGGAAAAGATTGGTGAATTATGGAAAGGGGGGGGGCGGGGGTGAAAAGATTGGGAATTGTGGGGGGGGGGGGGTGAGCTGGTAACCACCGTCACCTGTTGAACATTTCTTCCTGTAGAGATGCATGCCGGGAAGCCAGCTGGCACAGCGGTTTCCGCGCTCGCCTTTGTCACTCAAGAGCAACGGGTTCAGATCGGATTTCCCCGTCCTAGCCCTGCTAGAGGCGATGCGGACAATTTACTCGCAATGTATCATGGCGTGAGTAGCTTTCTGTCTGTCTGGCTTTGACGGGTTTGACGAGCGGCGGGAAAACGAAACCACGCCCCTCTTCCCCCTTCACCTTAAAATGTTTTTCGCAATATCTCATGCCGTTAGTAGACTGTATAGGTTTGAAAGGAGGCAGGAGTGAGGAAAAAAAAACAACCAGCAAAACAAAACAAAATTTAAAAAAAGCCGAAATCACAGAGAAACAGAGGCAAATGCACACAGCTAAACAGACAAAGTTAAAAACAGACTGGTTCCTATTCATCATACCAAAAGGGCGTGTATAGATGGGCAAGATTACAAACACACACAAATTAATTAAAAAATACAACGTGAATAAATCATAAGTAACTTCCTCGGGATGGTGGGTATTGGTTTTTACGTGACTTTCAACACTTGAGCCAGTTTGTCCCCCATACACAGAGACAGCGCGGGGAGACCTGGACTCCTGTCCTAGCCGATCACATTGTACATTATACATACTGACACCGACCATACCCGTAGGGGCGACATTGGACTTTTACATTGTTGGCCGATTTTGAGTTTCGAACCATGGACCTACCGATTGTGAGACGATCGCTCTATCAGCTGCGCCAGTTGTCCCCTGAAGACACTGGGATCCCGTGCCTCACTTTTACATTGTTGGCCAATCCTGGGTTTCGAACCATGGACCTACCGCTTGTGAGACGAACGTTCTACCACCTGCGCCAGTTGGCCCCTGAAGACACTGGGTCCCCGTGCCTGACGGAGCGCTGTCATCCGCTGACAGGCCTGGTCGAGTTGTCTCCCCCTGAGTGTCTCCTGACAGATGTCAGCCTGTCTGTCTGTCTGTCTGTCTGTCTGTGTGTCTGTGTGTCTGTGTGTCAGTGTGTCAGGACGGCCCCATGGGAGGCTGTCCTGCTAGTGGTACAGTCACTGTCTCACAGTCTCACTGTCTCACACAGTGCCTTGTCTTACCTGCCGTCACGTGGTCTATGGCCAGACACTGGTCACTGGTCATTGGTCATTGGTCACTCTGTGGGGGACGAGGAGGTTTAGTGGTAGAAGTACTATGTACTAGAGCACTCATGTTATAGTTGGGAAGTCCCCGGTTCGATCCCCGAAGCAAGTGCCTGTCTGTCTGCCTATTTGTTTGTAAGTTTGTTGTTCAGTGTCCAGCATCACTACTATATAGATTATATCGTGGACATGCTCCAAGTCGTACGTCTAAAAATTTTACAAGCTGCCACAGACAGGAAGTGCATAGATACCTGGACTCCTGTCTCAGCCGGTCACATTAGTAGAGACGAGGTGGGTCAATAGTGCAGCGCATAGCTTCTTAAGTTATATTCGAGAGTCTCCGGTTCGATCCCTTACTGATTGGGTTCATGTCAGTATAGTTTGGCTGGATAAACCAGGAGTTCAGGTGTCCCCGCTCTGCGTGGTAGCAAAGTCTAGTGGCCCGTCCAGAACAGAGTCTACGCACATGAGAGTTTTACTTTCCATAATAAATCGTTACTAATTTTTCATAATGAAATATTTTAAAAGTGAACATCTGAACAATACAGCAATCCTGGTGCTATAAAATATGAACTTTAGTCTTGACTTATCTCTTTGTTATCTTATGAGCTTCAACACAAAGACACTTCTAATGATTTTAACCCTTTAAAAACTCTACATTATTAAGATAGAAAAAAAACCCTGTAATGTTTATATGACAAATATCATTTAATACTCCAGTCATAATACAAAGTATATGTTCAACACCAAAAGTAGTCTTGAATTTTTAAATACTTTCTACAACTGATTAAATATCCTTAACTCTTACATCACTTTCATCAAGAACAAGTAACAAGAGAAAAATCAGGGCTATCAACTTCATTGGCATAGTCATCATCAAAATATTCATAAAAATCATCATTCTCACAAACATTACATTTTTTTTATTATCATCATAATCATGATTATTATTTTGTCAAAACATTCTTGGTTAACCTTACACCAAAATTTATGCCAATCTAGACAATCTATGATAACATTAATACTGTAATTAACATACATAAAAACATAAGAACTAAAAGATGTTCGAAACTCAGTAAATTTTTTAATTAAATAATGAGATTTATGGTCACCCTTAGTGTTCACAGCTAAAATTGCTCAACTTTCTCTTTAATTTTCAATGAACATAAACTTTATGATGCTCAGAAACTGAAGTTTGTCCTATAAATTTATCTAAACACGTACTTGCATAAACCAAATATTTCTACATCAGGAAAGAGAGAGGTTTAAAATTGTTATTTCTAAGTAAATCAGTTATTATTAAATGTTAATCGCCTCTGACTTCCCCTACAATTACACCAATCCTTAAAATGCTCTTAAAGAAAAAACAACCAAACAAATATATTTTTGAGTCTTACTTTTAACCCATTTTTGACTCAAAGACTGAAGAAAAAACAGACATAGCTGATAAATATATATGTTAGTAAATTATATAAATCCTTACAAATCTCATTTTATCCCATTTTGAATAAATCCACAACACACAGTTAAAATTAATTCATTCATGTATTAAAATTTTAGAAAGCATCTTTTTTTTAAGCATCACAAAATTGTTCAATAAATAATTAAATGCAAGATTCATTGCACTTTTTTTTTTACTTCACTCCACAGTCACTGAGATAAAACAAACTTTTAGGGTTCCCCAAGAGTTTATCTAAAAGACTAAAGCCTTTTCTACTGTACACGAACAAAAGCTATACACCAAAAAAATGTAATTAATTCACGTCAGTTTACCATTCATTGACAAATGGTAAGCACCTTGTTTTAACCATCACAGTATTGTAAAGTTTCCCTGATCGTAGCCCATGTGTTTCACAACTTTCTGTTAAATGTGGGACATCTGTGGCCCCCACTTTTCAAATAGTCAAAATGGATATTATTGTTGGATACATGCATAATTATTAAAAAAATGAATTAAAAAAAAAAAAAAAAAAAATTCTCATTTCAAATATTTGAATTTAAAATTTTGACGAAAAAAAAACTGCTTAAGATATTTTTAGCTCAATCTTTTATTCTAGGTATTAGAAATGAAATAATAGCTGAAGTAATTTTCTAACCCCATCCCACAACGCAGGATTAGGACTAAAGAAGAGTTAAATAGTTAAACCCATGACGCGCTACAACTGTTCCTCCTGGAGCTGCTGCTGGAACTCCGCCTGCATGAGGGCGACCAGCCCGGGGTTCTTGTACACGTCCACTGCGGTCAGAGCCAGCGCCTTGGCGTGCAGGAGGGTCAGTTCGTGGGACTCGGGCGTTTCTAGCGCGGGGCGGTGGAGGGAGGCGGAGATAAATATATGGGTTAGAAAATTATTAAACAGAGAGCGAAGGATAGCAGGAGGAAAAGGTGGTAGAGTAGGAGGAGGAGCAGGAGGAGAATGAGGAGGAGGAGAAGGAGGAGCAGGAGGAAGTAAATATGCTTGTAAAAGCGGTAGGCCAGGTAGTGGAAACAAAATGAAGAGAAAACGAGGAGAAGAAGCTAGAGAGGAAGGAAATGAGGAGGAGAAGTAGAGGAGTAGAAGAGGAGAGGGAAAATAAAATAAATTTTTAGATAAAAATGTTATGCAGGGTGATGGGACTGGGTGCAGAGGAGAAATAAATAAATATGCGAACAAAAAATGTTAGAAAGACGAGTCTATCTCACTGTCTACACCCAAGACTCGCCCTGATTTTAAATAATCAAAATGGATGTTTTTGAGGAATACATACGATAGATCTAACGGGCACAAGTTACTAACAGCACCCATAACAAACTAGCTAGAGGAGGAGGAGGAGGAGGAGGAGGAAGTGAATATGTTTGAGAAAATGTTAGGCAGGGTAATGGAAACAAAATGAGGAGCAAAAAGAGGAGAGGAGGAGGAGGATGAAGAGGAGGAAAAGAAGTAGAGGAGTAGAAGAGGAGGAGGAAAAGAAAGTAAATTTGTAGATAAAAATACTATGCAGTATGATGGGACAAGTTGCAGAGGAGGAGGAAATAAATATGTGAACAAAAAAATGTTAGAGAGACGAGTCTATCTCACTGACTACACCAAAGACTCAGCCTTATTTCAAACACTCAAAATGGATGTTTTTGAGGAATACATACAATATCAATCGAGAAATACATGAAAGCAGCATTCTTTGGTTAGATCCAACATGCAGAAGTTACTAACAGCACCCATAACACACTAGCTACGCCCAGTACTTAACAGCCACACAAGCCACGCCAATGACCAACTTGCAATACCCCTGAACAGTGAACCTCTGTGTTGAAGCTGTACTTGTGGATGCTCATAACTCACTTACCACGCCCATAACTCACTTGCGATATCCCTGACGTCAGCGCGCACACCCCAGAGTTCCTGGGCGTGGTTAGTGAGTGGTGGGCGTGGTTAGTGAGTATGGGTGTGGCTAGAGACATGGGTGGGTGGTGCCGAGCATCCACCCCAAGTACAGCCTCAACACGGGCGTCAGCGCGCATACCCCAGAGTTCAGGGATATCGCAAGTGAGTGGTGGGCGTGGTTAGTGAGTTATGGGCGTGGTTAGTGATTTGTGGGCGTGGTTAGTGAGTTTGGGGTGGCTAGGGACATAGAGGTGGGGCCGAGCATCCACCCCAAGTACAGTCTGAACACGAGCGTCAGTGCGCACACCCCGGAGTTCAGGGACATCGCAAGTGAGTTCTGGGCGTGGTTAGTGAGTGGTGGGCGTGGTTAGTGAATTATGGGCGTGGTTAGTGAGTTATGGGTGTGGCTAGAGACATAGGCAGGTGGTGCCGAGCATCCACCCCAAGTACAGTCTCAACACGGGCGTCAGCGCGCACACCCCAGAGTTCAGGGATATCGCAAGTGAGTGGTGGGCGTGGTTAGTGAGTTGTGGGCGTGGTCAGTGATTAGTGGACGTGGTTAGTGAGTTATGGGCGTGGTTAGTGAGTTATGGGCGTGGTTAACTCACTAACCACGCCCACCACTCACTTGCGATGTCCCTGAACTCTGGGGTGTGCGCGCTGACGCCCGTGTTGAGGCTGTACTTGGGGTGGATGCTCGGCCCCACCTGCCTATGTCACTAACCACGCCCAGAACTCACTAACCACGCCCACCACTCACTTGCGATGTCCCTGAACTCTGGGGTGTGCGCACTGACGCCCGTGTTGAGGCTGTACTTGGGGTGGATGCTCGGCACCACGCGGGACACGTTGCCCATGTCTGTGGACCCGCCCTGCTTGCCCAGGCGCAGCGGGTCGGACTCGAACTCCAGCCCTAGAGTCTCGCCGTTGGCGACGTACAGCGAAGACAGTCTCTCGTTCGACATCAGAGACTCGTAGGCCAGCGGGTCAAAGTGGTAGCTCACCTGGCGGAAAATGAAGGGTTCGATTTCGAAATGTAGTCGGATCTAAAGGATTGGGCACATTAAAAAATGAAGGCAGAAGAGTAGTTGTGGTTGAGTTTGTTTAATGTCCAACAGCAGCACTTTATAGGCTATATTGTACTAAAATGAAGGCAGTGTTATAATAATAACAATAATAATAATAATAATAATAATAATAATAATAATAATAACAAAAGCAATAATGCAGATGTTCTGATGATGAAATCTCAATAAGAAGTCCATGTCCACATGTCCAGGTCTCCCCGTCCTTTATGGTGTGTAGCACCAGATAAAATTGTCAGATGGGCCCGTCCACAATATAGCATATTTATACCTATGGATATATAGCACTGACGCTGGATGCTAGGCAACAAACAACAAACTCTCCGTCTCTAAAACAAACAAACAAAACACACCATCTTCTCGTCACTAACCTTACAGCACGTCCGTAAAATAGTATTTTTATATCTATGGATATATAGCACTGACGCTGGATGCTAGGCAACAAACAACAAACTCTCCGTCTCTAAAACAAGCAACAAACAAACACACCATCTTCTTGTCACTAACCTTACAG
Organism: Elysia chlorotica; assembly: GCA_003991915.1. NCBI lineage: Eukaryota > Metazoa > Mollusca > Gastropoda > Plakobranchidae > Elysia > Elysia chlorotica. The sequence goes on along the minus strand of RQTK01000035.1, from coordinate 215,667 downwards.
CCCGTCCATAAAATAGCATATTTATACCTATGGATATATAGCACTGACGTTGGATGCTAGGCAACAAACAACAAACTCTCCGTCTCTAAAACAAACAAACAAACACACACACCATCTTCTCGTCACCAACCTTACAGCCCGTCCGTAAAATAGCATATTTATACCTATGGATATATAGCACTGACGTTGGATGCTAGGCAACAACCAACAAACTCTCCGTCTCTAAAACAAACAAACAAACACACACACCATCTTCTCGTCACCAACCTTACAGCCCGACGCCGCGGCTGCCCCTTCGAAACAGCCAATCACTTTCTGCCGCAGCTCCTTCATCTCTTTAGCGTTCGGGGCTCGGCAGTAGAACAGGAGCTCCGCCTCGTCGGGGATGATGTTCGGTTTCAACCCGGCCTTTGTGAAGATTCCTGCCAGTGGAGATTGGAACGGATGCTTTACACACATATAATTGTATAAAAAAATATGTAGTGCTCATTGTGAGCTCCCGCATCGAATGCTTTACATACCTAGACCACTTGACCTTTCATATTTGAATACTAAACCAACCTGACCTTTCATATTTAAATACTTTTGAGCCACATGGTGTTCCAGATTTATCCAAGTGATCTTTAATGTTATGATATGTTGATGTTATGATGTGTTCAAATTATATTTTAGGGAGAGAAAGAGAGAGAGAGAGAGAGAGAGAGAGAGAGAGAGAGAGAGAGAGAGAGAGAGAGAGACAGAGACAGAAACAGACAGACAGAGACAGACAGAGAGAGCGAAAGAGAGAGACAGACAGACAGACAGACAGAGACAAAGAGAGTAGAGGCAGAAAGAGAAAGAAAGAAAAAGAGAGAGGGATTACTCTCTTGAAACATTTTTTCCTCCTCCCTGTGCCCACACCCAAACGCACCATGCACTCGCCAGGTGGGTCTGAACTGCTGGCGCATACACGCCACGTTCTGGTAGCACAGCACGGCCGCGTCAAGGGCGTTCACCCCGTCCCACGGGAAGCTGGACGCGTGCGATGCTCTCCCCTTGAACGTCACGGTCACTCTGTAGAGAAATTAATATAGAGGCACGTCAAGGAAACGTAAACCTAAATGACTCTACATATATATGATTGAAGGTTTTGAGTCCCATACAAAGCTGAATGTGTGCAAAGCTTTCTCCTTGAAACTAACTTTCACTCTGTGAAGAGATATGTCAAGGAAACATAACTCTAAATGGTTTTAAAAAACATTTTTTCTTACTGTAAACTACATGTCCGTCTTGGGTTTTATTGTCTAATTTTAAACTAGTTTGTTGGATCCGAGGATGGGTGAAAGGTTTGTTCCTTGGAAGGTAGCTTAATAAAGACAAAGGAGAAGAAAAATCGGGAATTTTTATATGTGCGTTAAATGTAAGGTGTTCTTCGACTCCGAGTTCGTTGTATTTTACGGTCTTTTACGTAGATTGTATAATTCAATTCCATTTACACTAGTTATTAAATCTTTTAACTGCCTGTGCATAATTTGTATCGGTTTTTAAGTGGTAGTGCTTTTGTTTATGTACGACTCTCGTGATAGCCTGTTTCCATGAGATAAGGTTTTAATTTTAATTCATTAATTTTTGTTCATTTATGGTTGCGTACTATTACGCAGCTTTACAGTGCTGCATTTTATATCATTTTTATTATATTCTTTCTGATGAGTATATGCTGCATACTGTTTACGTCTACATTTCTTCTTACGTATATTGTTTGGTCAAGAAGATTTAACTTTTAATATTTAATTTTTAATTGCATGCTGATTTATATGATGTATGCGTATTTAGTGTATCCACTGTAAAGCGCTTTGAGATTTTTAAAAATATTTTGAAAATGGAAAGCGCTAAATAAATGTAATTTATTATTATTATTATTATTTGAGTGCTACTGTACATGTAGTCAAATATACATCAAGGGGAGCTAACTGATAAAATTAAGAGTCAGTACTTTTAAACATTATTAACCCCCTTTGAATAAAAAAATATTTTGGGTAATATGAATAGACCTTGAATCATGGGATTTGAAATTGTCAGTACTAAAGCCAGCTGTTTATCTTACGGGGATTTTTATATGTTTGTTGAATATAGGGTGTTCTTTGAGTCCCAGTTCGTTGTATTTCAGTTCTACTGTACATGGAGTGAAATATGCAGGAAGGGGAGCTAACTGATCAAATGTAGAGCCAGTACTATTAAACATTATTACCTCCCTTTGGATTAAAAAAATAACCATTAGGCTTTGAATGATGGGATTTTAAATTGTCAATGCTTAAGCCAACTGTTAATCTTACGGGCATTTTTATATGTTTGTTAAATATAAGGTGTTCTTTGAGTCCGAGTTCGTTGTATTTGAGTTCTACTGTACATGGAGTAAAATATGCATCAAGGGGAGCTAACTGGTGAAATTAAGAGTCAGTACTAATAGACATTATTAACCCCCTTTGAATAAAAAAATTGGTGTAAGAGGAATAGGCCTTGAATCATGGGATTTGAAATTGTCAATAGTTAAGCCAACTGTTTATCTTACGGGGATTTTTATATGTGCGTTAAATATAAGGTGTTCTTTGAGTCCCAGTTCGTTGTATTTGCGTTCTACTGTACATGGAGTGAAAATATGCATCAAGGGGATCTAACTGATGAAATATAGAGTCAGTATTTAAAAGCATTGTTATTCCCCTTTGAATACAAAATTTAGTGTAAGAGTAATAGGTTTTGAATCACGGGATTTTAAATTGTCAATACTAAATCCAACTGTTTATCTTACGGGCTGTTGGCCACATAGACAGGCTTGGGCAGGTTGAACTGAGAAGGATGGGCCATCAGCGCGATGTCCATGTCTTTGTAGGCGCCAGCGTCGATCAGTTTGACCTTGCCTCCCCCTCCCTCCTCAGCCGGGCAGCCCAGAACAATCAGCTGGACACAGTAGGGGAGGCAATAAGTTGTGAGGCAAGCAAAGGTATGACTCTTAAACATATAATATACTGTGAAATTTACACCCAATATAAATCTTTTTATAGTCTGTTTTAGGAAGTCGTAAATTAAATTTTTGTGGGTTTTTTTGCCATGTTTTTAATTTGCAAATTCTGTTAAACACCTGTCATTTTAATTAACCACACTTTCATAAATAACACATGAATGAGTTAAAAGCAGTCTTTCGTTTTATTTTGTTTTTCTCAACAAAAAAAAAAAATTATTTTACCTATTCCACCTATTGTTTGCATACTAATATTAACAAAACTTTTTTAAACCCCTCCTTTCACTCAAGATCTTTTACCTTGTTTTTTTGCTAGACCTTCGACCCAACGACGTCAAATGAAACATTATTATTTTTTTTACTGAAGCTCTAACATCAAGCTATAAGCAGCATAGATCAGGAAACTTAACGCCTCGACATGCCTTCACTGAACTCAGACCTGCCAGCTTCTTTTAATACCAAATTAACAGAAAATTGGTTCACTGTTCACTCAAGATCATTGACCCCGCAGATTTACCTCAACCTTTAAACACCGTTCAAGACCTTTGACCCCGCAGATTTATCTCAAACTCTAAACACAGGTCACCACCTTTGACCTCTGCATACTCCCCCCGACCTTTGAACTCACCTTCCCCTGGACATGCCCTCTGTCCAAGACGTCCTTGACCCCACGTCTAATAATTCTATGTGCTGCCATACCCGATCCCAGGCAGAGCGTCGTACTCACACATCACTCCTGGGGTAGACAAAGCAGGATTGAGTTGAGGGGACTCACGACTAACGTCTAATAATTTTATGTGCTGCCATACCCGATCCCAGGCAGAGCGTCGTACTCACACATCACTCCTGGTGTAGACAATGCAGGGTTGAGTTGAGGTGAGTTGATTTGGTTTAACATGCGTCATACTCACACATCACTCCTGGGGTAAACAATGCAGGGTTGAGTTGATGGGACCCATGACTAATGTCTGACAATTTTATGTCTGCCATACCCGATCCCAGGCAGAGCGTCATACTCACACATCACTCCTGGGCCAAGCAATGTAGGATTGGGTTGAGGTGAGCTGATTTGGTTTAAGGTTTAACGTCAGTACAATATAGGCTATATTGTGGACGGGCCCCACTACTAACATACTCACACATCACTCCTGGGGCAAGCAATGTAGAATTGAGTTTAACGTCAGCACAATATAGGCTATATTGTTGATGGGACCCATGACTATTCTCTAATAATTGTATGTGCTGCCACACTCCTGGGCCAAGCAACGTAGGATTGAGCTGAGGTGAGCTGATTTGGTTTAACATTTAACATCAGCATAATATAGGCTATATTGTTGATGGGAATAATTGTATATGCTGCCATACCCGTTCCCAGGCAGAGCGTCATACTCACACATCACTCCTGGGGCAAACAATGCAGGATGGAGTTGAGGTGAGTTCATTTGATTTAATGTTTAACATCAGCATAATATAGGCTATATTGTTGATGGGACCCACGACTAACGTCTGATAATTTTATGTGCTGCCATACCCGATCCCAGGCAGGGCGTCGTACTCACACATCACTCCTGGGGCAAGCAACGTAGTATTTAGTTGAGGTGAGTTCATTTGGTTTAACGTTTAACGTCAGCATAATATAGGCTATATTGTTGATGGGACCCACAACAACATCTATAATTGTGTGATGGGACCCAAGACTAACGTCTGATAATTTTATGTGCTGCCATACTCGAAACAGGGCGGAGATACCTGGACTCCTGTCTCAGCCGGTCACATTAAACTGACACCGACCCAAGAGACAAGAGAGAGGAGGGAATAAATGTGAAAGAGAGATTGACTGTATAGAAAGACAGAGAAGAGAGGTAGAGATAAAGACAGAGAAAGAGGAAACTTTAGTTTAATTACTGCTGTATATTTTATTTAATACTCTACCTATAGTGGGAGTATCAGCTGTCACAGTTCCACTCTGCGCTGTGGCCCTGAAAGCTGTCGGGAGTTTGTACTGTCTCTCCACCTTGTCATGGACAAAACATAAAAAAAGAAAAAAATCACATAACACTTTTAACAGTGAACGACAACTTTAAAGTATGTTGAGAGGGCATTTCAGTGCTGATGCATCAAAATTATGGCATAGCCTTCCACAGCAGTCGAGAGACACAGATTCAGAAGCGACTCATAAAAGCCGCTAAAATGGAAAAAGGCATATATTGCTCCATCACCAAACTTTATGTATCATTGTAGGCAAATCGATGCTATTTTGAAGAACATTTTATTTTATTGTATGTTATTACTATATTAGTTTCTTGGAAATGGCACTATATAAATCATCCGCATTATTATTACAAAAACTTATCAGTACTTGATTAAATCTACTGAGGCTCTTTTCATGCATGGTACACTTTCCTAACAAGATCCCTTTGGCTGATTTTACTTTCAAAGACCTTTTTGACTGACTCAACTTACCTAGAACCCTTTGGATGTCTTTACCTACAGCAACAAATTATAGCCTCTATATATAGGCCTATAGTGTTGAAGTTGAATGTTTAGCAACATCTCAACTCAACTCAACTCCGGCTGATTCGACTCACCGCAAACCCCCTGGCCGTGAGGAAGTCGGTGAGGACCTCATGTGCGTGGTGCTCCTCGTAGCACAGCTCTGGGTTTTCCCAGATGTCCACACTCACGGCGCGCAGGGCGGCGTTTTCTCGGTCGATGGCTGCGCAAACCTTTGATTTCTCACTCTCCATGCTGTGTGGGTGTGCGCTTGACTACAACATAAAAGAAGACAAAGTTTTAAGACAGTTTTAATTTTCAAAATCAATGTGAACTTTGGATTTCTCGCTCTCAAATATAGAAATCAGATGGGAAGGCTCCTGACTACAAAAACTACAAACTGTAGTGCGTTAAATAGACATGATTTTGTAATATTATATACAATTTTGGCCTTGATTTTGAGAGGATTGAAGCACCATATAGGCCTATTGCATGAAGAAACATTGTAGTCACTCTCTCTTTGCTACTTGGCTACAAGGTGCCTAAAGTCTATGCTATAGAAGATACCTATAAATGGATTGGTTATTTGGACACTGGGCTAACAGGCTTTTTCTATTTAGACTTATGGGGATGAAGCCTTGGTGCCTACTCCCTAACAACAGTGAGCGTCCCCGATAAGCCAGGTTTATGCTGATAGTCTAGATCTAGATCTAATACTCACGACCAAGCCTACTTGTCTGCTGATCGTCTTTAGCGGGTTAAATGTTTTAATGACAGAGCGAATCATCAGCTTCAGAGAACTAGAGATATAGATCTCATAATATCTATCTATCTATCTATCTATCTATCTATCTATCTATCTATCTATCTATCTATCTATCTATCTATCTCTTTATCTATCTCTCACTCTCGTTATTTGGAGGAAAATGACCGCAAGTAAATGCAAAACAATAATCGGTTTAAATACCCATGAAGTTTAAAATCTCACGAATTATGTCATGGCTATTAGTAGGCTACAACCGAACGGTCTCTGGAAACCTTCAGGATTTCGACTGCAACAATGCCAATGAAGATCTGTTAGTCAAGACGAAAAAAAAAAGAGTTAACATGCCATGAAAAGATAAAATAATGTTTGTAATATTGTTTATAATATTAATAATGAAGTATAGATGAGTCCGTATATAATTAGAAGTACATTGTATTACGAGTTTTGTTTATATTAGTGAAGTATACATCAGGTCTCAAAAAGGGGACAAGTCGAAGGGCCGTAAGAACAAAGTCGCTGAGACGTACAACTCGACTTGTTATAAAGTTGGTGCGTATTTTGAGACGAGGTGTAAGCGTACCAGCATTGTACTTCGGAACCAAAAACATTATTTTTGTTACGGGAAGAGAGAGGGGGGGGGGGGGGGGAACGGAAATTTTTTATAAAGAGGTAATTTTTCATAGAAGTGTATTATATTTTTCTCAAAGAGAGGGAGGGAGGGTGAGAGGGAGAAAGAGAGAGAGAGAAGAGGGAGAGAGAGGAAGGGAGGAGGGAGACTGAGAAAGAGAGAGAGAGGGAGAGAGAGAGGGGGGGAGAGAGTGATAAAGGGAGAGAGACAGAGATAGAGAGAGGGAGAGGGACAAATATAGAGAGACACAGGGAGAGAGAATGTAACGCAGATGAATTCCCGCCATAGCTGTATGTTTATTTGATTCTTCTGTTTACATATTTACACTTTACGGGCTTGTGTACCAAGTTTTTTCCCAACTATGAACGCCTTTCTTTCCCCGCACAAATTAATCTATTTATAGAATCGTTCTATTTTTCATTCAAACTCAGAGAGCGTTACGCCCCACACCGCACCAGTGCGCACCGTCCCATGTTTCCCGTTTATTTCAATAATCGCCGAAGAGAAATAATATCAAGTGGAACATGCATTAGAATTATAATTTTATATGTTGTGTAACATGGTATAATAAAACTTAACACACCGTAGCGCAGCCCAATACACACCGAACGAGGCGTCCAAAACAACAGACAGGGTCAAAGAAATTAACACGTAATTTGCATTTTAGAACCAAAGTGAGCTAAATGATTAACATATTAAGCGCAGTTGGGACAGTTTACATTCTTAGTCTAGTAGTCTATAGGCTGAACAAAAATTATACCATCTTAACTTTGATTTAGTTATCGAGTTGAGTGAGTTGAGTTGGTTTAACGTCCAACATCAGCACTATATAGGCTACATTGTTGACGGGCCCCAAGACTGACGTCTGACAATTTTATGTGCTGCCACACACGATACAGGGCGGGGATACCATCACTGCTGTCTCAGCCGATCACATTATACTGACACCGACCCAACCTGTAGGGAGCGAGATCGCCAGGTCTCGAACCCGGACCCTTTGCGTCGGAAGCCGATGTTCTACCCCCCCCCCCCCCCCCCCCCCCCGCCGCCGCCTCCCCAGCCCTTTCTGCCCGCGCCGCTCCCCCCCCCCCCCCCCCCCCCCTGGTTATAGTTTCCATGCTGAGGGTTAATAAACTGCAGATTCAACATTCATAATGCCACGCTACGGAATCTCTTGAGTTAATGATGTCTGTCTTTCTTTCAACACACTGTATGTAATTTTTGTATGCAAATAACATTATGTCATTAATATTATTTCATGTTGGTCGTACAACATAATCATAGAATGTTGATGGTGCAGGGATTCTTTTGTCTATGCTTATGTACTTAGGCTATACTTTTTCAAATGTTTTTCTTTTCTTTTTATACGTAGAAAATCTTTGCATAGGTTGATCTAAAATTTGCAGACCTGCCATTGCATAATATTTCTATTCAGTATTATCTTGTAGCTACTTGCGAGGTGCACTGCAAGGGAAAGAACTCACTGTATTTTATTGACGGCTATAATTTTACAAGAGTTATAGTTTCATAGTTTCAAAGTCACACAATTATCTTTTTCTCTTGAACTCGTCACACCGTTTAATGTGTAAAGCAGGATTGTTGTTATTGTTGTTGTTGTTGTTGTTGTTGTTGTTGTTGTTGTTGTTGTTGTTGTTGTTGTTGCTGATGTTTTTGTTGTTGTCTATAATATTATCATTATACAAAAAAAACTTACCTAATAAGGAGGAGACGAAATCTGACGTATAAATTGTGTGACCGCTTGTGAGATGCGATTTCACTCATTCACTCTCAATATGTATTTCTCTCTCTCTCTCTCTCTCTCTCTCTCTCTCTCTCTGCCCTTCTCTCTCTCTCTCTAATTATCTCTTTCTCTGTTTGTCTATCTGCCTCTCTATCTCTCTCGATCTTTGCCCACATAAGTCTAGCGTGCTTTGTCTCTCTTTCTCTCTCGATCTTTCTCTCTGTCTCTCTATATCTGTCTGTCTCTCTCTCTGTCTCTGTCTCTGTCTATATCTCTGGCTCTCTGCCTATCTCTTTCTGTCTCCCTCCCTCTCTCTCTCTCCCTACTCCCTCACTCTCTCTTTCTCTCTCTTTTACAATCTGTCTCTGCCACTGTCTCTTGGTTTGTCTCTCCCTCCCCCTCTCTCTCTCTTTCTCTCTCTCTCACTTTGTCTCTGTCTATATCTCTGTCTCTATCTTTATCTCTCTGTCTGTCTCTCTCTCCATCCCTCCTTCCCTCCCTCTCTTTCCTTTCCTTTCTCTCTCTCTCTCTCCCTCTCTCCTCTCTATCTCTACCTCTTTCTATTTTTCTCTTTTTCACCCTCCCCCCCCTCTCTCTCTCTCTATCTCTTTCTTTTTCTCTCTTCCCCTTCTCGTCATTTTTCCTCAGATAAGACTAGCAGCACACAAGGACACACACAAAAATCTACATGCACTATCTATACTCACTCTCAAATATACCTCTCCGTATCTCTCTAACTCTCGTTCTTCTTATACCTCTCTCTTTTTCTCTCCCTCCCTCTCCCTCTCTCCCTCTCTTTCATTCTCTCTCCTTCTCCCTCCCTTCTCTCCCTCCTCTCCCTCCCAATCTTTCTCTCTTTCTCTTTTTCTCCCTCTCTTTCATTCTCTCCCTCTCTCTCCCTCCCTCTCTCCCTCCCTCTCTCCCTCTCTCTCTCTCTCTCTCCCTCTCTCCCCTTAACAGCACACATGAACACATGAACACACACAAAGCCCGCCATGCCTAGCTGGTAATCAGTATCGATCACAAACCGTCTGGCTTGTACAGAGCACATTGGCACAATTTCACATCAGACACCCCCCCCTCCTCCCTCTCCTCCTCCTCCTCCCTCTCCCCCTCCCTCTCATCCAGACTCCTTCACATTCCCACCTCCTCATTGTAAGTTTTCCTCCAATGCCTCTTCCATTTTCGTGTTCACGGCGCGATTTCATGATTGCACTAGTTGAACGTCACAGAGATGGAGGCTCGTGGTTATTTTTTTTCTCCGATGTCTCTTAAAAGCGAGCGAGCGAGCGAGAGAGAGAGAGAGAGAGAGAGAGAGAGAGAGAGAGAGAGAGAGAGAGAGAGAGAGAGAGAGAGAGAGAGAGAGAGACATAGAGAGGGAGAGATAGAGAGACACTCAGACAAAGAAGGAGAGGGACAGAGAGAGACATAGAGAGGGGGAGATAGAGAGAGCTAAACACTGAGACAGACAGACAGACAGACACAGAGACAGAAAATAAAGAAAGTGGAGCGAATTTGAACCAAAAATGTTATTTTTTATTTCTATGATTATTTGGGGTAGGGATTAAAGGGGATATTGGAGGGATGCGAAAAACATTTCAAAATGCATTTCGAAATTTAATATAATTGAATTTTTTTTAGAAATTACAATTAAACAACAACAAAAATTTGCAAATTATGCCTTTTTTGGCGTAAGCTGTGGAAATTCGGATATACAAAAAAACTGGTTGTCAGTGTTAAACACCGATGGCATGTGTCAAACTTCAGCGTTATATAGACTATATTGTGGACGGGCCTCATGACTGATGTCTGACAATTTCATGTGCTGCCTCACACGAGACAGTGCTGAGAGACCTGGACTCCTGTCCCAGCCACTCACATTGTACTGACACCGACCCCACCAGCAGGGAACGAAATCGGACAGTTAAATTCCAAAGCTGGTCGAAGAGCGTGTTGAAAAAGTCATTTTTCCAACTAAAGTGTGACTTCTCAATCCTTCTGTGCGGAGAAATGGGTGTAATGTGGAGGGAACTGGCGCTAGTGCTAGAGTGTTGGTATCCCAATCGAAAAGCTCTTGTTCGAATCCTTAGATAGGTCATGAATTCATTTGTCCAATTTCGCCCCCCTACTGGTTGTGTCGGTGCCAGTTTAATATGAGTACGTGACTGGATGAGACAGAAGTCCAGGTCTCCTGATATCTTTCCAAGATATCTATTCAGGGATAGATACAGAGTGGAAGAGAGACAGACAGACAGACAGACAGACAGACAGAAGGCATAGACTCAGATAGATAGACACACACAGACGGACAGGCACTATAGTTAGACGCAAATGGACAGTCAGACCAACAGGTAGACAAACAGGCAGGCTAACAGGCAGACATACATATATAAACATAGACACAGATGGACATACATACAGTCAGACAGACAGACAGACAGACAGACAGACAGACAGACAGACAGACAGACAGACACATAGGCAGACAGACAGACAGATATAAACATAGACACAGACGGACATACATACAGACAGATTTACAGACAGACAGACAGAAGCGCATGAAATGCGAGATTAAGACACCTCTCAAAATGTGCCGGTAATAAAAAGCTTATTTTCGTAATCACAAAAACAAAACCCAAACCATAACAACAATCCAAACCAAACCAAAACCAAACATAATAATTATTTATAAAAATTCCTCCCCCTGGAATCCAGGAAGAGTTGTCGCCCTTGCCGGGCCCCTGCCTTCTCTGGTGACAGCAGCAGACAGCCAGGCTTTGGGCAGACGACACAAGGACAGCCAGTGTAGGCTTTGTGGTCACATGACGGTAGCGGATGACGGAATCACGACCTTAGGGGTAATAATAATAATAATAATAATACTAATAATAATAATAATAATAATAATAATAATAATAATAAT
>RQTK01000035.1:153521-170648 GCA_003991915.1 Elysia chlorotica | reverse complement strand
GAGAGAAAGAGAGGGAGAGAGATGGAGACAGGGAGATAGAGGAAAAGAGAGAGAGAGAGAGAGAGAGAGAGGAGGGGGGGGATATTTCACATTGTCACCAGTCCCCCTTAATGCCCCAGTCTCCGAGTCTCACGCACGTGACAAATCCAGGGGTTCTCACGGTCTGGCAACATTCCACTTCAACTGCTCCACCTGGGAATACGGGCCAGCGAAATCTCTTATCGCCATGTATGCTGTACAAACACAGGATAAAACCCTCTGAACTCATGTCTAAGTCTTTCTCTCTCTCTATCTCCCTCTCCCTCTCTCTCTCTCTGTCTCTATCTCTCTGTCCCTCTTTCTATCTCTCTCTCCCTCTTCTCTTCCCCCTCTCTCGCTATCTCTCCTTCCGCTCTTCCACTCTCCTTTTCATTGTTAAAGATTTGGTTTATGTAGTTTTTCAATGGAATCGAATCTAGATAGACCATGTTTCAGAATGTAGTAGACTTAGAGATTCCTTAGATCTTATCTCCCTTCTCCTCTGTATGGTTTCAGTTTTTGTTTTAGTTTTAGGTATAGTAGTGTAATAGTAGGGTTGTTTTTTTTAACTCACCAACCTCGTTGTTGCGGAGTGTGGTAGACTGTCAGATTCAATACCGATCTAGCCAGAAGAGGACAAAATTGTACAAATAAATTTTGTCTTATTTTTGGGTTTTGAACTGGGGACCTCCCGATCTGGAGATCTACGCTCTCCCAATTACGCCTTCATTATTTTTCTCTCTCTCTCTCTCTCTCTCTCCCAAAACAAAAAAAAAAAAATCCCCACACCAAGAAAAAAAAAAAAAGAAAAGTCTAGAAAGAAACCGGCGTGGGAAAACGTATAGACCTATATTTTTTCTAGATCTAGATTTACTCAACAGACAGCTGAAGACAGACAGACAGGTGGTTGGGGAGAAAGAGTGAGTTAATTTTTTTAAAACCTAGTCCACGTCATAAAATAAGGACCTTTGTTTTCTAAAGGCTACTTTGTCCTCGTCGAAGTTATAAAAAAAAAATTTTGTGGAAAAATTCAATTCCTAGACGAATAAGTAAAATTAATTTCGCCCCACCGAAAGACCCCCAAATCAGAGTAAATGTATTTTGGCGTTATAAATTAATTACGATTTTACTGTTTCCCCTACTTCCTAACAAAAAGCATTTTTTAAAACTCGAGTGCTTTTCGGTTCACTTCAACCTCGAATAAGTAGAGCATAAATCACCTGTTCTTAGTCTTACATGACCCAATTTATTTTTAAGTGAGAAGAACTTCTCACACAAAGATTAGGACTTATATAATGTTTGACGAAAAACTGAGACACAAAAATTAAGGCTTTTTTATACTATGTATACCTTTTGTAAGTGTGGCTCTATCTTTTTGTGGTTAAAAATTTTAATTATTTGTTTTTTGTTTGTTGTTTTTTGCTTTGTTTTGTCTTTCTTTTTTTTTTTTTTGCTTTAAAAAAGTGTAGATAACCCTTCTATTTTGTTCTTGCTTTAGACTGAAAATGAAAGCTCACACAAATCTTTTTTTTTTTTTGGTGCAATTTTTACTTTTACTTGTTTGAGTTTTGCTAATTTCGTCTTTATTTAATCTTACCTATTAAATGGACCAACCCAAATTTTGTTAAACATCTAAAATAATGTCGAGATATAAAATCTTCAGTTTTCACGACAAGTTTATAATATTGGTCAAACAAATTTTGTGGCCTGGAATGAAAATTGGAGGAGAAAAATACTTGGTATGCTAAGGAGCAAAGAAAGAGATGGGTCTTTTACAGCAAATATGAATAATGTTTAGTGAAAGACTGTGTGCCTTATTATTTACTGTACACTGAATTCTCTAAACCAAAGCCTATTCTATTACCACGATTGCGATCATTTTGTCATGTTTGTTGTACTTAGGCAACCATTATTTTTCATTCAGAAGTCAGAATCCTATCATTTGCCCCCTTTTGTCACATTGTATGCATCGCCATACATTCGTATGAGCGCTCCTATTGCTGTTGTATACTCGAGACTCGTACATGTACAATTTTATCAGTGAGGTTGCACACAGTCGTGCTATACCTGTAGCCTTACATATAGCGCGTGCTTTGTAATGTGGCCAGACCACTTAGACATGAGTTCAGAGGGTTTTATCCTGTGTTTGTACAGCATACATGGCGATAAGAGATTTCGCTGGCCCGTATTCCCAGGTCCTGCCCACTACTAAAATTAGATTAATAGCGTGGTGAACTTTTCGGTCATCGCATCAGGAACTAGCACGCCGAGAGCACCGAAGAGCACGCAAGTTGCGGCCATGTCTCAACAGTCTCATGTCTGTAGCTAACCGGTTAGCAAGGGTAGAGCGGTAGAGCCTACAAGTTTGCACACCTCCAAACCGTCCCCTTCCCGCGGTGCGCAAAACTTTTGGAGACTGTCCTCCTCTTATCTGGCAAGTTGAGTAGGCCGTGGTTGGGTCGGTGACAGCGAGCGAGAAATCTAGATCTAGATCTAGCCACAGGCGAACGCTTGGGACATAATAACACAATATAATGGACTCAAGAGGAGGGGGCGAGGAAGGCGGAAAGGGGAGCCAACGAAAAAGACTTGCAAGATCTAGATCTTGATCTGCTCGATTGTCGCTCTTTCGTCTTTCCCTGGGAGTTGGGACAGGCAGAGAGGCGAGCGGGCAGGCACACATCGCTTACCTGTGACCTGTGACCTCTGTCCACGTCAAGGGAGCAGAGTTTTATCTATAGACCAGGGAGACACAGGGAGACAAGGGGTGGGCTTGGGGGCTGGGGCGAGCACTGTTTCTCAAAACTAACACACACAATAATGTCAGCAGGCAGCGGAGACCTAGATTCTAGATCTATGTAAAATGCACGTAACTACACACGCTAATGCTTGTTTAGATTGCATTCTCTTTAGTTAGCGCAGTTTTGCCGACACACCTACACACTGCAGCGTGCACGCACGCCCGTTGGGAGCTGGGTCTGTTGGGACCGAGCAGTCGAGCACGTTCACCTGTGGAATGCACTGCACCGCACCGCACCGTTGTTGCTCCAAGCCGCATGATCAACACTAGGCGAATGTGAAGGGGTGCACTCTGTGTCGCGGTCGCAGTCCCAAAATCTAGGATTCTATTTTTAACCCTAGCAGGGCCTCTCCAATATCGCGTCTCTCACGGTTGACAACCTAGCAGGATGGTCGTTACTCAAGCCTCCCCTCCCCTCCCCTCCTCCTAACTTCCCTCCTCACGCTCCATTCCTTTCCATATACACCCCCCCCCCCCCCCCCCCCCAAGAGCGCGGTCCCTCCCCCCCCCCCCCCCCCCCTGAGGCCAAGAAGCGATGTCATGCCTGTTGCTTTGCAAGCTTGCTCGCTATCTCAGCCCGAGTTTGTGTGCGTGTGTGCGTGTGTGTTCCTCTGTGTGTGCGCGTCCTTGCACCCCTGCTCGCAATGTCCTCTACTCCTCCAGCTCTCTGCCAACGAAATTTCGGATGAGGTGACAAAACCAACCTAGACATACCCCCTCGCCGTACCCTCCTCCCCTCGCCCCCTCGTCCTTTATCTGTCACCTCCTAGAAATCTACGTCCTACCTCACCCCGCAATTCTTCCCGGCCATTATTTTGCTTACCCACGTACCGTGAAAAACTCGCAGGGCAAGACATTCAGACAAGGCCGGTCACACAATTACAATACATTTTCTCGGCGTTTTTCGACGAGCGAGAATCTAGATCTAGCTTGTCGCGACAGGGGACGAGGCTACGCCGAGCGAGCTGAGGACTCCCCAAAATCGGCTGAGTGGTTTTTTCCCTCACTGTCGGCTTGGCCCACACTCTCTCCTGTAGAGCAGCCATACACCTATCCGAGGCTATCGCGGTATCTCCCAATCTTGATCCGGGAGAGAGTAGAGAGTAGAGAGCAGAGAGCAGTATTGAGAGTAAAGAGAGCCCAGAGAGGCTCATGGGAGTGAGACCATACCACGGGTGCCTCGCTCGTCACCCAATGCGTGTGTGACCGTGTGCGTGTGTGTGTCACCCACAGCTCAGTCGCTTACCTGTTGCTTACCTGAGTAAGTTACTTCTGCTTGGACCAGGTCGACCGACTCAAGTTTGGGGCCTTTGCCCAACTTCTCAGTGAGGCCTTTGTGAGAGCTATTTCCTAGATCTAGATTTCTAGATCTAACTGTGATTTTATGATATTATCGACTCAACCTAGCAAGAAAAGTTTTCATCTTGGTATTTTACTGGATTGTGCTCATGTCCTTTTGACAGTCTAACCGAAAAGTTAATATTACGTCTTTGTGTAAACTTTTAGAAAGTTTTTATCTTGGATAGTGACTGTGATTTTATGACATATTTGGCTCACCCTAGGCAGAAACGTTTTTATCTCGATCTCGATCTAGACCTAGGTATTTTTCCGGATTGTGTTGATGTCAGTATGTCTGACTTAGATTAGATCTAGATTATAAGTTAGTATTGCGCATTAGTGAAAACATTAAAACTTTTTTTTTTATCTTAGGATAATAACTGTGATGTTATGACATATTCGGCTCACTCTAGAACAAATATTTTTTTTTTATCTCGATCTCGATCTCGATCTTATCTAGGTATTTGTCCGGGCTGTACATATGTTCTTTTGACATTTTAATAATATTAGTTAACAGTGAAAACGTTTAAAAAGTTTTAATCTTAGTATAGTCAGATTAGTTGTATGTATTTTTAGAACCACATCCAGATATAGAGGCTGACTGAAGTTCTAGAAGGTACAGAGGTCGTATTTAACCTTCTCAATTTTTTTTTACTGGTGTGAGTATCTACTGAAAACAGGTTTAAAGTGATATTGAGTCAAAATGATAACTTGTAGCGGACTAAGCAATTATTATTATTATTATTATTATTATTATTATTATTATTATTATTATTACTATTACTATTATTAGTAGTAGTAGTAGTAGTAGTAGTAGTAGTAGTAGTAGTAGTAGTAGTAGTAGTAGTAGTAGTAGTAGTAGTAGTAGTAGTAGTAGTAGTAGAAGTAGTATTACTACTACTAGTATTATGACATTTTGGTGTAGATTTACTAGTCTTATTCCGTAAAATTATGATGCTCAGTAGACGTTTTTTTTTTTCACGTTTAAGGTAACAATAAATGCTCTAGCCAAGTGCTAACTGATAAGTGTCCCCAATCATCGTACATGTACCCAAAAATATCAAATTAAAATTTTAAATAAATTAGTCCAAAATGTAGATCTAGATAACTTTAGCTCTCTATAGGCTCAATTGCTCATATTCCGATTCCTCTTATTACATGTTATTACATGTTACTACATCTTTAACGGTTCGAGCAATTTTAATACTTTTAGATCTACATGCTCAAATCTCCAGCGTCCATGTCGAATTGTTCTTATATCTCGGGGAAGGAGGGAGAGTAGTGACTGATGGTCAAGGTGTCTCAAAAGTAGAGTGCGCGATTTCTAACCGAGAGGAAATAGTTCGACTAACTTGCTCCCTACTGTCTGTGTTGGCTATCAGTATAGTGCGATTGTCCAGAGAGAGAGAGAGAGAGAGAGAGAGAGAGAGAGAGAGAGAGAGAGAGAGAGAGAGAGAGAGGGGGAGGGAAATATGGAAGAGAGAGAGAGAGAGAGAGAGAGAGAGAGAGAGAGAGAGAGAGAGAGATAGAGAAAGAGAGCGAGAGAGAGAGGCAGAAATATAGATAGGAAGAGAGAAAGAGGTGGAGGAAAAAAGAGAGGAAGGAGGAGGACGCACGCCCATGTACCCCTGCTCTTGTCTCTGTTAGACAGCAAACGTCAAACTGTCTGACTATGTTTTCGAGACCCGTCCGCTACATAGCCTTATTGCCAATGTTGAAAGGTAGGAGGAGCCGAACAAATCAACAAACCGATCTTCCACATCAAGCTAGATCTAGAGTAAAAATGCACAAACAAGACTTATAAATCTTACGTCTCGTCGTAACAATAATTATAAGAATAAGAAGGCTTACGACGAGACGTAAGCTACGTCCTGTTTGTGCATCCGGCCCCTAGACTCCAGTTGCTACTGGTTGGTGGTGCTCATTGGGCCGAATCTTAGAATCTTGTCAAGGGGGCTAAAGGGGGACCACTCGATATTTTATCAACACGGAAGTTGTTTGATAAATAAGTCAGAGCACACCAAGACAATACACCTCTCTCTCTCTCTCTCTCTCTGTCTCTCTCTCTCTCTCTCTCTCTCTCTCTCTCTCTCTCTCTCTCTCTCTCTCTCTTTCTTTTTTTGTCTTCCCTCCGTTTCTTTCTCTTCTCCTCTCCTCAGTTCATAATTATAAGATGCATACCCATTTTGGCCCCTATAAATTGACCCTCTCTCTCTCTCTCTCTCTCTCTCTCTCTCTCTCTCTCTCTCTCTCTCTCTCTCCCTTTCTCCCTCTCTTTCTCACTACTTTCCTCCCTCCCTACTCCCGCAAGCCATCATTAAAACACTCGCTCGCTTTAATTAGTTCTATTCAAGACTGACCAACTTTAACTTTTACCAGCTTTCTGAGCTCATTCGAAATATNTCTCTCTCTCTCTCTCTCTCTCTCTCTCTCTCTCTCTCCCTCCCTTTCTTTTTTGTCTTCCCTCCGTTTCTTTCTTCTCTCTCATCTCCTCAGTTCATCATTATAAGATGTATACCCGTTTTGGTCCCTATAAATGTACCCTCTCTTTCTGTCTCTCTCTCTTTCTTTTTTTGTCTTCCCTCCGTTTCTTTCTCTTCTCCTCTCCTCAGTTCATCATTATAAGACGCATACCCGTTTTGGTCCCTAAAAATGTCTGTCTCTCTCTCTCTCTCTCTCTCTCTCTCTCTCTCTCTCTCTCTCTCTCTCTCTCTCTCCCTCCCTATTCCCGCGAACCATCATTAAAACACTCGCTTGCTTTAATTAGCTCTATTCAAGACTGACCAACTTATAACTTTTACCAGCTTTCTGAGCTCATTCGAAAGAACCCCCAATCCTCTTACACTCTAGCCTCATTTTTGAGTGACCAATCGCCCATTGTACAAGGGGACGCGAAAACCTGGATGCATTGTCGTGCCCCCTCACTGTTTGTAAAGGGCCGTCCAATAAAAACCACGCCGTTACGGTCAGTCAAGCTCTCACCCCTCCACTGGACACGCTATCCCACAATGCATTTCCACGGCCCAAACTTTTTTTTTCCTTTCCAAGACTTAGGCGACGGAAAGTATGAAGCGATTAGCTCTTCCAACAGAGCAGCATTGTCACGTGAGAGGGGCGAGCTCGCCTTCGAGTTGATCGTCGCCTAAGTCGGTCCCATCCTGGACCTGGCTGCTATTAGCCTGAGCCCTGAGGGCCCGTTTTACCTGTTGCATGCTGAGTGCTATGGTCGTGGCGAGTTTTGGGCGACTCGAGTCACCTGGGCTGGGGCACGAAAGCTCAAAGGGGAGGGGAGGAGGGGGAGAGAAGGCCTATAAAGTATAATATAATACAACAACAGGGGCTAGGGGAGCGGGCGCAGGTAAGGCTAGCCCCCCTCTCTCTACCGTGCGACGTGCGTGCGTGTCAGCGATCGAGCAATAATTTACCTGTAGGCACCTCTAGGTCAGGCTTTCAGCGTTGATGGTCGTTGAGTGTCACCCCTCTCGGTCTCACAGGGGCCCCCCTTCCCCCTTCGCCTCGCGTTGTTCGCGCTCAGCTTTGACTCCGAGCACGGCATAGCAGCACACACACCCATACATGCATAGTGTTACACACACTCACATTCAAGAGTTGCCTATCTCTACTGCATGTAGACGCACTCCTATACTAGTCCGATTCAGTGCATACACTTTTCCCCAGTTTGATAATGGCTCTACGCGTTCAGGATAACGCCAACGTTTAGGTTTGTCAACATTGACGAGCAGGACAGCTACAAGCACACACAAGTTCTAGATCTATAAACCTAGCCTCACGAAGAGGATTTTTTTTTCTTTTCCGAGCTTCAACGAGTTTTCCTGTCATCATAGATCTAGACTTCTTATTGAGTGTGGACACGATTACGACAAAGGTTTCTAGAGAAATGCACGACACTATTGTGGCTATTTATAGATCTAGAGATCAACCAATTAGCACTGATTAGAGACTTTGGTGTATAACCTGCGATGTGGATCTCTCGTGCTTTCCTGATTCACCTCAAATTAATGAGTGTCGCAATTCGCTCTTTGGTCGTGCAATTCGTGAGGACGCATTCTACAATAAGGTCGAGTTGAGTTTCATTTAGATTTGCACAGGTAGAATTTGAGTTCGAGTCCCATCTTGTGAGTATTATTGTGATTGTTAATTATGCAAGGGCGTGTTCTTAAGTAAGCTAAATACATGTACTATGTGGAAAGAAGTTTTAAATAGTGTCTCGGCAAAGTTAGTGTATTCGCGCTTATTTAAATAAACTTATCCTTAATTATGCACTTTCATCTGAAAGTCTTGTTATGGTTTATTTCAGTAAAATCATTATTATTTAAAATAATTGATTTAAACCCAACGTGAAAGTTCTTTTAGTAAAACATAATTTGAACACGATGCAGACCAGATCAGCATGTTTATTGAAATTGTTCCCTCCCTTTTTTAAAGAAATCTGGCAACATACTTTATAACGCCTCTAAGTTTTAGTCGTTCACAGGGCGTTGTGTTGTGTATCATGTGTGTGGACAGAGAGAGAGAGAGAGAGAGAGAGAAATGGGTTCTAATTTTAATTTAAACTAATGTTGTTGAGTTGAGTTGGTTTAACGCCCAACATCAGATCTATATAAGCTATACTGTGGACGGGCCTCAAGACTAACGTCTGGCAATTTTATGTGCTGCCACACACGAGACAGGGTGGGGATGCCATGACTCCTGTCTCAGCCGGTCACATTATACTAGTACTGACCCAACCAGTAAATTTAAACTAATACAAAAATAGGACCCTATAGGACCCATATAGACATTGTGTAGACGACAATGTTTCGGGGGGGGGGGGGGGGTGAGTTCTCATATTAAGACCTATGTCTCCCATCTCCCGCCTCCATCTTTTTGTTTCTTGTCGTGCAATATCTCTTTTCCCCACTGAGAGGGTCACACAATCATAATTATGATAGGTCAGGAAGGTTTAGAAAAATAAACTGATGAGTCGAGTGTCGTGAGAACCGTGCCTTGCGTCCATAGTTAGTTTGTGGGGTCAAAGACTGAGTTAGGGGAGGATTGATAGAGAGAGAGAGAGAGAGAGAGAGAGAGAGAGAGAGAGAACGAGAGACAGAGAGAGGCAGGCAGATAGAGGGAGAGACAGGTTGATAGATAGAGAGAGAAACAGGGCGAGGGAGTGAAAGAGAGAGAGAGACAGGCAGATAGATAGACAGATATAGAGAGAGAGAAACAGAGATCGAGGGAGTGAAAGAGAGAGAGAGAGAGAAACAGAGGACGAGAAAGATAGCGAGAGAGGGCGGGGGTAAACAAAATTGTCTAATTTGTCGCTTCCGCTTGTCGTTGCTCGGTCGGGAATGCACGCCAGACTTAGGGGACGGACTGGACGAAGAGAGTATAGCAGTTTGTTGTGGGATGAGAAACAATTGGACGTGTCGGTTTTGGAAATCCAGAGCTTGAGAGTCACAGAGGTAACCCTGATGGGACTCCCGACTGGGACAGACTAGAAAAGAGGGGGGGGGGGAACTGTTAAAAGTTACAGGTTACCATACTCATGATGTCGACGTTATTTTGGTGTGTCGAGGACGATCGTGCACAATGCACGGGCAATTCGGTGTGTACGTGCAGGGTTGTGGTGTGTGTACCTGATAGTGTGTAGAATTGTGGACGTGTGTGCTCCCGTGCTCGCTGACAGTCAACGTCACAGATAAAGCTAAAAGACGCGACATGTAAGCAATTTGGTTCGAGAGTTTACGATTACGCCAATTACTGTTATGCCTACTAAACAGCGTGTATTCGTCGTGAGGAAGATTGCTGGCTAGAGATAATACATACAGACTTTGCGATCAACAAGCTGGTAACTGTTGACGTAATCAGACCCACCACGCATGGGATCTCTGATCGCTCATTGGCTGCGTAATTGTAAGATGGAACTATGATTGGACGCCGCTGCAAATTTTGCTGATCTATCGTCTTTGTTTTGCTATGAGCTCCATTATCACAAAGTCATTATAGAAAAGAGAAAGACGGACGGTGCACGTGTACTGAAGTGGATTTTTTTTTTACCCAACTCTCTCGCTCGTGCATGCGTGAGCACTTATCTGTAGTATGGTATTGTCGTACTCACTCTGACAGAGTGGACCTGAGCGTGGCTAAAGGTTAAGTTTGTACGTAGCTGGTCTAGAGTGAGTTTAGTCCGTTTTGCTAGTGCTCACGCTCAAGTAATTGGTGAGTAACAAAATTTACTTTGCAAACTCGATACGGTAGATGTGAGCAAAAGAGACTAGATTCATTCAGTCATTATAATTGTAAGATTTTCTCTATTGTTCTTCTAGGTCTATAGAGTTACTAAAGTTCATACGTGAGATTTTTTAAACTTTCATAAAGGCGACAGGATTTGGTGACTTCTAGACTATCTATTTTGAGCGTCATCGGGATTTCCAAAGATTTTTTTTTTAAATTAAGCACCATATTAAAAAAGATGCGTACGCTTAATTAGCAACGTATGGTGAATTGATACGATTTACATGTTTATTGAACCAGCACAGCTAATATAGCTACTAAAGTTGAACAGTGCATTATTTTACAGCTTTAGCTAAATAGCGTTGTTACCGTTCGTACGGACTTGTCGCGTGTTTTAAGTAGCGTACACCGAAAAATAATTTGTTAATTTTAAACTGGTAACCGCTTTCTGTTATGATTTCACCAATACGGGGGTTTCCCTTCAATTTTATACCCTTTTACATGTGTATAGATCTAATTCATTCCATCCAATCATTACAGCTTAGACACACCCCAGGTTGCTGATTTTTCCATGAGGGTCGTGAGCACACGAGCTAAAAACTTACTCACGCAGAAACAGACATTGCTTTTGATGAATAGATTCACCATACAGTTCCCAGTATTCTGTACTAGTGCTTTGAAAGAACATACACCAGGAGCCATGAATTTGTGGGATTTTCCCTTCTGACAATTTGATTTGATCACTTTGAGTTTAATTAATATTAGTCTTACATTAAACAAATCGCCGTGTTGTCGCCCATTTGGAAAACATTTTTCGGAGTTGTATCGAATGCTCCAAGGAGAGATAATTCCTGATTCGGAGGCGCAGCAGACGACACCTAGCGCTGCAACCGGAAGTGGAGTTACGCGTCTTGTTTGGATCGTACGAGACAAGGCATCATGGGACCTCGAAGAAGGACTGGTCGAGGTATGTTGAAGAGAAACGAGAGAGAGAGAGAGAGAGAGAGAGAGAGACAGACAGGCAGACAGACAGACAGACAGACAAACAGACAGAGACAGAGACCTAGTCGTCTTACATGGGAGGTGCTCTGTAAAATTGCTTAATGTACCTTCACTTAATGATCTGAAGCTTATGATCTACAGGTGTTTTCAAAATATCACTCTTTTCTGGGAACAACTAATGAATTACTAATTGTCTTAAATGTGCATGTGACACACACTTCCTCTAATACAGTGAATGTGTTGAAAAAAAGAAAAAGATCACGTGCCCTGAATTAAGTCCTACAACTTTCTGTTCTGTCGCTCCAGTCTTCACTTTTCACTCACCTAAACATTCTTAAGGTCCCCATTAAAATTTAGATCTAGAGTTGTTGTTTTTTTGGTTAGATAGAAAAGTGTGTGTGTGTGTTAATTCTGGGTGGGGGTCTAGTCAGTTATCTATTGTGTTTAATACAGCATTTTTCTTGCTAAACGGCAGTTTGTATCCCTTTACCTCTTTCTCATCTCTCGCTCACTCAATCTATCAATTGGATGCCAGACGTTCGCCCCTCTTTCCCCACATTCTCACTCCCTACTGGTTGGGTCGGTGTAAGTTTAATCTGACCGGCTGAGACAGGAGTCATGGTATCCCCGCCCTGTCTTGTGTGTGGCAGCACATAAAATTGTCAGATGTCACTCTTGGGGCCCGTCCACAATATAGCATATAGTGCTGATGTTGGACGTTAGACCAACTTAACAACAACAACAACATTGTGCACGTGTTACTATCACTATTTCCTCGAAATGAAAGAACCTCTCTGTTTTCATTGGTGGCATGAGTCCCGTTAGTGTGTGTACATGTACCAGGTTTGAATGATAATATAAATCACACGTACTTTCATTACATGCTGTGTTATCTGTGTTTATCTGTGTTGTGACCTTCATCATTGGTTGGTAAAATCTAGGTGACCACACATAATATTGACATGAGGTAACATCAAAAAGGTTCTATTTGCAGTTTTAGTAAAAAGAATTTGATAACAAACATTGCAATGGTCTATAGGTAGACGTCTATATGTACAGAAGAATCATGAAAAGAATTTTTTTTTTAATGGAGATTTGTAGCCCGGGTATAAACTGAAATTTCAAAAAAGAAAATTTAAAAAAACAATACGACTAATGGACTGTATGGATTAAGTCTTGACGATTTACACAACCATAACTGGAAAGATATAATATTATTACACTCCTTAGGCATTTTTTTTGTTTCCCAATCGCTCATTGGCTCTATAAGTCTAGGATAGAACTTTGATTGGACGCCGGTGGAGATTCCCTTATCTATCAATATCGTCTTTGTTTCTTCTATGGTCCTCGTTATGGCAAGAACTCTATTCTTCGGAAAAACCCAACATACCCATTGAATAATCGCGTGGATCGCTTGTCTTTTGACAATCTTACACTTGGTTTTATATTTCTTACGTTTCACAGAGATTTATATACCGAGACAGTGAAATAGCTACGAGCTGTTTAAAAAATACATATCCTGGTGTGATTGTAGTAAAATCGTGGAGTGCTTTTAAAATATAGTATGCTATGCGTAAAATGCATTAATTTTATGCTCACTTAAATTTTGTCGCTATCGGTTTATAACGATGAGTGAGATTGAAAACTCATTTTATAGTCAGTCCTGCAGGCATTGGGTCCGGTACGGGAATTTTCGAGATGAGAAAGTCTTGGGGATCATCTAAAGTGCTGACTTTGGGTGCTAAGCAACACGCCACTATAAAGTATCGCGATTATCGCCTGTTTATCATTAGTGAATTTTGTTTAACTGAACTGGTGCGCACTATAAAATAGCCATTTCCTCTTGTAACATTTTTTTACTAAAAGTAGCTCCACTACCTAGATCACAATTTTAGCTCTTTTCTGAGTTTTACCAAGGACTGTCATTATGTCGTATGTCATAAAACAGCAGAACCACCTGCGGTCTGCGGTAGGTTAGCGTACAGGTCTCGGCGCTAGGCGTATCAGGTGTTCCACCGCTAGCGTTGCTCTCATGATATCCCCCATGAGAGAGGTAGAGAGAGAGAGAGAGAGAGAGAGAGAGAGAGAGAGTTTATTTGAGTTGGTTTTAACGTCCAACATCAGCACTATATAGGCTATATTGTGGATGTATCCCAATACGGACGTCTGACAATTGTATGTGCTGCAACAAACGAGACAGGGTGGGGATACCATGACTCCTGTCTCAGCCGGTCACGTTATATTGACACCAACCCAACCAGCAGGGAACACAACCGCCAGTTTTTAAACTCGGGACTTTTGAGTCGGAAGCCGATGTTCTACCCCTGGGCCACCGCGCCCCCTGAGAGAGAGAGAGAGAGAGAGAGAGACAGAGACAGAGAGAGAGAGAGAGAGAGAGAGAGAGAGAGAGAGAGACAGAGAGAGAGAGAGAGAGAGAGAGAGAGAGAGAGAGAGAGAGAGAGAGAGAGAGAGAGAGAGAGAGAGAGAGTCTGAACTGGAGTACGTAGTACAAGAAGTTCAGTATATCCGCTAATCCAATTCATTTTATTACTGGCTTGTTACACGACATGGTTCCAATCCATTTCGGCAAAACGCAGCTGCATTGAGCATTTCAATCAGATACGCTTCTCTGGTTCGGTCGGATAATCAATGCATTGGCCTGGCGAGTAGAGGGTCCTGCGGTTCGAACCTCAGGCATGGCTTCCTCCGTCTCTATTATAGAATTCTATGGAAAACCTGGAATCCTGGGGTAGAATGCACAAACATGACGTAGCTTACGTCTCGTCTTTAGCCGTATTATTCTTATATCGTTACGACGAGACGTAAGCAACCTCTTGTTTGTGCATTCTACCCATAGAGTCCTGGGTATCAAGGAGTTGTACTTACCCGTGTATGCTGTAAAATTAATATCATCTTCGGCTGCACTTGTATTGTCAAAAATGTGCACACCTTCTTGTTTCTTTGGACGCAGCGCACCAGGATGCACGCAACACTAGTAACAGTATGTCACCACACGCCCCCAATACACACAATTACACACACACACGCATCATTCACACACACACACACACATATAATTCCTTTGTTGCACATGAGTGCACGCACAGTCATGTTGCTCAGTTATAACTTTTGCGCACGACTCCGATATCTATAGGGCCTATATACACCCGACGGTTTTTCCCGTTACAGCATAAAAATAATGATGTCTTTGGTGTCATTCTGACCTAACTCAGACTGCGGGAAGGGCTCAATGCCCGATTCGTTCTGAATAAAGTCCCCAAAACATCACAGACTTGATGAGCGATCTGTTAACACACTACAGTTTTTTGCACACCGTGTGTAGATCTACAAAAGTTAATGTTGTGGTGGAAACATTTCTTCACTTATTGTCAAATTCACCAAGCACATTCCGCCACACCTTTACGGACGATCTCGTGGGTTCTCAAATGCATGTATGATGATAATAACGACGATGAGGGCAATAAATAATATTTATCATTTGTAACATCTGAATCTGCTTTCCCTCTCTCCGTCACTTCTTTCTTTCTTTATTCTCTCTGTATCTCTATCTCTGACCCTCTCTGTCTCTCTCCCCCTGTATCTATCTGTCTTTGTATCTCTTGCTATCTCTCTCCCTCCCCTATCCACCCCGAGCCTCCATCTTATCTCTGAGATATTTGAAATAGCTTTTCTCCCTAAGCTCGCAACCCTGAAACTGCGCCCCCTTCGACCTTTATCACTTCTCATAATGTCCGTCTTCTCTGCCGTCCTGTCAGTCGGGTGTCTCTCCCTCCCTCTCTTTCTCTCTCTCTCTCTCTCTCTCTCTCTCTCTCTCTCTCTATCTCTCTCTCGCTCTGTTCCTCTCTTTCCTGTTCTCTCTCTTTTACTGTCGGCTGCTCTTTCTCTGGGTCTGCTAGTTTTTTTATTATCTCAGTCTGTCTGTCTCTCTCTCTCTCTCTCTCTCTCTCTCTCTCTCTCTCTCTCTCCCTCTCATTCTCTCTTCATCTCTGTCTGCCTCCCTCTCTCCATCTCATTCTCTCTTCATCTCTGTCTGCCTCCCTCTCTCCATCTCATTCGCTCTTTATCTCTCTAATATCTATCGCCCCCTCCCCCTGCTATCAGTCTCTCTCTCGCCCCCTCTGTGCACAGCCTTGACACCGCTACCTTGGCTGGTCCACTCAACCTCTGCTGACCACTGACTGCATGCAGGGTGGACCAACAGACTGGACACTATAGACTGACCAGTGACCACTAGTCCGCTGTCGCCGCCGTCCAGGTTGACGGACTCTCTGCATAATTTCTGCACGCACAGCTTTCCAGGCACATCGGAAATCTCCGCTCTTTCCTGCTTTGGTGACGGTTCAACCGACGTGCATGATTGTAGTGGCTTTATCTCAATTCCCTTCTCCTCCTTCTTATCCTCCTCCTCCCCTTCTTTTTCTTCTTCTTGTTCTTCTTGTTCTTCTTCTTCTTCTTCTTCTTCTTCTTCTTCTTCTTCTTCTTCTTCTTCTTCTTCTTCTTCTTCTTCTTCTTCTTCTTCTTCTTCTTCTTCTTCTTCTTCTTCTTCTTCTTCTTCTTCTTCTTCTTCCTCCTCCTCCTCCTCATACTCCTCCCCTTCTTCTTGTTTTTGTATATCACCATCTTCAATACCATTCAGTAGAATTCCTTATTTCAACCATACAATGCATGCTCCGCGTCTTGTGATTTTTCTCCTTTGATATTTGCATGTTTTGGTATTACGGCCTAGTGATGCCTTCAGGATCACTAAGTTTGTCGTTATGGTGTTTTTTTCTAAACGCTTATCAAAGCGACAATGGGTTGAAGCAACCAACACTGCTCAACATTGGCTTTACATACCGCTGATTTTATGGGCGTTTCCTGTAATTGTGTGCTCAGTAAATGCACCACGTGAATTAAATTTTATTTGATGATAACATGATTGTGCTGGGGCATTAGTCATCGATATTAATAGACTGGGCAGACGACATTGCACGTTAAGCTCTGCAAGACGACTGGAGTCTGGAATTCGCAGCAGGTATGCGCGCACTCGTTCATAGATTTAGACAGACTTTTTTGTTGATGTTTAGCGCCCAGCATCACCACTCTAAATTCTATATTGTGGACGGACCCCAAGGCGTAGATCTGATTATTGTCCGTGCTGCCACACAGAGACAGTGCGGGGTAACGACTCATGTACCAGCCGGTCACATTATACTGACACCGATCCAATGAGTCAACGGGACGAAATTGGACAATTACATTTTTGAACAATTTGGTGAGTTCAAACCGAGGTTCTTGCGATTGAGAGACCAACTCTTTACCGCGTTGACCAGTTCGCCCCCTCTCTGTTAAGGATGTGTCAACAAAACCGCTCCCTACATAATATTTGGGGGGAAAGGCTAAAACTATGTGCCTGTCGTGCTAGCGGTCTTGTCACTCTCCGTCTTGTGTGTATGTGTGTGCGGTTGTGTGTGTGTTCTATTTTGTGTTGCTCCGCTGCCGGACCGAACGGTGACATGCGCGCGCACGTACATTGCTGCGACACACTCGCGTCATCATGGCGGACTAGGTAGTGTCATCGCTTAGCTGCTGGTCTAGATTTAGATCTAGATCTAGGGCTCTAAAAGCGCTGGGTCTTCTAGAGCTAGGTTTCTAGACATCTCTCGTCTGCCGCTGCTGCTGCTGTCTGCTGTCTGCAGTGACAGAGTGAGGTAACTTCTAATCTCGGCCTC
>RQTK01000035.1:45264-150938 GCA_003991915.1 Elysia chlorotica | reverse complement strand
CTGTGCGCATGCCCAATGCTCAAGGGCGAAAGCACTGTTCTAAGACAGCAAAGAATTCTGTGCAAGGCACTATACCTTGAATGAAGCTTGAAAGTCGTCGTTTGTTTGAACGCTGTATGAGTGTCCAAGATGTTGATGGTGTGATAATATCACAGCCAACTATAAAAGTGCAAATACTATTGAGTAGAGATATCTGACAGACTCTCAAGTAAGAACTACGAAAAGCACTATGCGATCGTTTGCCGGACTTCGTGCCATTGTCCCTTGGCTTTTTGGTAGCCTATCTGATTGAAAATAAATTATTATGTAAGTGGGTTGGCAAAAGTAAACAGTTAAAAACAAAATAATATTTTTGTGTTTGTGCGCGTGTGATGTGACATGAACACCTAGGGTGGGAGAGATGGTGAGGGCATTGTGGGGAGAGAGAGACAGAGAGATGAGGGAAAGACGGAGACAGAGTGTGAGAGAGGGTGAAAGTGAGAGAGTGATGGGAGAGAGAGAAAGATAGAGATAAAGTGGTAGACAGAGAGAGAGAGAGACAGAGAGATGAGGGAAAGAAATAGAGTAAGAGAAGGCAAGAGTGAGATAGGGTGAGGGGAGAGAGAGAGAAAGATAGAGATAAAGTGGGAGAGTGAGAAAGGGTGAGGGAGGAGAGAGAAAGATAGAGAGAGAGATAGAGAGAGAGAGAGAGAGAGAGAGAGAGACCCTGGTATGTTGCAGGGAGAGAATCCTAAAATGTTATGAGAATGTCTGGTCGTAGGGCGGCCTCGTGACCCATATCGTCTGCTGGGCTGTGGGGCTGTGCGGCCATCGTCTGCGTGAGGGAAAAAGCGCACGACAACCAGACTGGGAATCTAGGTCTTGCGATGTAGGACTCCATAACGAAAACGATGACGATAGGTATGGGAATCTGCCCCGGCGTCCAATCATAATTATCTCTATCGTAGACTTGCAAAGCCAATGAGAGTTTTTAAAAAAATCCCATGCTCCCATACTGAAAGGTCGTGATTACGTAATTCGTTATTGTAATGTGAATCGTAAAGTCTGGAATAGTGAGAGAGCAGTCGGAGCACCAGCCGCTGTCGCTTCCATCGTCTGCGTTTTTAAGGGTTTTGCCTTTTGTTTTGTTTTTTGTTTTTTGATTCGTTCCATTTAGAAAATTCCTTTCCCTCCTAAGTTGTCGTTGCTGATTCTGCTGTTTGCTCTAGGATCTGTCGCACTGAGACAAAATCGATAATAGCGCGCCAAAAAAACGCGAGTGAGAGCCGGGCTTGAAAAATAATAACAAAAATAGGAATGACAAATTAAAAAAAATAAGAGTTAAAAATCTTTTAGAGGAGTCACCCAGGGGAGAGAAGCACCGTGTTGATCATTTAGCTGAGTCGGCAACAGGCGCGAGTTCTTCGCCTTCTTTAATTACCGGTGATGCATTATATAACAGTAGTTTGTTTTAGAAAGATGTGACAGAACGGGCGGGGAGCTGGGTGAGGAATTCTAGACTACCAAGTCTATTCTGTGGCGTAGGAATATCAGTGTCAACGCAGTGCGCATGTGTGGTGTGTTTTGTGTGAATACACACATACACACGTACACACAGAGGCATTCACATGGTGGAAAATGAAGAGTCCTTCACCTTCAGGAAACAAAATAATTATTGTAATTTTAATGGTTAGGAATACTGTATTTGTGAGAAATGAAACGGTGTTGTGCGTGGAGGGAAATTTTGTTTGTTTGTTTTTGGTTGAAGTATCAGTTCTCAATTTTCGCCAAACTGGTTTATGTTGTGGAAAAAAAAAAGAAAAACGTATCCATATTAATTCATTAAATCATTTAATAAATATTGAAACGGACAGTCAGAAAAAGGGTAAACTTTGAAAAAAAAATGAAAATGACCACCAGAAATTGGGTACATCCGAAAATATTGTAAAGGACAGTCAGAAATAGGGTAAACTTTAATAATGTTGAAAAGAACAGTCATAAATTAATTCACAGCGAAACAAAGGAAGGGAAACCACCCCCTTATTTATTACACAACGAGCCGATACCATTTAATCTACTTCCGGGTCTTACTCCAAACTTGCCTCTCAAAGTAAAATGGCGCCGCTGACTTTTAAATTGGAAGATACACAGAGTATTTTGGCATCTAGGAGTTCTAGATCCATGCAGGGTTAACTTTAATTCCAGACCTGAAGTCCCAATGACGCCAGTTCGGAAAGACTTTTCCAGACAAATCTAGATTCTAGTCAGGTCTATTGATTTTAAGAACTATATGGAACTGGGCCTTTTTAAAGATATATATTATATTCAATTTTGTTCATCCAGCAGGTGAGACAGAAGAAGACGCTGCAGCATCCAAACCTGAACAAAATTCTTCCAGAGGACGGGCTGAATCGCATGCTACTGCTCTAGATAAAAAGATCGATCATGAAGGGGCTTCGGATGATGAAGAAGGCAATGACTCGGCCAGTGATGGAGAACTGATGATAGATGATGAGCAGGTTGGCCTACAATCTATCTATAGTAGAAATGTTCTATCTGTTAATATTCTACTTAAAACGTAATCAAATAAAAAACGATATGTTTTAAAATTTCTTTTTCTCTTCTCTATCTTTAAGAACATTTTTTTCTTCTTGGGTAATCCTTCACAATTTTAATGCTTTGAATATTTTTAGCACTTCTGATTGCACTTCAAGTTTCATATAGCCTACACCCTCAATCAAACCCATAGTCATGAAAAGTCTCTCTGATTATAATCCATTGAACGTTTGGCTTCAGCTACATACTACTACTGTGACTAGTAGATCCACCGTTGTTGTTCAAGTTTGAGTCTTAAGTTAAACACCTTAAGTCTTGATTGAAACTGCTTTTGGATATCATATTGCTTTATTTGAGAATTTTAAAGCATACTTAGTAAACCTGTTTTGAACATTGTCTTTTTCATTGCAGAACAAGTCTGGCTGTAATGAATCAGATGTAAGTATTGTATTCGTTTAATCAATGTTTGAAAAGAAGAAAAAAATGAAGGAAAATGTGTCTATCCTAAACATCTATTCATATACATGTATAATCATGCAGGTGTATTTTTCCAAATGTGACCTATTGACTGATTTAATTTTTCTGAAAACATTTTTTTTTATCTAAACTAAAAGCCTATATGTTGTGTGGGCTCGATAACAAAGACCTAGGGAAAAAGACTGGAAGCAGCAGAAAGTACATCAGTTGAATCATGAAAGTGTCATGGAAAAGAAACCATTCTAGAAGACAGCTTAAAAGTTCTTTGGGCATATGTACGAAAAGACATGTGCATAAATGGACTGAATGGAAAGCAGAGGGAGACCACACACAGAATATTGGAACAGTTACACAACTAGAAAAGAAACACTTATCAAGACAACTGATAACAGAATCAAATGGAAGACCAAGATCGCTGACGTCTGTAACAAACCTGGAATGTAAAGAAGAGGAATAGACGCAATTCCGACTGTTCTTGTTAAGATTCTTTCCTGAATGCAGTTCTAACTCGAATCAATTTGCCAATTGTTACTGCAGTGCTGAAGCCTATACTAGAGTTCGTACAATACTACAGTATGTGCATGAAAAATTATTCTGTGCAATGTTCTAACCAGAACCAAGAGAAGGTGAGAACAAGCTCCAACAGCGGCACAATGACTCGACGCCAGACCAAACAGGTGCAGCAGGACCCGGCACCTGGGACTCAACTCAAGTCCGCATCCACCACTCCAAACTCTGCCTCATCAACGGTGCCTGAGCAGACCCCTGGCTCGCCATCGAAACGCCTGGACAAGAATAAGAATCGAACCTGCTCCTACTGTGGCGTGGTGAAACCTACACCAGCTGCACTCATACGCCACCTGCGTAAACACACGGGAGAAAAGCCATTTGTCTGTTCTGTAAGTTTCACAGCAAACTTGATTACTCTTTTATTCTAAATGTCTTCAAAATTTCAAGCAATATTAACTTTTGAAAGTGATTGCTAGAAATAATACTTTGCTTTGACTTACCACGAAAATGTTAAGCTATTCAAGTTTGTACAACTATCATCTATTGCTGGTTCCTCTTTAAAAAAATACCTAATCTTCATAAGAAAATTGAAAAAGTTGTGGAGCTGTAAACTTTAAACATAAAAGAAAGGGAAATAAAACTCCTTCTCCTCATGATTTTTTGTTTTTGTTTTTTGTGACTAACAAAATTCATTATTTCCACTAAAAAGGCTCTTTGGTTGACTACTGTATTAAAAAATCTGGCTCAAAGTTTTCTTAACCTATCTCAGAAATCACTTATTTTTCTTTAATAAAAAAATGTTTTTTTCCTCTTAACGCTGCGCAATGGCCCCTCCCTTTCCTTCAGCATTGCGGTAAATCGTACAAAGCTAAACGCAGCCTCCACCTGCACCTCACGTCCAACCACAAAGACAGCTTGGAGCTGCCTCTCTCCCTGGCAGGGTCCTTGCCGTCCTCTTTCTCTACCTCTATCACCACCACCACAACATCAACATCAGCGGCAGCAGCAGCAGCAGCAGCAGCAGTGGCGGCTACCAACATGTCCAACAACATCAGCAGCATCATCTCTGCTGCAGCTGCTGCTGCCTCCACCTCTCAGCTGTTCACACAAGTCCCTTTCTCTCTGCCCCTGGTTGTGGTCAGTATGGAGAAGTGTCTGCAACGTGTGACAAGTTTCACTGTGACAGCCATAATGTCATCCCTCCTCCATATTGCTGTTGTTCTTCTGTAGTGGCGTGGAAACTGTTTTGCACAAATATATATATTTCTTGCAATCGTTTTGTGACTCCTTTCTTTGGAGTCCCTTTTTCTTAAGACGAAAATTTTGTTTATTTTGTTGGCTTTTTCCTCACGTAAACTGTTTTCTCACTCGTTTCTTTACTTACATAACATGTTTTTTTTTAATTGCGTGTGTTTATTTCTCCTATATATAAATATATATATATATATACACCCATATAACATAAAATTGAGGAAAGAAAAATGATGGTTCCAACTTTCGGAATGACTTATCTATTTATAACACTCGAGATGCTCTCAGTTTCAATTGGATAATGTTATTTCAAGATGTTGAAACTTAAAAAATTCGTTTGTGAGCTTGGTTAGAAAAAAATTAATGCTATCCTAAACCTCTGAATATTACAATGAGTTAGTCATTGTGTTAACATTTTATCATTTACGATTTTGACACATGTGCGTTTTATCAAGTTTAAAATGTGTAAAACAAAGTTTTACGATCAAACGCAGTGTATGCTACATTATGTTTTTGTTCATAAAGAAATGTCACGTTTAGTTCCAAAAACATGGGTAGTAATAAATCTCCACAAAAGATTTGAAGTCAGAGCTGTAATTTGTAAATATTTGAACATTTTCTTTCTCCTATGTGGATGATTTTAATCAAACTTGAATCTGCCACTAATTGTGTACACTTCTATGTTTCTGCATTTGTCATACTGAACTAGATTTTCTTCCTTCTTGTTTTCTTGTGTTTCACAACAGTTTTTGTTTGCTTTATATCTTGTTTTTCCAATCACCATTAGTCCTTAGCTTTTTATGTAAATAGATGAACGTAACCTGTTTTTATGTTGTTGTTTTTTTAGTGCTCAACTATACTTGAAAAAGTCTTGTTATGCGCTTCTCACTAAGAAGTTACTGTGCATTTTAAGTTATTCTTGTAATCTTTTTTTTTGTTTTTTGTTTTTTTGTTGTTGTATTGGTGATTCAATAGTCTGCCTGACAAATGCCAAATGTGTTGATGTAAAATCTAAAATTATGAATGCACGTTTCTGTCAAGGTTTCCTCATTCAATGTTATTTTCTTGAAACTTATAAGATAAAATAGTATTTTACATGTCTTTACCCTTGGTTAAATTTATTTGTACGTTATGCATGTTGCTTAAAATCCAGTATCTTAACAAGATCACAGATGTTATAGATAGAGACCATATCAAACTATCTAATGTGTTAGGTATTTACTCAAAATGTGTTTGACTCTAACAAGAAGGAAATGTGTTAGCTATTTTTTCTTGTCCTGCAAGTTCCTGCCAGTAAACAATCTAGAAAGTAATGATTTATAATCATAATATTTAATTACAATAATTAAAAATAATATTCAACTTGGAGAGCAATGTCAAATATTGGACTTATAGTGATCGTATTAACTTTTAATAAACTCTTTTTCCAATATATATTAATATTGAAATCCTATGTTGATGTTCTTTGTTCTTTTTGGCTATGTACTTAAGGTATAATTCTCTTTAACCTTTTCCCATCTTACCGCACACTCTTGTGTTAACACCTCTTTGTATTGATCTGCACATCATTCGTTTTGAAATAATAAATATCAACGCTTTTACCTTTTATTAATGTATGAAAATGCTAAAAGTAGTGCGCCCACAGGGAATAGTCCTTCGATCTTGCGACGTGAGAAGGTTAATGTGTTTTTTTTCTGGCTATGTACTGAAGGATTTTTTCAGTCAACTGTAGTCAAACTCCTCTACGTCTCTTCTCTCTTGTCTCTACAGCGTCTCTCTCCCACCTGTTCCTTGTTCCTATAGGCTTTGTACTGAAGGTATAATTCTCTTCAAGCCAAGTGTAATCACACTCCTCCATCTCTCTTCTATACTGGTTGGGTTGGTGTCGCTATAATGTGACCGGCTGGGACAGGGTGTCTCAAGTGTAGCAGCAATAAAACATGAAATTGTCAGACGTTAGTCTAGGTGCCCATCCACAATATAGCCTTTATAAAGTGCTGACAATAGATGTGTCAGACGTTAATCTAGGTGCCCATCCACAATATAGCCTTTATAAAGTGCTGACAATAGACGCTAAAAAAACAAACCAATGAACGTCTCCCTCTCTGGTCCCCCAGCTGACGCCACCACAAGCCGTTTCGGAGTCTACCAAGTCCCTGCTCCGCGAGACCCTCGAGTCGAGCCGGTCAAGCCGCAAGGTCAAGGACAACGGGAGCGCGTCGACAACAACACAGGCGGGAGAAGGCGGGGTGCTCGGAGAAGACTCGTCCCTGGAGCCAGGCCCAGACGCGGACAGACTGTCCACACCCAATCTGGTCAACCTGCTCACCTCCGACATCGGCATCAAGATGGCGCAGGCGGCGATGGCCGGCACTGCAAGGTATGATGGGGGACGGAACAGTGGGGCTGTTTGAAATTTTCTGTTGTTTTGCTTCTGTTTAAAATTTTCTGTTGTTCTGCTGTTTTTTTGGTTTGTGCTGTTGAATTTCTTTGTTGTTGTGTCTGCGTGTGTGTGTGTTTCTTGGTTCTTGATTTTTTTTTTCTTCTTCAAATTATTTTTAGTGGCAGATCAAAGTTCATTAGAAATTTGTCAAGGGGATATGTTTGTAATTCAATATGCTAGACTGCTTTACTTGAAAAATTCGGTTTAAAAAAAAAATGATGCAGTTGGCGTCGCTGGGAGAAGGGCACTGGGATGCCGTTTACAATTTTCTGTTGTTCAGCTACTGGTTTGTGTGATTTGTTATTTTTTATTGTTGTTTTATTAAAATGATTTCATATTGAAATGCCCTTAACTCAACGGAGATACATTGCATGCATGTGAGCAGGGAAATAGACGCTTTTTATTTGAAAGATAAAAGCTGAAGTTTTCAAATTAGCAAAAATTATTATTTTATCTTTATTGGTTTAAAAGATATTAATGTTGGAAGAAACTCTAAAAATAGTGTGATTTCATGAGCATTTCTGGCAAAAATACTGTGACTGTTGAGTTAAAATTTCTAAATATTTTCACCTATTCAGTGCAACTTAACCATGGAATGATAAATAGAAAGTTTAAAACCTGATCTGAGCGTTAATTATTATCGTCTTCTAGGCATAAGCTGGTAAATTACTCGTTAGTTGCCACAAAAAGACAAATCTATATATCAAATAGTGTACACAAAACCGTGTGAATTAGAGCTAACCGCATCTGATTCCTCCTCCAGCCCTCAGGTGACGATAAAGTCTGAAATCCCAGCAGACGTACCGCAGATCGTTGAGAAAGAGGGCCTGGCTATAAAACAGGAAGAGCAGGCGGAGGACTTGAGCGTCGTGAAGAAATCCCCACCCAGTAATCCACCCAGTAATCCACCCAGTAATCCACCGGCTGCTCCCAACCCCATCAGCCGAAACACTTCCATGGAGCGCAAACTGAAGTGTGAGGTAAGACTTGGCCACAGGGATGTTTTGCGCGGTGTATCAGCGATGTCAATTTTATGTGAATGATTTTTAGTAAAAATAATTTTAAAAAATTTTTAAAAAGTTGGCATTTCAGAGTTAAGGAAAACTCTGTTAAGAGTATGTGTCTTGTGATTCAATATATAATTTAATTAATCGTAAAAGTTCAGTAAAAATAAATATTAATCCTTTCGGCATCACTGATTTATAGGTTTTTTGTTACACTTGTTTGGGTTTTGTACTTCATGGTTTGCTATTTTGGAAGAGCTGTACTTGTGCTGAGTACTTGGGAGCATTTGATTCTTCTCTACACACTGTAAATAATTCAAAAAGTCAAACTTTCAGCTTGTGTCAGAGATTCATATTCATCCTCGTTGCTTTACATATATAGAGTTTGAAATGAAACTGCCTGTGTTCTTAATTTTCTGTGTCCTCTTCTAATATGCTGAATCTTAATTCACTCAACTTTTAATAATAAATTCTTTTTTTTATCAGTTTTGTTCCAAAACCTTCAAGCATGAAATCTCAAGGGCTAACCACACGCGCACTGCACACGGTATTGTCGTGAACTACATGGAGAACCTCGCTGAATCATCAGCAATACAGCTACAGCAACAGCAGCAGCAGCAGCAGCTACAACAACAACAATCACAAGTCCTGATGGAGCATCTAAAACTACAGCATCAGCAGCAGCAGCAAAAGCAGCACCTAAAGAGCAGCAAGTCTCCGCAGGGTCTCTCCACCACACAGCTGCCTCTGTCTGCCGTTCTCTCTTTGGTTGGGACTGGAGTGAAACAAAACCAAGGTATCACCTGAGCATTTTAGATATTATAGTAAATGGATTACAACGTGAGATTTCACAAAAAAATAATTCCATGAGACGTGAGAGGCAGAAAAGTCATCGTGCCATCTTATAGTAGATCTCTTTTTTTTTTCAAATGTTTGCACTTTTTGTGTTCTCTTTTAGAGAATAGAATGAGTTGCACTTATTAAAATTACTAACTCCTCTTGCTTGCTGAGCAATCTTGAACCTGCAGCGCAGTTTATGTGTTGTAACTATGTTTGGTAACAATCGCTGATTAGACTGTCTGTGAAGTATTTTATTTTCTTATATTATCTCTTTATTTTTTTCTTTAAAGTAAATAAATTTTGAGTTACCATAACCCTTTCACGTAAATAAAAAAAAACCAAAGAAAAACTGCCACTTAATCTGGTTTTTCTTTTTCGTTCCTTCTGAAGCAGGTAAAAGTAGCAGTTCTCCCCACCAGTTCAAACAAGAGGCCCCGACAGATCTGTCCGTCTCGCGCAAGATCAAGGAATCTCAGTACGCCCTGGTGAACCAGGAAGTTATCAAGGCCGACCTGCCGTCAGTGGCGGTCACCCCGGGAACCGTAACCAACGGGGAGAAAGATGGGCCGCTTCTGGACGAGAGCAACACGCTGCCGTACCATGTGACATCCAAGATGGCCCAGGAGTAAGTAGTGTCTTGTGTGAATTCGCCAATTGTTGACATTAACCAAACAGAAGTTTCACTGATTTTGCCAGCGATGCTCATGAAATTGTTTTGTTTTTAGGGGTTTTTCTAAATTCATATCATTTGAACCATTAAGAAATAAATAAAAAAGATCTATAAATTGAAAACATCAACTCCATTAAGTTCATGGTTGTGTTTTTCTTAAGTTTATAGATGGTTACAATCAAGGTGTCTATGCATCTATTTTTAACCTTCTTATTGAAATGGATAAGAAAAGTGATAATTTATATAATAATATCTGGTTTATAAATCATATTTTTTTATGTTAAAGTTATTTCAATGACAGAATTTTCTTTGATTTAAAGTAATAAATTCCTAAAATTGCGAGTGTAGAAGAACATGTCGATTTGTTTAAAAAAACATTTTTTTTTGCATTTTTTACTAAGACTGTTAAAAATATATATTTGAGACATTTGAATTCAGTGCAATGCTGTATAATTTAACTACCAATGTGTACAATTTTTATAAAATTCCTTCATTTCAGTTTTAATTTGGATGAGCTCAACATGAAAGATGAGGAATGGCCAGGTACTTTTTATTTTTGTCTGGAAATTTAATTGCAAAAGCCAATTAAAAAAAAGAAACTTGTTCACTCTTCACTTGCATACAATTTCTGAGGGTAAAGGCATAAAAAGAAATACAGCTTTATTGAATTGTGTGCAGCTAACCAAAGATAATAATGCATCTTTTACTGTTATATCTCCATGGTAGAGTATTTAATTTTTATGTGAGTTTCAATATACCCTAGAGGGATCAATGTAGTATATCCTATATTATTGTTATTATTATTATTATTATCATTATTATTATTATCATTACTATTATTGTCTAGAGTTAGCCTCATCTCTTTATGTAGATGGACATGTCAGTTTCAATTTTCCCTAGAGGGATCAATGTAGTATATCCTATATTATTATTATTATTATTATTATTATTATTATTATTATTATTGTAGTTTAGAGGTAGCCTCATCTCGTCATTGTCTTTTCTTGCAACAGTTCTTGCAGAGGACGGTGGCCAGCGCAGACTTAGAATCTCTGTGATGAAAGAGTCGATTCTCGCTACACGACTTGATGGTATTAACAGCGTCACCGGCCGCAGGGCCACTGTGTTTAAGTAAGTTACTGGCAGAGAGAGTGAAGGGCGATTGTGTTTAAGTAAGTTACTGGCAGAGAGAGTGAAGGGCAAGGGGACGTTAAAAAGCTAACTTACAGTGCGTCGTAAGCCTTCTTATTCTTATATCTTAACCCCTTTGTGACAGAATTTTTGTGTGTGATTGTTCTTTTTTATAGAGGGAAATATGACGTACATCGTTCGTCATGTGCGGCACAAAGGGGTCCTAAGCTTATCACAAATTTTACTTATGGTTAGAAGTAGTCAAAGAGCAAATAGTTGCTGGGTCTCATTTTTTGTGCTATTATGATTGGTTCATTTAATCTGGCAATGTTGTCCTTACATTTGAATATTTAAAAAAATAAAGATTTATGCGCTCATACCAAACTGTGTCGACGTAAGCACATCGAAATAAATGGAAACAAATTCTTGCATTACTGTTCACTCATGCTTTGTGTGGTCTTTCAACCCTCGCAGTAAATATAGACACTGACAAAACTCACTATCATATTATCTCCCCCTTTTTGCCGGCCAGGTGTCACCTGTGTCAGTCCATATTATCTCCCCCTTTTTGCGGCCAGGTGTCACCTGTGTCAGCGCGTGTTCTCCTCCCTGCTGAGATTCACGAACCACCTGCCGTCCCACCACGACACGGAGGTCCAGACCTACGACTGCCGCTACTGCGACGCTTCTTTCCGCTCTCACCTTCAGATTGTCAAACACTTGCAGGTAAAATGCCTTTTTTTTTGCCGATGTGTTTTTATGTTGTAATGCACTATGGAAAGTGACGTTTAAGGGAACTAATTATTACTATTAAGATTATTATTATTATTATTATTGCTGCTGCCGCTACTGCGACGCTTCTTTCCGCTCTCACCTTCAGATTGTCAAACACTTGCAGGTAAAAAGCCTTTTTTTTTTTTGCCGATGTGTGTTTATATTGTAGAGCACTAGAGAAAGTGACGTATAAGGGAACTGATTATTACTATTACCATTATTATTATGAATATTATTTTATTATTATTATTGTTGTTGTTGTTGTTGTTGTTGTTGTTATTATTATTATTGTTGATTTCATGTGCACATTTTTTCCCCTTCGTAAAATTCTGGTTACCTGTGAAATGCTATTAAAATTTTTTTTCTCTTTTCAGTGTCACAGGGAGAAATTTACCGGTACCAACCAGACGGGCTCATCTGCTCTACTGCTGGAAGAGTTCAGTAGGGTAAGTTTTTTAGTATCCTTTAGCCTACTAATTAACAATCCGAGTCTAAAATATAATTTTTTTATCTTATTGTTCCCAACCACTCATTTAATTAGCTGTATTTAAAAAAAATCAAGTCTTCTAAGAAAATAATGGAAATGTAGACAATCAAAAGAAATTCATCAACATCTTTCTCTTACTTTTCTTCCTCTTTCATGTCTTCTTTCTCTATCTCTTTATCGTTTCGTGAAGATGATGAAAACCAGAAATTATCCTCATCAAATTCTGGCTGTTTTCTTTCATTTCAGAAACACAAGCAAGATCTTGCAGAGGCCAGCACGAATGGGATCAGCAGCAAAAGCAGCAGCAGTAGCATCGCTAACAACATCATCAGTAGCAGCAGCAGTAGCAGCAAGGGCAACACTTCCAGCAACAACTTACCTCACCTGTTTTCACCTGTGTTGTCTGAAGAGAGTGCCAGTAAGGCCTCTGGAAAGGTAAGTTCAGAGAAACAATCTGATATGTTGCAAAATAGTAGTAGCAGCAAGGGCAACACTTCCAGCAACAACTTACCTCACCTGTTTTCACCTGTGTTGTCTGAAGAGAGTGCCAGTAAGGCCTCTGGAAAGGTGAGTTCAGAGAAACAATCTGATATGTTGCAAAATAGATGGCGTGATAAGTCTCGCGCTTAAATCTCCTGAATTGAACTCAAGTGTTTTGAGGCTACAACTCTATGATGAATTTTTAGAGAGAAAATATGCACAAATGCATGGACTTTTTCATATTCTTATGGGTTGAAGATTTTCAACTTTATAGTGTCATGTGCCTGTTTAGAAAACATAATAAAATAACAAGCCGAGTCTAAAATATATTTTGTTTTACCTTACTGTTCCTCTTAGGTTTACAGATTGATTTGCTCTTTTTTCATATTTTCCTTATGTATTTGATGTCTTTGTTCCTTTTTTCTTTTTCACAACAAACGGTCCTCTTATTACAGATTGATTTGCTCTGTTTTCATATTTTCCTTATGTATTTGATGTCTTTGTTCCTTTTTTCTTTTTCACAACAAACAATCCTCTTATCCTCAGTCCAAGTACACATCCCTGCGGAAGAACCTCGCCTCCCCCGATCCGCATGAACCAGCACAGAGCGACAGCAACAACAACAACACTGCGCTGTCGAGGAGCCGCAACATCAACAACACCGGTGGCAAGACGGGCGCAGTGAGCTCAAGCGCAGTGCCAGGGTTCGGATCCCCAGGACATTACGGCCAGGGGGATACCATGAAAGCCTTCGACCTGCGGCGTGGCCAGGAGGTGGAGGTCAGGATGAACTCGGACATTCACGAGTCGGACGCAACTGTGAGTGGCTTTTGTTATTATTGTTATTGTTAATGTGTTCCCGAGCCTATGTTGGATGAAAAATGTTTTGTTTGGTTAGAAAGCATTTGGTCACGTTGCTAACACACACTGCTTTATCTAAAGATCAGTAGTTTTTAGAAATAAGAAAAAGTTCTTAATGTAGATGATTTTAAAATTTAGAAAATTTAAAAACTTGGCCCAGCCAATTTTTTCTCGTTATAGCACAGATAAAAGCTTTATAGAAATCACCTCAAAGGACTGAATATACCAAAAATATCATGTTACTGATACCTATGTTTTTGCTACGTATTTAGGACTGAACAATTTAATGTGGAAAAGCTAACCCCTGCATTCCCTCCTGTATGATTACCACTAACAGCAGCAGCTGCGACAGAGACAAGCCCTGGTGCAGCACTACCAGCTGCAGGCCATCATGATGATGAAGGCTGCCGAGATGGCCGGCACGGGAAACCTGCCTGGCAACTCGGGGCACGCCGGACCAATCTTCACGCAGGAGCAGCTGCTGGAGCGCGCCAAAAACTTGAGGGCTTTGTCTGAGATGGCTGCGGGCCGCGGGCCTAGGATCTCTGTGAGTAGTGACTTCGGCAGCTGTGTCTGGGGTTCAAATCCCACTGTTATTCAAAAAAACGTATTTGTTGTTCCATGGTTTTAATCCCATGATTAAGTAAAAAAATGTATTTGCTTTGGCTGTTGTGTACCTTGTTTGAATCCCAAAATTAGAAAGAAAAATTTGATTATGTCCCGTTTCAGCTCCTACTAGTTGTGTTGGTGTCAGTGTAATGTGACCTGCCAAGACAGAAGTCTTTGTATCCTAGCACTGTCTCTGTGTGGCAGCACGTAAAATTGTCAGCCTTAAGTCTTGGCACCCATCCACAAAATAGCCTTTAGAGCTGAGGTTGGATGCTTAGCAACATACTCAAAGATTTGGCAGCAGTCCCTTCTCACTGTTAATTCTTTTTTTTTTACTTTCTTTTATACAGAGGTTATTTTCAACTATCTCCTCAAATAAATACAAGCTTATCAAATTAATTCCAAAAATTATTTCTGAAACATCTCAATTTGTTCTTTGATTAATATTGAAACTTTACTTCATATCTTATAACTTATATGCCTGCTCTTTCCTTAAATTTAAGCTTTTGACAATTAGCTCATCTAAATAATGCATATAACCCTGTTGTGCTGATGTTGGACGTTAAAAAAGCAAACCAAACCAAACCATCTAAATAATGCGATTATATGGAATAAGTGCTAATGAAATTTTTTTAATGTATTTCAATTTACTTATTCAATTTCCTATTCCATCTCAGGCACCTCAGGGCGTCATACCGTCCATCCCTGCTCAAACAACGGCTTCTCCAAAGACCTCCGGCATCGAGGATCTGAGCGTCCAGAGGAAGAGGAAGTCGGAGGGGGAGGAGCTGCGTGCGGCCAAGAAGCGGCAGGAGATGCTGGAAGCCGAGGAGTCGAGGCAGAGAGTCGAGCGCGAGCGAATCCAGCGCATGCAGGAGCAGCAGCAGCTGAAGGAGAAGCTGGCACAGGAGGGAATGGGCGACGTTACTGTGGTCCTGCCTGATGCGCCCCCTATGGAGGCCACGGATCTCTCGACCTCTGCCCCTGCGACCTTGGCCGCCGCAACGACCTCTGGCAGTTCCGGGACCCCCGGGCCCTCTTCCTCCTCCTCCTCCATGGCGGTGGACAAGACGACGACTCTTTCTCTGATCCGAGACAACATGAACATTCAGGCACCGCCACCCCCACCGGCAGGCGTTGGGTTCATGGCGAGAAAAACCGGTGGTGGACTGAGTCACCAGGTGGCGTCGAAAGTCGAGGGTTCAAACTCTTCTGTTCCTGGCTCAGCCTCAAGAATTGACAACGTTCTGAAGAGAGAGTATGGATCTGGAGGTTCCCCTGCCCTCGTGAGTGAAGTTAATGCTAGTGCTGGCGTTGTTTCAGATGTCATTTAACCACTCGAGTGCCTGTTTTGGAGGCAATAATACAATTTTATATGTACATTACCGTGAATACTGAATGGCTGTTCATTTCATTTACTGGTTTAAGTCATATTTGACACTGCCACTTTCAGAATATAATTTATTGGAGTTTAATCAAAAAGATATGTCAAATTCATCGAGAGTTATGCTCTATGGGTAAATCATTTTTTAAAGTATACCTAAGCACTGAAGTGGTTAATCTGAAAGATGTCATTTTCACCTTCACAACAATATTATAGTATTGCATTGTAGCATTGTGACAATATGTATGTGTAAAAGTCTCATCAAATGAGAGTAGTTGCATTTCAGGCCTAGCTACAGAAATTAAGAGGACTTTTTGAAATGGGTTGGTGAAATAATTGC
Source organism: Elysia chlorotica (assembly GCA_003991915.1). Lineage (NCBI taxonomy): Eukaryota > Metazoa > Mollusca > Gastropoda > Plakobranchidae > Elysia > Elysia chlorotica. The sequence goes on along the minus strand of RQTK01000035.1, from coordinate 135,142 downwards.
TTAACTTAACAGAGTCTTGGGACCTGTCCCCTATAGCCTTGCTGCTGATGTTAGACTTTCAGCAAATAAGTTGACTAAACTAATCAGACTTTGGTATAAATAAGTATATAGAGGGTCAAAGCATGATGAAATGTTCAACACGGGTATGTTTCTCATAGACTACTTTTAAACTTACTGTTTCTGTTTGAAAAAGTCAGTGTTGAAAGAGTTATAGCAACAGCTGATTGCATATTGTTGTCTTTAACCACGTTTTAAATCTACTGTTTTCCATTTAAGACGTCTGTGTTGAAACAATTCTATGCTGTTGTTTTTAACTGCACTGGCCTCGTTTATTTGATACACTATTACAAATTTCTCTAACTGACTAAAACATTGATTTGCTTGTGTCACGATTTACCAGGACGGTGAGCGCACAATCCTCACCATTGACCTGACCAAAACAGGCGTGAAGCGCCCGGCTCCGTCTGCCTCAACTTTGACCCCGGTGAGCACTTCCTCTTCCACTTGGGCCAGCTCGGGGAACTCTTCGACTCAAGCCCCATCGGGACCCCCGCCCGCCAAAAGCAGACGCAAAGCCCACAAACCTCAGAGGATCAACCACTGCCTGGAAGAGACTGACTGTGCTGATGGGATGGATTTGACTGGCGCGCCGACAAATTCCTCCTCAACCAAAGAGAGCGGTGACACGGACAAGAACGTTTTTGGCGTTAGTAGCAGTGGCGATGTCAGTGGAAGCACAAGCAGTAAAAGACATATTGGGACGGGTAGTCAGTCAGCTGGTGTTGATGGTACTGCTGCGGAGGTGAAGAAGGCTAACAGAGTAGAGAGGAAGGAAGACAGCTCAAATCGTCAGACTGAGGTGAAAGTCTGCAATGGAGAGAAGGATGTAGCAGAGAATCTCTCAACCAAAGGTAGGGAACTCAATCATTCATTAATTGTCCATTTATTTAACGGTTTGAGTAATCACTGTCCTTTTTTTTTTCTTTTATTCATAAAAAAAATTTTTAGCCTATAGGGTCTTCATTTGTTGGAATTAGATTTTTAAACAAAATATTTTTTTTCCCCATAATGTTAAGAAATTACAATTATGAGAAAGTTTATCTCATTCCATTGTCTTTAACAAGGAACAAAAATCTGTGTACTTTTTTTTATTTTGTACATTAAACATAACAGCTGTCTTCTATGTGATAAGGGGCGAACTGGCTCAAGTGGTAGAGTGTTCTCCAGATCAAGAGGTCTGCTGTTCGAATCCCATGATTGGCAGATTTATTTGTCCAATTTCATCCCCTGTAACTTGTTGGGTCAGTGTTAGTATAATGTGACCGGTTGTGATAGGATAGGAGTCACTGTATCCCTGCCCTGTCTTGTGTGTGGCATCACATAAAATATGTCAGGCGTCAGTCTTGCTCTCCGTTCACAATATAGCCCTTATGGTGGTGACGTTGGATGTAAGCCAGCTAAACTCAGCTCCTACATATGATCTCCTTCCCTTCTATTTTTACTGCTGCATCTCAATGGGTTTTTTTTACACCTGTCACTGCCCTTTTTTTTTTTCTCCAACATATAAATTTCCTCAATCTTCTTTACTTCTTTAATTAATTTGCTAAACTCAATATAGCCTATATAGTGCTTCTGTTGGACGTTAAACCAACCCAACAACAACAACAGCTAAACTATTTTTGTGTTTATTCCTTCACTGATTTGTTTATTTTTTCCTCTGTATCTGTAACAGTGACCACGACTCCCAGTGCCAACCTGGCCTCCTCCTCCTCGACTGGCCCTGTCGTCCTAGCAGCACCTCCTGCGGTGGTCATCTCCTCCTCCTCGTCCTGGACTGGTCATCCCTCGGGGTCGGCAGCCCCAGCCCCTGGTGTCCTGGACGCGGCCGCGCTCCACAACCAGCTGGGCCAGCAGCAGTTCCTCGCGGGACTCGTCGCCTTGAGCGCCCTGGGAGGAGCCATGCCCTCAATGCCCTCGATGCCCTCCGTGCCCTCCCCTCTGGTGACCCCCTCCCCTGCCCCAGGCACGGCAGACGACCTGATGCGGAAGAACCTGGAGGTGATCCTAGCCCGAGCCGCACAGGGTGGTGCCACTGCCCTGCTCGGGGGGTCGGTCAACGCTGCGGCTGCCGCACCTCTGTTCATGTCGCGGTATCTGATGGCCGGCCTGGCAAACATCGGCAACATGGCTGCCCTGAACGGCGGGGTGGCGCCCCCTACACCTGCTGGGGTTTCTGGGATCCTGGGGGTTGCGAATCCATCGGCGGTTTTCCCGGCAATGGCTGCAGCGGGATCAGGGGGTGTTAACATTAGTAATAACAGCAGCAGCAGCATCAGCAATAATACAGCCGACGTGGCTAACCCTGCTTCCAGCACTGCTACTCGCAACAACAACACCAGCAATGAGGAGACAACTGCGATTGATCTCAGTCAGACAAAGGCGAGTCACTCTGCTAACTCCAACTCGAGCTCGGGCCTAGCTTATCACGGGTTCATGAACAAAGGTGCGTCTTGTTCTACCGTGGCAACCGGGCAACAACAACCCACACTGGTCAATGGAGCTTCCAACCTGACCACCAGAAAATCTCCAGTTGTAGTTGAAGAAAGCGACAAAGACTCTGTAAAGCATCGGAAAAATAAACAGTCTGGCTTTGTGCGGAGTATAAGCCTCGACCCGTCGGCCCTCGACAACAACAGCGGTGTCAGTGATCTCCCCTTATCTCTCACGACAAGCGGCGCAGGCAGAAGCAGCAAGGCTGTGGCTGATTTTTCCAAAACGTCCCTTTTAAGTGTTCAGGTCCCCCCTCTCGGAATCGCCGAGAGTGGCTTGTCTTGGCAGCGAGATGAAAACGACTCAGGGGAAGACAACACCCCAGAAAACTGCCGGAGTATGACGGGCAAGAGTCGTGGTTCAAGTCCCTCACCCGTTCCATCACCAACTAGCTCAGATACCTCGGCAGATCGCAAGGCTACCACAACGTCTCTCTCACGCACCCATTCGAGGTTAGTGCTAGCCGAACTCTTTGCTTAGGCTATACGTTTGTTGCAATTTTGTTTTTCATTTTGCATTGCAGAAAAATTTTATTCATAAACCTTGAATAAGCTTTTGAACATAAATTCTATTGTGTTCATGATCAGCACTTTTTTTTTTCTTTATTCCTGGCCACTCTTTATAGAGCATTAAATATACACACTCTCATATTATTTATATTAATAAGATTATGTGTGGGCTCCAATTTTTCTTTTTCCCATGCTTGTATTGTTAAATTGACTTTCAAAATTAGGTTTTCAGTTCCTTAATCTTCCCCTACACCCACCATAACAAGCTCACTCTCACTCACCTACAAAACTGCAATCTGAATAATATATAGGGCAGGGTCAGAGAAAAAAACAATCCATTTTCATTTGTTTTTCTTCTATGTTGGCTTGCTGGAAAAGCTGAAGAAAAAAAATGTTTTTAACATAATTTTATGATTATGTATAAAGGCTTTGAGTTTGTTTGTTGCTTCAATGTGAAAGGAAATTTGTATTTTTATGCACTTAACATTTTGCTATTATGGCTTTGAAATTAATTTTTTTAATATATATATATCTGTATAGAAATGATAAAAGAATATATTTTTTTTTTTAATTTGTCACCTATCATCATCCTCATGATCTTAATATTTGCTGTGTCACGCTTGAAGCCTCACTGATCTAACGTGCCTGCGTGTCTGTTTGTCTGTTTGTCTCTCCGCCTGTCCTACAGCGCCAGGGCGACGTCACTCTCGCGCACTCACTCCAGGTTTGTGACACGCGACGCCATGCTGCGACTCTTTGTGACTCGCGTCCTACAATCTCACCCTGTTTTTTGTCGGTCCTTGTAACAGTGTAGTAACTCCTCAACACCCGTCTCTCTGCATGCTGTACGCTGCTTGCATTACACTCTCTGTATCGAGGACTAACTCTTTTGTTTTGATTAAATCTAAGCTGTTGTTAGTCGGTCAAATTTTACTTTTAAATAGCCTATTTTATGAGGCACATCCAATTTAGCAGCTAAATCAATAATATATTTCAAACAAGAATTTAAAGATAATTACGTTTGTGTTTCTCCTTTCAAGATATACTGAGGGAGATGATAACACTCGTTTTAATGTATAATATTATCTAATTTCTTTTGTAATGAACAATTGCTCTCTGGCTCTCTGTTTTATGAGATTTTCAATTAAGAATGAAAGTGAAGGAGATGGACTCCACCATTTTTGATTTGCTAACTGTGTTGAAAATAGGGATTGTACATGGGGGTTAGAAAGAACTTGAAAGCACACGATCATGGCATTAATTTCTGCAAATGGCTGTATCAGGGACACTAGCAAAACATTGGTATTATTTTCTAGTGCTGTATTTAAGCATAAATATATAAAAAAATGTTCTTTCAAATTGTTGAAAAAGTAAACAAGTTAAAAAGTGATTTACTAACAGAAGAAATGTAAACTAATGTAATCAAAGTTTGTCAAAACAATTTGATGTATAAATGGCAGCATAAATGGATTTTGTTGTTGTTGTTGTTGTTGTACATAACTATAATGTCCTGGTCCTATTACTTATTTCACCACAATACTGCATGTCAGTCTCCTCACCCATATCTAAATTCTTAGTGTCACGGTAATAATAATAATAATAATGATAATAATAATAATGAATAAATAAATACCAAAGAACATAATCATAGTTTTTGCATGTCTTAGAATGAGCGTTGTCAGGCTGTCACACCAGGCATGATCAGCGCTGTATCTTTCTATTTTTCTCTTATTTCTAAAAACTGATAGGCAATGGGGAAAGGGTTCATGAATTGAGGAAGTTATGCATGATACAAAGACATGTACTAATTTTGTATAAAAAGTCACCTTTGAAAATTTCTGTGCTATTTGTTTATTTTTTTTATTTTTTTTCAAGTTTTTCTTTTGAATCTTGCTCAAATATATTAATAAGTTGGAAATGGGGATTGAAAAAAATTTTATTATTATTGACACAGAAAATTTTTCATTTTTTAATACAAACAAAACACCAGAAAAAAAAAAATAAACAAAATATCCTCTTCAAATATCATCTATATTGTGTGTCTGTTGTGATAACTCTCAGTGTTGTGTTTCAGCCAAAAACAGTGTCCAATAAAGCAAACAAGATTATAGCATTTTCTTTTTTTCTTCAGAGCTATAAAGCAATAAATACAATGTTACCGAAGCATATATATATCTTACATGAACACGGAAACTATTTTTTTCTTTTTAGGTGATGCATGCATCCTAATTGATAGGAATTTCCAGCTATGTAGGAAAAAAAAATGTTGCATCCCGGTTTTTTTTCAATAACTTTTCTCTCTGTAATTAATAGTATATCAGACGAATCACCTCACTTTTTTTTTCTTGTACTCACCAATCCATCAAAACACAAGGGTTATGAAGCAAATCTATAATTATGTGTTTTGTTGTCTAACATTGTTTCCTGGGATCATGATTTTCACGAGTATCAGATAGACATACGGGTGTGCATGAATTTCTCATTGGACATGTAATGAGGTAGATCTTGTGCGTAGAAGCATGACGTTCCTGTTTTTAGTAATTGTTGTATGTTCATGCATGAATATTGACGTAATTATTTAAAATTGTTCACCTTTGAGTTTGAATTTACCAACAAACAAAGAAAATGCCTTCTAGACACAATTTTTATTCTGCACTAAAAAATAAAGAATTGGCTGTTAATATAACTTTTTTACTTATAAATAAGACAACAAAAACTACTCGTAGCCTAAGTATTTGAAGAAAATTGTACTGCCTATCTTTCACTCTCATCGCCAGTGCTAACTGTGACAAAGTGTTTTAGAAACTGTAAGCTTATAAAAAGAATTATAAATGGAAAATAAACAAGACACCAAAGCTTCCCATATCAAGCTAAACTATCTGATATCACATCATCCCACCAAGTTTTTTCAACCATCGACAAAGTGTTTTAGAAACTTCAAACTTATCCGTAGAAGAAAATATATTATAAAGCAATAAAACAAAAAATTCTCAACTTTCTATATCCAGCTAAACAACCTAATTTTACCTCTTCCTTCCAGGTTCAAACTGTTTGTAAACATGGGCACGTTATTTTAGGAATTCTAAACTTGTAAGCCTCAAAGCTTATATATTAAATAACAAAAACCTTTATCTTTCTATATTCAGCTTAACAATCTGGTTTTTTTTACGGAATATCTCCTGGCTCTCCTATTGAGATAAACAATCAACAATGTGATTTTTCCGTCACCCTTCCAGACTGTCGGTTGTCCACGAGCCGGTCGATCGTAACTCGCTGTGCAAGCCCAAGGTCCTCGAGGACGGTCGGTCCGTGATGTCGACGCGGTAGACGGTGTTCTTGAAGGACAGAGAGTCGGACATCAATCGGCACATGGATTTTCACGAAGGTTTGTAGAGCTCTACCCTCGATAATACATTCTTTTCAATCTTTTGAGAGAAAAAAAGTTAAAGATGGGAGGAATATTTATTTAGGCTTTTGGGTTGTTTGTTTTTTTGTTTTGTTTTGTTTTGTTTTTTTTTTGGGGGGAGGGGGGGGGTTTGGTTTAACTTGTGACTACATAATATCCCCCCTGGGTCTAAAAGTTGTCCTATCAGATTTTATGCTGATGAAATCCAGATATTTATCTAAGAGTTAATGAAATATATCAATGCCGTTCCTGCTGATTGAAAATAGTAAGGTCTATAGATGATTCCTAAGCTCTAAAGTTTTCTAAGTTTATGAGTCTTTACTTTTTCCTTTTCCTGCTCTGTTTTGGACTCTCTTTTTTTTTCCTTCCTCCACGTCTCTGTTACTTCCCTGATCTAATTTGAAATATGCAATCACAAGCAATTAGATCTCCTGAGGAAACTTATGTAATGTCTATAGAGTATTATGTATCAAAATTTTGTCTTGCACCTCTAAGACAGTTTGTCATGAATCCTATCGCGGGTATTACTTGAGTTGAACTACGCTAGTGTGAGTACTGTGACTTGCTCATAATCTTTTGGTCCTCTGTTTCGGACATAAAATTGTCAGACGTTAGTTTTGGGAATTGTCCACAATATAGCCTTAACAGCAAACAAAAAGCAGCACATAAGGTAATTTTTTAACTTTAAATAATTGGCTTGGGCCAAAAGGTTGTGAGCAAGTCTCTCAATTCAAATCATATCAAATGTATTATGTTTTTGATTCCTCTTCTATCACTCGCTGCCTCTCCACCCAACACAACAACAGCCGGTATGTTACCTTTTGTTTAGATTAATTATTAATATTATTATTATTATTGTTATTTTTATTATTAATATTATTATTATTATTTAGTTTGTTTCTTTTGGCATCTGCTCGTCCCCAGTACTGCACTTGTTGTCTGTGGAAAATTTGCTTTTTCACTGTGTTGGTAGCTCTTTGTAGTCTTTTCATTTATTTTTATTTTTTCCACACGGGTATACGTTTCTCTTTTATAAATGGCTGTCGTTATTTTGTGTATAAACGATTTTGTGAAGTATTGATGTTGGTGTAACTTGAGAGTTGGATCGTTGCAGGTCTTTTATTTTTGTTGTCTCATACAGAAATTATATTTTGATTAAGGCAAACCCACGTCAGAACAAAAAAGTCTACTTAATCACTCTCGATTCCTTTGTTGGGACCTTGAAAATTTAGTCTTGACAAGTTTTTTTTGTCTGGAAAGGTTTTTCTCTTCCTTTTCATTTCTACCGAGAGGAATTTTTTTTTAGCGGTATTCCTAAAAAAAACTTTTTTTTCTAAATAATTGTACGCGCATTTAGGTGTCTTTTCTTTTTTTATGCTTAAATACCCAAACAGCTTTAGTAAATTAATAAATGAAATGCCTCACTACATAACTTTGAGTATTTTACAACAAAACCGAACAGAGGCTGAATTTTCACAACTTTTAACTTGGATATCTTCTAAAATGAGCCACGCATTTGAAATCTTATTTGCTTTGCCATATACGGTTATATAAATAAAGAAAAAAAAAAAAACAGAAAGAAAAAAATTTTAATAAACTACAACGAGAACAAAAACGGGTCCTTTATAGTCTTTGGTGACTTCAGATGTTGTTTCTTGGATATGAATGAGATGATCATTTTTGCTTTCCTCAAATATTAATTTATACTATTAACATATTTTATGTAAAAACAATGTGCAGTAAAGCCCATCTTTTATAACTCTAGTTGTTGTTTTTTTTGTATGGGTCTTACTTTGCGTAATTCCCAATTGCAAATTCTGTACTTAAAAAGCAAAAAGGGTGAATTTTGGAATTTTTTTTTTTTTTTTAAAGTTATCTACGGCGTGTTAAAAAGCATCAAATGTACTTACAGAGATATAAAAAAGATAGTAGCACCAAGAACAATCAGGTTCACTGTTAGTTCTAGATGATTTTTGGGGTTTCTGGGCCTGTCTACAATATAGCTGTCTCTCGTTGGACGTGAAGCAACCAACCAACCCCAACTCTTTTATTCCATCAATAAAACTTTTTAATCAACCTCATTAACCTGACTTTATCTGACTATCTCCCTGACTCCGCCCCTCCCCCCGTGTGTAGACATAAGGCCGTACAAGTGCCAGTACTGCGACTACTACGCCCGCACCAACAGTCAGCTCAAGGTGCACAAGCTGCGGCATGAAGGTGAGTCTTCCCAGTGTTATTTTCCTCTCTGTGCACATTGGAGGGGGCAGAAATTTTTTTTAGAATCCTGCAGTCTTATTCCTAAGCTGCCTGCCCGAATGATGGGTGCGGTGGTCCAGGGGTAGAATATCGGCTTCCGACGCAAAAGGTCCCGAGTTCGAATACTGGCTGTTGCGTTCCCTACTGGTTGGGTCGGTGTCAGTATAATGTGACCGGCTGAGACAGGAATCATGGTATCCCCGCCCTGTCTCGTGTGTGGCAGCACATAAAATTGTCAGACGTCCGTCTTGGGGTCCGTCCACAATATAGCCTATATAGGGCTGCTGTTGGACGTTAAAATAACCCAACCCATACTCTCTGTGCATCTTGGAGGGGGCAGAAATTTTTTTAGAATCCTACAGTCTTATTCTTAAGCTCTTATGCTCGAATGAAATTTTACAATCTTTTAAATTGCAGTTATGAATCTAATAGTAAGAATTAATTAAACTGTTGAAGCCTTAACTCTAAATAAATGTCAAGTAACGAGAAAAATATTACTACGTTGACATACTGATAGTAAATAGGGGTATCAAACTTGTAAATGATGGCTACATGGATCGGCAACTTGAGAAAATATCAAACTTGTAAATGTCTACTACACTGATCGGCAACTTGAGATTTTTTCTGTGAGATTTTTTCTGTATTTCCTCCCCAGGCGTGCGCGAGTTCTGCTGCCGCGTCTGCAACTACAAGGGCGTGACGCAGTCTGATCTGAACCGGCACATGAAGTCCCAGGTCCACCTGCTGCGCTCCAACAACGTGTGCCCGAGCTGCGGCGAGGGCTTCGTCACGCCCAAGGCGCTGCGGGACCACCAGGCGACCTGCACGGGCCAGGCCGACAAGTCGATGGACGACGACGTGGGGCTCGGGGAGCACGACAACGGCTCGGGCGCGGGGATGCTCGGCAGGGGCGCTCGCGGTGATGATGATGATATGGGGGGTAATTACGACGATGACGATGTCGATGATTATGAGCAGGAGGAGAGGTTGAACATGGAAGAGGCTGGGATAGTGCTGGCTGTTTGATGAGGATGGTGATATGGGGGGTTATAACGATGAGAATGATGATGTTGATGATTATGGGGGGGTTATAACGATGATAGAGGACGATGTCGATGATTATGAGCAGGAGGAGAGGTTGAACATGACGCGGGGCTGCTGGGATAGTACTGGCTGTTCGTGATGATGATGATGATATGGGGGGTAATTACGACGATGATGATGATGTCGATGATTATGAGCAGGAGGAGAGGTTGAACATGGAAGAGGCTGGGATAGTACTGGCTGTTTGATGAGGATGGTGATATGGGGGGTAATTATAACGATGAGAATGATGATGTTGATGATTATGAGCAGGAGGAGAGGTTGAACATGGAAGAGGCTGGGATAGTACTGGCTGTTTGATGAGGATGATGATATGGGGGGTTATAACGATGAGGATGATGATATGGGGGGTTATAACGATGAGAATGATGATATGGGGGGTTATAACGATGAGGATGATGAAATGGGAGGTTATGACAACGAGGATTTTGTCATCATACAGGGTGAAGCCTCAGAACCAGAGGAGTGGCAGACTTTTCAAATAGTCTTTCTCTTGTTTTTCTTTTTTTTATCTTTACATTCTGTCCACATTACCGGGAATTGTAATTCATGATGAGGAAGTTAGAGATAAGATCTATGTCACTTCCCAATCTACTACTAGGTGACTAGTAATTTTAGTCTTTGTTCTATGGGATTTTTTTATGTAAAAAAAAAAACAACAATCTCTGCACTTCTGAAGTGTTAAAAAGGAAATAGTGCTGCAGCCTTCGTTGATATATATTTTTGTACATGTTATATATTTGTATTTCACAGCTGTTGGTCTGTCATTCTATAGGATCCCTTCCAGGGAATCTAGAAGATGTAAAACATGCGTCATGAATTGCCCTTTCTACCTCTATACTCTACTGCTCTCAAAACTTTTCCCTTATTATTTTTGCTTGCGCTTTTCTGTACTATATGTATCATAGTTTACTTGTAGATAGCTGTAAATAGAAGAAAACAAGATGAAATGTAATGCACATTTGTGTAAAACCGTGTTTGTTCGAAATTTGAAGGCTGGGAAAATAGCTCTATTGTATTAATGAATAATGTGAAGTATAAAAAACATACAGGCATTTGAATAGCACAACTATTCAGGGTTGGAAGATGGCGTAGTCGGCAGTGCAATGAAGCTATGGGGTTTAAATCTTGACTTGTTCCCCCATCTTCATGTACGAATGTTGGAATTTTAAAGGATGTAAACTAATCAGAGAAAATGATTATCTATAATTTTAAACCAATAATGAAATGATCATTAAACAATCAATGAATTGAAAAATTTGTTAACACTTATGTTGTATTCTACCATTTTAGTATCGTAGTATAGCAAAACATTGGCTTTATAGAGAGTATGAACGAGGGCTCTCCAAAATCATGGAAATTGACCTTTAAAAATTGTACAGAGAAAACCTGGTCTATTCTAAAACCTTGGCAATATCTTTCCATGTGGACGGTTGTGTACTGTAATAGCCATTCCATCTAAATGAAAGAACTGCTTTCCTTGATTTTACAGAACATGAATAACCTCTTTTTGTTTTGTAGCTTTTCCAAGTTCAATCGGTATGTGGTTGAAAAAATGGTTGTTCCTGAAATGACACCTACTGAAGGTCTGCAATGCATGCATTGTTTCTCAGTCATAAAAAATAACATTCTTGAAGTGTATAAATTATTTTTTTAAAGTATTTTTTTCAATGGATATAATGAGACATGTGATTTATCTTTGACCACCGAGCATAACTGACATGTTGCTCACGCGTTGTGAAAGCAGATACCTATGACTTGTTCAATGTTGGCTGTATCACATCTGTAGGCCTATAAAATGAATGTTTCTATTCCATTTCGTCTTTCAATGGTCGTTATATAATATTTCCTAAAGCTATGTGTCAAATTTCTATCTAGATCTGTGAAACAATCGACTGGGCATGGGTGACTACTTTTCTTACTTTTTTTTTATATCATGCATTGTGTATTTATAGCGTTGCTTATTTTTTATTCTTTCCTTTTGATATTGTACTCTATGATATGTACTTAAACATTTTCTCGATACTTAGTGAATTTTTCAAGTATCTTTTTTGTTTTGTTTTATGAAATGTTTACAATTCACTTTATAATGTTCAATTTGTTCTGTCCATGCCAATCTTTAGTAATCAAATAATTTCCTCTCAAATTTTTACATATACAAAGAGGGCTACTTAATGAAATAGCACAAATCAAATTTGACGTCTCAGAACATTCTTTTATGGAAAAGAGACTATCATTTTTTCAAGATACTTATGAGAAACCAGTGTACAAAGCCTAAAATTGTTGTTTGCAGTTATGTAGAGATAAAACATATTTGGTAACCCCTGTTGCTTGCGACGGATCGAAATGAGGAATAGAAAAATTCACTATTGAACTATGCCCATACATTTCTGTTTTGGCAACACTTGTATTTAATTCCGCCTCTAGTGTTGAATATCAGCTAGACGGATTTTATTTAAGTGTCAAGAGGTAGAGAATTGTACAATGAATAGATAAAGCTTTGTGGGTTTCCTTAAGGATGGCCTGAGTGGCCAAGTGGTAGAGCGTTAGTCTCCCTATAGTGAGGCCCCTGGTTCACACCCATGTTCAACCCAAAAATTTATTTAGCCTATTTCACCCCCTTCTGGCTAAGCCGATGTCAGTAAAATATGACTGGCGGAGATAGGAGTCATGGTATCCTCGCACTGTGTCAGTGTGGCAACACGTAAAGTTGTCAAAAGTTGGTTTTGGGACCGGTCCACAGTATAGCCTTGATGCTAATTTTTGGACATTTAAGAAAGATCCCAGTCGCTAAAGAATGACTTAGACGTGCACAGTAAATACCCAGGACTTTGTGCTCTCTCCCTGTGATGATATATATATATATAATTATGTGAGCCCCCCCTCTTGTTGCTTTTACTAATATTCCTCCATGTTACTAACACCCTGTGACCTCTATATTCAACTTAGGGAAATGTACGAAAACATCTTTCAATATGTGAACCATTAACTTGTACATAATTCTCTGATTCAGTGTATCATGGTATGCACGTAAAATTTATTTTAGTTCAAAGAAAAATTTAAAACTTTTTTTAAATTTTTTTTTATATGCTGGACTATGTGATTGTTGTGGGGTTTTATTTTTGTGCTATTTTTTTTTTTTTATTTCCCTTGTGGAAGTTTTAAGCTTACAATTCATGATAACATTCCAGTTTTTTTCATCATGAAGTCCTACCTCACTCATCATCTTTGACTGCGGTAAACGATTGTTCTCGATGTATACTTATATTATGTACCTTTTTGCTTACGCTACCAAAAATGTATTGCCTGTTTGGTTTGTTTTATGTTTTTGAATACTATTTCTTCATGTGATTTAAGAAAAAATAATTATATAATCTATCCAGAGTAAAGATGTATCTTTATTTAAAAATGAAAATGATTGTACATACATTATGAAGATATATATTGTACCAAGAGAGGTATTCTTTTATCTTTCTTTTATTATGTTCTTTAGCTCTGTGTTTTAGCCGTGAATTGAACACCAGCTACACAGTAATTAAAATCCTTTTGTTCCTCCATGATATTCAGTTTGCATGCTAAACTGCCACCAAATTACAAATTATCCACGGATTATTGCTGGTGTTGAGGTGAAATTTTTGTTGCATGTAATTCTTTAAACACTTAATTATTGTTTGGACAAATGAATTTTCTTATGTTCTTTTATTTTTTTTTCTGTCATGATTTAATACTAGTAATAAAAAGACTGATTGAAAATAATCAAATGGCAATATGTGAGTAAGTCCAATGAATTGTGACATCAAATTGAGTGAGTGATATATTCAGCATTATATCTGAGGAAAATAATAAAGGGGATAGTAGACCTAAATCCCACTTGCTTTTTAGAACACTTGGGACAGTTGGCCTTTATGAGATTGTTAACAGTAGTAACGTCATTTTGACCCTATAGCCCAATAGTTAAGGATGTAACTTTGCCTCTGTGGTGTCATCAAGTTCTTGCTGGGATTGCTGCCAGATTGTGCTTCTTGCTTTTGTCCAATTGTTGCTCAGTTAGAGTTTGACTCATCAGCTCAATTCTACCTGGCTATTTTTATCTGGAGATGGGAGCATAGCTGTACTGAACGTGTTATAAACTTTTTCCTACATTTGGCAATGACGCATTTTTGCGAGTGGGTTTCCAGTATGTTAAAGGTGAAGTCATTTTTTTTTTTACAAAGATTTGTAACATTTTTTTTTACTCAAATCATTTTAGATGATTTGTTTAAATTTGACTTGTGTGTGAAAGTAATTTTAAGCTCTCAATATGTTTGATAGTGATTTTTTTTTCCTTTCAATGAATTCTTTGTACACAATATGAAAGATGCCTATAATAATGTGTTGGGGAAACACAGAACCATGTAATCAGATTTCTTTTGCTTTTTTTTTCTCTTTTTCATTTTGGTTTATTTTTTAGTTTCTGTTATTTGTATATGTGTACATTTACATTATGCTTTTTTGATTATTTCATAACAATAATTGATCATTTCTTACGGTAAACTTTTTCTTAGCTAACTGTATCTAGAAATACATCTATAAAAAAAATTCAACCGGAAATGTTGAAATCTCTGTCCTACTGACCCTGTCTCATTTTGTCTGAAAGAAATAAAACTTTCATTATTACACTTCTCTCTTTGTCTTGAAGCAAAACAACAAGGCTAACACTTCTGGAATTTTGTTAACCTAAAACTGAATTGACATGGGTAGATTACACATCCATTTGGTTCCTTTAGCATTTTCCCCCAATAGAGTAACTCTTTCTTGCTGCAGTGTTGTTGTTTGTATTGTTTTATTGCTTTTCTTGGGTTTTGGGGAGGAGGGGCTGCGTGTTATAAAGAAACTTTCCACCTGGTTAATTGCATTCCAAGTCTTAAATATCTCCAAATGTCTTTTCAACTTTAAAATAAATTGTGACAAATATTCCAATTTTTCAAATTTTCCTGTCCCAGTGTGTTGCCGCACATAAAATTGTCATACATCAGTCTTGGGGCCCAAAATATAGCCTATATAGTGCTGATGTTGGATGTTAAACCAATCTAAACTCAAAACTTAAATTAGCGACTTGTTCTCAATTCACTCCAATTCCACTACGCTTTTTTTTAAATTTTATTTTAGTTTTAACATTTTTATTTATCCAGAATGTGCATGTACTTCATAATTTATCTTGCAAGATTCGATTAACATTTATTCCAAGTGTTGTGTTAAGTAAGTAAGTTAGCATGTTTGTGCTTAGAAAGTATTTATTAGAACTAAACTGCTGATGTCTGACGTTGTTTTTTTAAGGGGAGCCAAACACAGCTGTTGTGGCCCCTGCATCGTTAAAAGAAAAAGCTCTTACGTTTTTAAAGTTGGCAAATAAACAGTCCTTGAAGGAAGATATAATTTTGATTTAGCCTGTTTACCGAGCAAGAATTGTGATTGGTTTTATTTTTTGTTTTTTTGTTTTCTCCTGTTTGTTTTGTCTCATGTACTTTCTCTCCTTCTCTCTCTCTCCCTCTTTCCTTCTCTCTCTCTCTCTCTCTCTCTCTCTCAACAAAATTTTCAAAATTACTTGTACCTTATTTTACTCTTGAAGAAAACTTTGTCTATTCATTGCAGCTTTAGCACTGTTTTTTTTTCTTTTTTTCTTGCTTTTATTTTCATTCAAAAATTGTCATGTCTGTCTTGTGAATAATTAGAGCGAAGTCTACTAGTACTACCTACATAATGTATTGATTTCCTGATTCTATTTGTGTCACTTCATGTTGATTATTTTTGTCTTTTCATACAACTGACCAAATTTTCTCTTCTGTCTTTGTCTGTCTCTCTGTCTCTCTCTCTCTCCCGCCCCCTTGTCTGTGTCTGCCTTTCATTCTCTCTCTCTCTCTCTCTCTCTCTCTCTCTCTCTCTCTCTCTCTCTCTCTCTCTCTCTCTCTCTCTCTCTCTCTCATTTCGTCGCTCATTCCATTAAATTGTCAATATGTACATGTATTTTAGAAAAAAAAGATGAAATTTATGGTCAAGTACTTATCCCAATGGAAAAAAAACAACAAATAAAAGTTTATGGTTGTAATAAATCGTATATTATTATATTCTACATGAATTTGTTTGTCTTCCTCTTTCTACTTGTTGACATGTTTTGTATGTTCGTTTTACCTCAGTGGAGTCACATCTCGGTACATGTAGGCTGTGAAATGGACTTAAATTATACAGATAAAAAGCTGAAGTTTTCAAGGTATGAATTTGTGGAAGAAAAAAACCTGAGTGCGATTTCATGAACATAGCTCCGTGCTGGCAAAATACTGCTTATACACCTCGGTGAAAGTCATAGTCACAGTTGACTTTTATAGAGTGTGACACAAACGTCGCGTCGCCTTTCTCGACTTTGTACAAAGAGAGACAGGGAATGGGAGAGAAAGATAGATAGATGGAGAGGGAGACGGAGACGGAGAGAGTAAGTGCTGCAAAGGAGATGAAGCTAAAATAATCGTTAACTAAAAAGCGAAGAGGATTATACAGTTTTTTTCGGCATAGTTATGGGCTGTGCGCGAGAACTACAGAGAGAAAGAGAGAGGTGGTGTTGAATACAACATCTTTATTAATCCCTCGAAGGAAAGGGATAGAAAGTCGATTATATGGAGAGATAGTAAAGATGGAGAATGAGAAAGACAGAGAGATAGCGAAAGAACGGAAGGCAGAAAAGAGAGCAAGGGAGAGGGGGAGAGATTGAAAGAGAGAAATATATATATGAGAGAGAGGGAGAAAGACATTCAGAGACCGGTGGAGCTCAGTGGGAGAAACCACTAGACCAACAATCTATCAGTAATGAATGTACTACTTATTAGATACTTATACAATAATGTGCACTGTATATATTCAATTTGCTTGTTTTATATTAGTAGGTAGACGTTAATATTTTCACCACCGGATAATAATTAAAAATGTAAAGGCTAGCACACATATGCATAACAATAACAGGTGAAGACTCGAAAGTACATGGGCTAAATATTAGTTTATATAATAATAACACTAGTCTTATTTATAATCATAATTATTATTATTAGGACCTAACATTAATTTTATACTACAATTAATACTATGATTATTATTATTATTATTATTATTACTCTCTCTCTCTCTCTCTCTCTCTCTCTCTCTCTCTCTCTCTCTCATTTCGTCGCTCATTCCATTAAATTGTCAATATGTACATGTATTTTATAAAAAAAGATGAAATTTATGGTCAAGTACTTATCCCAATGGAAAAAAAAACAACAAATAAAAGTTTATGGTTGTAATAAATCGTATATTATTATATTCTACATGGATTTGTTTGTCTTCCTCTTTCTACTTGTTGACATGTTTTGTATGTCTGAGTTAACTCAATGGAGTCACATCTCGGTACATGTACGCTGTGAATTACTTTGTTTTATTGGAAAGATAAAAAGCAGATGTTTTCAAGGTAGGAATTTTCGGAAGAAAAAACCCTAATGGTAAAACAGTGCTGGAAAATACAGTGACTCCATAGGGTTAAGCTGTTAAAGTACAATGTATTGATTTTTTGTATGTTAATAAATAATCAGTGTCATCAATGGCAACCGCTCCAAGATTATGGCATACATGTAATTGGTTGTTTTATCTTCAGCCTTTAACCCTTTCCCAAACACTGCACAAATGTTGTGCACATAAAAATGATAATAATAATAATAATAATAATAATAATAATAACCAAAATAATGATGATACATGTAATAAATTGCATTTATATAGCTCATTAATTATAGAAATATATCATTTTACCTTTATGAAAATGTTGGTCAGTGTTGGATTCAGGCTGGAAGGGACCCAGGAATTTTTAAAAAATGGATTTGTAGAGTCATTTTGTTATCACTTATGAATGGTTTTAAACGCATCCACTTTAATGAATGATTATCGAAGCGTGTCCAAATTAAGGGGCGCTTCGAGGGTTCTGGATCCAGATAAAGGTCGTATCTGATTTTTGGACTTATAAATTTATCTCTCGATTATTTTGAGTGTGGATAAGTCGATGTGCCGAAAAAACTTTATAATCTCTTCGCTTTTTAATTAACGATATACACTTTAAATCAGAGCTATATTTTATGACAATGAGTTTGAAATCTTTCCTATTAAGAGCTACGTACCTTATGGTGACTGGTGAGTAGATAAGTGCTTCAAATTTTGATCAATCAATGGTTGGTTATTGAGATTGTACCAAATAATTGAAATTTAAAGGGGACAAAAAAAAAACAGACTGAAAAAACATCGCTTCTGTTGGGGTGTTCGTCGCTCATTCCATTAAATTGTCAATATGTACATGTATTTTAGAAAAAAAAGATGAAATTTATGGTCAAGTACTTATCCCAATGGAAAAAAAACAACAAATAAAAGTTTATGGTTGTAATAAATCGTATATTATTATATTCTACATGAATTTGTTTGTCTTCCTCTTTCTACTTGTTGACATGTTTTGTATGTCTGTGTAAATTCAATGGAGTCACATCTCGGTACATGTAGGCTGTGAATTACTTTATTGGAAAGATAAAAAGCTGATGCTTTCAAGGTTGGAATTTTGGGAAGAAAAAACCCTAGAGTGCGATTTCGTGAAGATTACTCAGTGTTGGCAAAATACTGCTTATACACCTCGGTTAAAGTCATAGTCACAGGTGACTTTTATAGAGTTTGACAAAAACGTCGCGTCACCTTTCTCGACTTTCTTATTGGACGATTTTGCACCGAGAGAGACGTGGCTCATCTTCATTCAGAAATCGGCGGAGCTCAGTGGGAGGAACCAGAAGACCAACAATCTATCAGTAAGTAATGTACTACTTATTAGATACTTATAGTTATACAATAATGTGCAGTGTATATTCAATTTGCTTGTTTTATATTATTAGGTAGGCGCTAATATTTTCACCAACAGACAATAATTAAATGTAAAGGTAGACATATATATGCATACAGCAAACAATAATAGACATGACACACATACAAATATACTTACACTTCTTATAGAATAAACTAATATGTCGCCATGTTTAAACATTTAATTTGCCTATCTATTTACAAAATTAATGACAACGAAAAAAAAATATTTGAAAAAATTCATATTCACTTAACAGTTTTCAATATTTTTCATCCGTTGAAAATGAAAAGAAATCATTAGTTTATTAAAGACCTAGACATTAGATAGCTTGTTATCAGAGAATAAAAAAAGAATACATGTGTTACCATGACCAAGGTTTTCAAAACCCTTTTAATATAACAATATTCAATAAGTTTTTAGATTACTTGTCTCCGTGTTGGAATTATATCCAGTTTCCATTATGTGTATTTAAAAGCAATGTTTTAATTGTATAATTTATAAACAGTATTACTTCTTGCTCTTTAACTCATCATCTCCTTCATCACGCAAACCGTTATCTGCATTTTTCATCAAATGTATTATCGCTATTACAAAAGCAACATTATCATTATTTTCATAATAGGAATCATTTAACACGTAATGTAACACTCTATCGTCAACTCTCATAATAATATAAATATAAGCTGCATTACTCTCCATAATTAACATCATGATCACTATCATCATCCATCAGCATCATTATAATCATCATCATCACCACAACGACCATCATCATCATCATCATCATCCTTATCATCATCATCATCACCATCATCATCATCATCATCATCATCACCACCATCATCACCACTACAACCAGCTGAACCAATAATCTTGTTATTGTGATCAAACAAGATAAAAAAGAAAAAGAAAAGCAGTCAACCAACGACGCACAATCAATGATAAAACGTTTGTTTTAATTACTTTGTACATTTTGGCTAATCGTGTATGGCGGCTTGGATTTCGGCGGGGTTACTGGGTAAAGCTCATCGGATAGACGTTCCAGGCATTATTTAAGGAAGATAACCTGCAAGATAAAAAAAGTATAATTAAAAAATAGATTAACAACAGTTTTTACTTCGAGCGTTCAGAAATCCACAAATCTGTGATGGATCTTTAGCCTACGTATATTAAAATAAACCTGATTTAACCAACCTCGTTGTTTTAGTTGCTTAGCATAAAGTTAATATGTGGAGTCTAATAATTATGTGGAATAGCAAAAAATAAGCGTGCTTACCGTAAATTTCCATCTGGGTATTTTAAGCGTCGAATTGGAGTGAGCCATACTTGCAGATCTGGCCAGAGACAACATAAATCACGCGTGAGATACATGTAAGCTCAGGGAAGCACAGGCTTGCAGAAAGATGGAGAGAGTAAGAGAGAGAAACAGACAGACAGACAGACAGGCAGAGGCGGACAGGTAGATTGGCAGACAGACAGAGGCAGACAGAGGCAGATAGACAGAGGCAGACAGACAGACAATGGTAGACAGGGACAGACAGACAGACAGACTGAGACAGACAGACAATGGTAGACAGGGACAGACAGACAGACAGACAGAGGCAGACAGGCAGACAGACAGACAGACAGACAGATGAAACAGAGAGATAATGAGCCAGAGACAGATAATGATACATGTAGTTGAGTTTAGCGAGAGGCAGACAGACAGGCAGACAGACAAGCAGACACACACATAGAAAGAGACAGATAGACACAAGTTAAAATAACTTGGAGGCATTTCAGAGAAAGAGAGAGAGAGAGAGAGAGAAAGAGAGAGAGAGAGAGAGAGAGAGAGAGAGAGAGAGAGAGAGAGAGAGAGAGAGCGAGAGAGCGAAGTATATTTTACGTAGTCTTTGGGTTTGCAGTAGCAGAAGGTTTTGTCTACGCCCTTATACGCCTTCTTGTAGACCCATGGGTAGTTGGAGCTGAACGGACAACAGTATGTGATTCTCTCCCCTCGCACACTCTTTTGCCATTTGCACTGTTTCTCCTGTTCGAAGTCAAAATCTGAGGCGCAGGCTGAAAAAACAAAACAAAAACAAAAACACCGATTGAGAATGGTATAGAAAAATGCGTAATTTTTGGCAAACCAGTTGAGAATGTAAAAAAAAAGAAAAAGAAAATAACAATGCCAAGTTTTTTGTTAAAAGTGAAACACACGGATTAAGAAGGATGTTTAGAAAACAGAGAGTAACACGTCATATTTCCCTGTACTGTTTTCACGCTGTGGCTTGTTGTTGTTGAGTTGGTTTAACGTCCAACGTCAGCGCTATATAGGGTATATTGTGGACGGATCCCAAGACTAACGTCTGACAATTGTATGTGCTGCCACACACGAGACAGGGCGGGGATGCCATGACTCCTGTCTCAGCCAGTCACATTATACTGACACCGACCCAACCAGTAGGGAGCGCAATCGCCAGGTCTCGAACCCGGACCTTTTGCGTCGGAAGCCGATGTTCTACCCCAGGACCACTGCGCCCCCCTCACGCAGTGGCAGACTTCCCTCGCATAATTAAAAGCTGTACTGAGAGATACAAGAATTCATTTGGACCCGCATCAGCAAGAATGCAGCGAGACTCATCTTTATAGACTATTAACTAGTACATAATTGTATATTCTAATTCTGCATATAATGGCATTTTTTTTTTTTTTTAAGTTGTTCTCAATGATCGTAGAAACTGAGAAAAAGAAAAGTCAGTAATGTGGAGAGTTTATTCGAATTGTGTCTAGAATTAGTAGGCCTATACAAAGAATACATTTCGCCGTATAACTATTACTTACCTTTAGGTCCAAGACATGTAAATCTAGGAGAAGAAATTGAACGATCAACTAAAAATGAAATTTATATGACCCTTTAATAAGTGAAATACTCCCATTTAAACACGTTAAAATGTGAAATAACAAGTCAAAATTTAAAATCTATAAGTCAGTAGTATGACATAGTAGTCAAGCCAACGTGGCAATTATGCTGACGATTATTTTGATAGTGAGGATGATGATGCAGTTGATGATGATGATGATGATGATGATGATGATTAATGATGATGACGATGATGATGATGATGATGATGATGATGATGATGATGATGATGATGATGATGATGATGATGATGATGATGAACATACGTGTTAGGCGTGCGGCGTTGGTGACCGTCAAAACGGACAGAGCTAGGCACAGAAGCAGAGCGGTCTTCATCTCGTTCAAATCTCGTCCTAGCGCGATCTCGGTTGGTGACAGAACTGGTGAGTTTGGCCTTGAGCTTTGGGTCTGTTTGGACGCTTGCAAAAGTCTCTCTTTTATAGATTAAATAAATGTCATTATGTTTTAATGAAATCAGATGCCTTGATATTATAGCAATTTATTCCAGGCTTCCGTAAACAAAATTAATAACACCGAGGCCAATATGCATGCATCAGCAAATTTGTTTTTTTGTAAAATACTGAGCAACGCTACTCATTTTCACGATTGTTATTGCCAAGTTAATTAGATCTAGGCCTATCTCTTTTCGAAATGAGCAAATATGACAATTTTTGCATCAAAATGCAATAAATTTTCTACATCCGCAATGCTTAATTTAGAGACCTGAGAATAATTTTAAAAAAAAACAACAACAATACTACAAGTTTATAACGGGCAGTACCTACAAGGCTGCAGTAGCTTGAAATGCGCCTTGAGCCCTCTTAATCTTAAATCAAAACGAGTCATAAACCTACGATAGCGTTGTAATTCCAACCCAGTGTGGCTTGTCAAGAAGACAAGATAAATTATCCACTGTAATAAGTCATTCGTATCACAAAATTACCTACAAGCAGCTTTATACACTTTCATATCAAACGTACTACTAGCATACCAAGAAAGAAACAACCTTCTTTGTTTGGCCTGAAAAAGAAAGCGTTTGATGACCAACTAGTAGCTTGTTAGCGCATCCAGAAAACAAGAGAGGGGGGGGGGGGCGGGGGGGGGGTTAGCCCTGAGGCTTTCGACGCAGGATGTCCGTAGGTCGGCTTCCGACGCAAAAGGTCCAGGTTCGAGCCATGGCGATTTAGCTCCCTACTGGTTGGGTGACAGGACTCGTGGAATCCCCGCCCTGTCTCGTGTGTGGCAGCACTAGAGGGGGGGGGGCGAGGCAGAGCCAGACAGACAGACACTGATTGACTTAGGCTACAATGTTTGTATACAAAGACAGACATGGACAGGCAGTAGTATGCTACATGTATTTAATAATCATAACAATGAATAGCATTTATATTGCGCATATTCTACGCGCCAATGAAGTTGTATTAAACATTAATATATACAACAACACACAAACCAATAACATTTTAGCACTCAACCTCTCACACGACATGAGAATAAAATAAAATAGGAGCCTATGCTCTAGATGTAAATAATATAATACGCAGAATGGATTTAAAATTATGCCTATTACAATGGTTGGTTGGTTGGTTGGTTAGGTTGGTTTAACGTCCAACAGCAGCACTATATAGGCTATATTGTGGACGGGCCCCAAGACGTACGTCTGACAAAATTACGTGCTGCCACACACGAAACAGGGCGGGGATACCATGATAAAAATGGAAAATGTATTGTTTCACAATACAATGCATTTAAGTTTGATGAATATCCAAAAGCCAGGTACTTTTTGTTTGCTGCAATAAATCACGATGAAAACGTCTGCTGATTTTTCAACCGCCTCGATCTCAATTAAGATGTGCCCGTATGGCCATAGCAAGGGGGAGGGGGGGAAGTTAAATGGCTCACTAAATATAGAGCCTTGGACAGTGGCTTTTACAGTTAAAATGTAGGTCTACTATGCCACGATCGAGCCCAGTCCGATTTCGTTATGCTCAAATGACAATAAACAACTGATACAGTGCTTCGTGGTAAATCATAACATGCTAAGAATGTAATCAATAGACATTGTTGTTTTTGTGAAACCAAACACAGAGAGAAAAAAGGGAAAAATGGGGGTGTTCTAGGACTTTAGGCTAATATTTGTTAATAGCTTTGCACAATGAGGTTGCCAACAACAACAACAACAACAACAACAACAACAACAACAACAACAACAACAACAACAACAACAACACAAATAACAACGATAACAAACCGTACCTTTATGATACCTCGCAGCAACGGACGGATAAAAAGGGGTAAAAAGAGTCAAGAGAAGAGAGAGAGATAGAGAAAGGAAAAGAGAGAGAGAGAGAGAGAGAGAGAGAGAGAGAGAAAGAGAGAGAGAGAGATGGAAAAGAGAGGTCTATATGAGGACTGGTGGTGATGATAGAAGATAAAAGCTCAAGGTGAAGGCAAAACCTGACATTATAACTATCCTACTCCTCGTTCTCTCTACTGCTACGAGACTAGTCCTCTAATGAGGGTGTTCCAAATTTGGAAGTTCTTATTATCATCACTATTTTAAACAGAAGACAATAAGATAGAAAGAATCAATTATGAACTTTGTAGAAAAATTGACTGCTAAATCTAATCTACATCTAAAACCTTGGTTTAGTGAAATACACAACTGCTACTTTCAGTTTCGGTTCATTGCTCATAAACAAACTGATCACGTTGTAGTTTTATTATCTTGTGATTTCATCAGCTAGCTAGATCTAGATCAACAGATTCTAGATCCTTGATCTAAATCTAAACATAGCTTTTGTATTCGAACTGTGATTATTCTACATCCCATACTTTTGCACCGACTTTTAACCCAACCATGAGTTCGGCTGGAGACGGGTAAGATGGCAGGCCGCCTACGGCTACTGACTACTCTAGTAAAGGCTGCAGTTATTCTCACCCCCGAGGTGTGAATAATTAACTAATTAACTAGAATGTTCACTACTAAATGTCTTGATCTAAGTAAGTTTGGAAGGTGCAATTTTGGAGACAAATCTAGATATCAACCAGAGAGACTGCAGGCCTTAAGTCGAGGGGAAAAAAATCAACATGTCATATCATTTCAATACTTTCTAAAGGCGTATGAAACTATGATTGAGAAGGGGGGTGAGAGTAAATTTTTGGCAGAATTTTCACTATTCCAACCTCCGGGGGTGAGAATCTAAATTTAGTTATTTGCAGTAATAATCACATCATCTAGTCAAATCCAATTAATTTCCAATCTAGATCTAGATATATAATTAGAAGAGCTCCAGTAATCTATTTGCATTACAGTACATCTAGCTATACACAGATTAGGCCTTGTTAGAACGTCTAAACCTAAGATAACTACAAAATATAGTATCTTGATTTTAGATCTAATCTTCACAATTTTACAGAAGACTAGAAGTCATTCAGTGGCTATGATGTAATGCTTTAGTAATACATAGAGATTAAGATCCTGGTCTAGACTAGTTGAGTTCTAAATTTAAAGCAAGACCATTCTTTTCATTCCTGACAAGGAAAAGAAGTTGCTTGATATCTGTGTGCAAGCAGCGAGTGAGTGAGTGAGTGGGTTTGTTTTTACAGCACATCAGCACAGTAACGACTATATATCATTATTATATATATTGCAGCAAGCCTGCAAGGCCTTCATTTCAATATAGGTGTGATGTCTACCAAATTTTATAGTAAACAAACATAAAAAAATCTGATGTAATAAATCAGTAGGCTAACATAGACTAAACATTCCCACATAATCTAAATCTATAAAAATCCTGTGGAACTAGCCATTTATTTCACTTGTAGTTGAAAGATGTACAATTTAATTTTTAAAAATGCAATGATAGCCTGATTATCTAGAATTAATTTCTCAATTAGTGATCTTACAAATTAAATGAGAGAGATAATTCCATATATATTTAAGTTTCTTGTAGTTTTAACAATTACTGCAATTGGATTCCTTTAAAACTTTCATGCATGTATATATCTACAACTAATTGTTCTTTGTTCGTTTACAGTAGGTTTGTATTTTTTTACCCGAACATAATCATTTCTACTGTAGTGCTTTGTTGCAAGTTAAATTTGAAATAGGCTTTGGCTTCATAGCATTGTTAAACTTCTATGAGAGAGCGTTTAAGTTTTAATTTTTATTTCAATTTCATGGATGCACAATTTTCCCCAAAAATATTTTCTACATAGTCAGAAACATTCTGTGTTGACTTTTAAGTTAAAACAACAAAGTTTGTAATTGACATGGACTTACAGTCTCAAAGGTAATGTAAAATTTTGATGTAATGCTTTAGCAATACATAGAGATTAAGATCCTGGTCTAGACTAGTTGAGTTCTAAATTTAAAGCAAGACCATGGACGTACAGTCTCAAAGGTAATGTAAAATTGAGTTACATGTATGCTTTCTAAAACCAAAGTTTTTCACAGAATCAGTATAGTGTTAAAAATGCAGCAAGAACTTAGCTTAAACAGATTACAATTTATAATAGTTTGCAGGTCATATATTCCCCCAATAGCTAGTCATGCATGCCCAGACATAGATATGTGTCTGGAGTATACATGTCTTAAAAGAAATGTTGGAATCTAGCACAGTTTTAAACAGTCATGGCATAAGTATGTATACTATACGTGTGCATTATTTCCACTACTAAATTAACAGTTTTTGTTTTAACTGAGTTAGCTTTTACTGATTGTCCTAGGAAATCATATAAATATGTATATAAGGAGTAAAACAGTAAGTATATTATGGTAACCTTAGACAGAATGTCTCTGTTGTCTTTGAGGGATTCGATAAAGGTGTTCAATGATGTGTAAACATGAATACATGACGAATGTATAGAATTTGAATTTTTTTCAAAATCAACCAATTTTTTTTTTTACATGTTTATAACAGTGCAGAGAACCAGGCTTTGTCCAAAAAAGCTCTGAAAAAGCAGCAGAAAGATGCGGAGAAAGCAGCCAAGAAAGCAGAGTATAAGAAAGAAAATGCACAGGAGGTAGGTGTGCCTCTCAATAGGCCCAGCTCTTGCTTGAGGCTCAGCCTAAAATTCATCTTGTAAACCTTCTCTAAATATTGAAAATAATGCTAGGAGGCAAAGTCCTAGGTTTTAATTAGAGTGTTTAAAGGGATTTTTTTTTTCTTCCTCATAATCATTTGAAATTTTTGGTAGCATATGATTTCGTTTTTGTTTTTTGGTTGACACTGTTTATGAGGTACCAAATATGACCATTGGATTATTAAAAAAATTATTCTTTCTTTTTCTTCTTCTTCTTCTTCTTCTTCTTCTTCTTCTTCTTCTTCTTCTTCTTCTTCTTCTTCTTCTTCTTCTTCTTCTTCTTCTTCTTCTTTTATTTCTTCTTCTTCTTCTTCTTCTTCTTCTTCTTCTTCTTCTTCTTCTTCTTCTTCTTCTTCTTCTTCTTCTTCTTCTTCTCATTGTTACTACTATTATTATTATTATTAGCAAGTGTGGCACACGCTCAGTCCATTTATTTTTTAAATAAAGGAGGTTGACCAATCGTCAGAGAGTCTTTGCTAAGCTTTAATTTTTAAAGAAACATATGCCTTAATTTTCCTGCCCCACATATGCAAAATCCGCCCTGTGAAACCTTGCAGCTTTTTATACTCTCTCAGATCTAGTTCTCTATGGAGAGAGGGAGAGATTTATAGCCTATATCGTGCTGCTGTTTTCTTCTTCTTCTTCTTCTTCTTGCTCTGACCATTAAAGCAAGCATTTATTTGCATGTGGCAAAAGTAAATAAAAAAAATAAATCTTTCATATATAATAAATATTCCACAGATTAAGGCTGCCATCAGTGTTCCACAGATTAAGGTTATCACCAGAGACTATGGAGTAATTGAGATGTTTCATACAAAGAGCTCACAGTTGTACTGATACAGGGAGCTAGTTTGAAACACGCGCAGTCCAGCAGTCCATTTATACTCGCTAGTGTCACCCTTATAAAAATCCAGTCTGACTGAGAAGCCACTCTGTTCTGTTTCCCCAGACGCCCGCGGCGGAGGTGGAGGACCAGTCTAAGGGGATGTACGGCGTTCTGCCGATGAACCAGTCCCAGGAACGCCTGTCTCGACGCCTGCACCGCGTGGACGAGCTGTTGTCCGACCTGGCATCGCAGGCCGTGTGGGTCAGAGGTCGTCTGCACACCTGTCGGAGCAAAGGTGAAAGTTTGAAAGTTCAAGTAGTGGAGCATAGTGTAGGCCTATATAAAATTGTTTTTAAATTTTAATGAAACTTTATTTTTTTCTACACTTAATTTATTAGTTTGTGAAATTCTCTGTAAAAATGTATCACACTTTCACATTTACCCTCATAATGTTTGTAAAATTACCTGCTCATTTTAATACAACTTCTTAAACTCAAATGGTTAGAATATAAAAAACAAAACTTTTTTTTTTGTACTTGAATGTTTAGTTTATGAAATTCTCTGTGCGTTTTTTATTCATAAAAAACATTTTTTTCCTAAAGTTTACACTCTATTTTTTTTTTCTATTGAGATGTGTTGTAAATTTTATGTCGTTTTTGAGACTACTGTTAATAATTTGAATTTTTTTAACATGTTGCTGGCAATAGAAGTTTAACCCCGCAGTGAATTGAAGGCCGCAAAAACAGCCAGATTTTCTTTTAGGGGGATAAATGACTGCAATTGTTTAGACATTGTGCTTTCTAACTGGCATGGTTCATCTTTCATTTTGCATGTTTTCTTCTTTTTTTTTTTGTTCCTATTGTAGAATGAAGCAATTCTTCTCCCTGTTGCCCCAATAAGCCTAAACCAAATCTATGTGTCTTATAGAAAAAAATGCAATGATGCTCTAAAATGTGTTATTTTATTTTGGGATAAATTTGTATGGAAAGTGTTTGCAGTAAAACTTCATGTACTGATTGATTGTCTGTAGTTTTCTCAGGGCGAGGCAGTTAATTTGCACGTCAAGTTTTATAGGTTGAGCTACCACCCAACAAACCTAAATATATAGGCTATATAGTGCTGATGTTGGACGTTAAATCAACTCAACAACAACCTAACTACTATTCCATCTCTTTCCCAGGCAAGCAATGCTTCTTTGTCGTACGGCAGCAGAAGTGGACAGTCCAGGTCGTGGCCATCCAGAATGAGAAGACCAGCAAACAGATGCTTAAGTTCATCTCTGGGTATGCCTGGTTCTTCTCTCATTTCCTCCGCGGGGTAAAGCGTTGATCTCTACATCGAAAGGTCCACTGTTCGAATTTAACGATTGGTCAAATTTTTATTTGTCCAATTTCACGCCCTATTGGTTGAGTCGGTGGCAGTTTAAATTGACTGGCTGAAACAGGAGTTCAGGTCTCCCCATCCTGTCTCGTGTGTGGCAGCACATAAAATTGTCAGGCATCAGTCTTGGGGCCTTCCACAATATAGCCTTTATTGCGCTGATGTTGGACGTTAAGCAACAAAACAAAACTATCTCTTATTTCCTCAGTACAGGGGCTGTGGGTAGGGTCGTTGGTGTGGATAATTTTGTAATGTGCACTTTTTCAGCTCCTTTGTATGTAAAAGTAACATTGGAATTTTCCATGCTAAAATACCTCAAGTTTTTCTGTTAGCTAGTCCAATCAACCATTTTTCAAGTTAACGTTTTTCCATCACACCTCACACCACATGATGTGCGGGTTTATATGCTCTTGTTCCTAGCACCTCTTTGTATTGGTCTGCACACCTATCAGTTCAAAATATGTATAATCCAAGCTTTTACCCATGAATTGTTTTGGAAATTCCCTAAAATAGTGCGCACACAAGGAATTGACCTTAAATCATGGGATGTGAAAAGGTTTTTAATCATGTTTGAAAGAAGAGTAGGGAAGTAATTTAAATGTGTAGTTTTATTGTAAAGAAACAGAATCGCCTGAGAATGGCAAGCAAGTCGAGGCAAATGTCTTAGAGTAGACCAAAAAAAGGATAGGCTAATACTTCCCAGAAATAACCAACAATTGTGTTGCTCAAGTAAACAAAAGAGTGATAAGATTGGAGGAGAGGTGGTTATGGAATGCTACCTCAGGCAAGTTCGAATCCTGGCTGTTGCGCTCCCTACTGGTTGGGTCGGTGTCAGTATAATGTGACCGGCTGAGACAGGAGTCATGGTATCCCCGCCCTGTCTCGTGTGTGGCAGCACATAAATTGTCGACGTCCGTCTTTGGGGCCCGTCCACAATATAGCCTATATAGTGCTGCTGTTGGATGTTAAACCAACCCAACCCAACCCAACCTCCGGCAATGGAAAGACAAAGCTAAGGTACAAAGTACGGAGTATAAATTCTTTTGTAAAGACACAATGATGTATTCAAAAATTTTAATATAATTATTCTTTGATTTGTTTCCAGCATATCTGCGGAGTCCATCATTGACGTGGAAGGAGTGGTTGAGAAGGTCGACAAGAAAATCATGTCATGCTCCCAGCAAGATGTGGAACTACACGTCAAACAGGTAAACACATTCAACTAGTGGGAATAGCGGAGATAGAAACTATTTTTAAGTTTTGTTTTTGCACCCATGTCCAATTTTTGCTAGGTCTCTGTGCATGTCTCTGTCCTCTCCTTAATTAGTTAAGAAGGACGTGTGAGGAATACTTATAATGTAAAGTTGATATCTACAGCTCATGTTATGAAATGGATTTGCAACTATTCACATTGAGACATAAATGGCACCTAGTTTTGTAATCTAAAAGTTACAAAGCAAGTTTTGTTTTTCTTAAAAAAATATGTTATGAAATATAATAAAGTATTGGAAATGGTAAGCTCCTAGAAATAAAAAAAATATTTTGTATTCTTTATTTTTTGGGCCATTCATCTCCGAGGATGTTGACGTGAAATGACGTACCACTCCTCCCGGGTGCTTGCTTTTGACGTCTACTCTGACAGATTCCTGTCAGTCTAGATCTAGTCGTTTATGTTTTCATCTTGCACAACCATTTTTTTTTTTAATTTTTAAAATGAAGTTATTTATTTGTCTTCCTTACAGAAATAATTATGGTATTACAGATAACAACCCCCCCCCCCCTCCCAACAATCTTGCTTTCTTGTTAGGCCACATTACAGCATAATATACAATATTTTGCTCTCCCCCCCATCCCAACAATCTTGCTTTCTTGTTAGGCGGCCACATTACAACATAACATACCATTTTTTGCTCCCCTCTCACCAATCTTACTTTCTTGTTAGGCCACATTACAGCATAATATGCCATATTTTGAATATTTTCCCCACGTCCCAGGTGTGGGTGGTGAGTGCGGCGGTATAACAGCATAACATACACTATTTTCAATATTTTGCTCCCTCCGTCCCCAGGTGTGGGTGGTGAGTGCGGCGGAGCCGAGACTTCCGCTGTTGATCGAGGACGCCAGCAGGCCGGAGGGGGAAGGAGTGAGTGTCGCCGTCTCCGGGTTTTTGTGTAATACTGATCGTCAGAGTATCGGTGATTTCATTCACACAAAAAAAGAAGTAAAATCTAGAAGAGTCAACTTTTTCAATCGCATTATTTCATGTCTATTTCATGCTTGCTCAATATTTTAGGATATTTTAAAAAAGAGAAATGAGGTTAACATTAAAAATAAAAAAAAAGAATTTTTCTGCTGCGCCATAAAATCTCAACCTATATTTCATATCTATGAATAAAGAAAACGGCATGTACCTTTTATTTGACTGTGAAGATGTCTAAGAGCAAGAAAAAGTCACTGAAATTTTTGTTTTGTTCACATTGCCTGTTTTTTCGGCAGAGCTTTTAAAATTTCAAGCCTTTAACTTTCTATTATGACAACCTTGACCCCCCCTCCCCCATCGCAGGATCTGGCCACGGTGAACCAGGACACCCGGCTGGACAACCGCATCCTTGACCTTAGGACCGTGACGAGCCAGTCTATATTTAGACTGGAGGCTGGTGTGTGCCGTCTGTTTCGCGACTACCTGACGTCCAAAGGGTTTGTCGAGATTCACACCCCGAAAATCATCTCAGGTAGTAAAGAAAAGTCGAGTCGTCTTTGTGTAGTGAAACAGTTCTCAGATTTCTCAAGGAATCAACTACAGAGTGGGAAAACACCAGAGTTGGGTTGGTTTAATGTCCGACGTCAGCACTGTATCGGCTTTTCTGAACGGACCCTAGACTGACGTCTGGACAATTTTATGTGTTGACTTACACGAGACAGGGCGTGGATACCATGACTCCTGTTTCAGTTGGTCACGTTATACTAACACTGACCCAACCAGTTACAACGGGCGAAATCAGACAAATAGATCTGCCGATCGTGGGATTCTTACCGCTGATCTTCCGATCTGGAGACCAATGCTCTACCACTTGAGCCAGTTCGCCCCACTAGGTTACACCAGATAAGATTTGAACCTCGGGGTCCTTGCATGTAAGTGCAAAGCACTACTTAATGAGCTATCTTGCGCCTCCCGGTGTTCCAAACTCTCTTGCAACGGCATGTTAGTATGAAAAAAAAATGAAACGCATCTGAATAAATTAAAAATACATTTTTGTTATTTAAAAGATTTGATATAGAAATATTCTTGAAAGTTGTATCTTTGATTTCTACATTGTCTTATAGTCTACTTTGATAAGTGGAAGATCTATGTAAAAAAAACCACCACTTTTACAAGTTCTAATTTAGATTTTTTTCTCTGTTTATTCTGTCAAATATTGATAATGTTGGCAACACAAAATTATACTTTGTAGTTTAAAGCCTGTACTGTGAAAATATCTAAGACTCGTCAATTTGTTCCATACGATGTGTCACAGTGGCATTTCATTTACTCCATCTTCAAGTGTATAGCTCTGCATTTGCCTTTTTTAAGCAGATTGGTACCGGTACCTATCAGTTAAAAATATTAATAATCCAAGCTTTTACCTATAAATTGCATTGGAAATTCCCCAAAATATTGTGCCCACACAAGGAATAGACCTTTGCCTTTTTAAAGTAGACCGGTACCTATCAGTTCAAAATATTAATAGTCCAAGCTTTTACCCATGAATTGTTTTGGAAATTCCCCAAAATAGTGCGCACACAAGGAATATACCTGTTTTGGAAATTCCCCAAAATAGTGTGCACACAAGGAATATACCTGTTTTGGAAATTCCCCAAAATAGTGCGCACACAAGGAATATACCTGTTTTGGAAATTCCCCAAAATAGTGTGCACACAAGGAATATACCTGTTTTGGAAATTCCCCAAAATAGTGCGCACACAAGGAATATACCTGTTTTGGAAATTCCCCAAAATAGTGTGCACACAAGGAATATACCTGTTTTGGAAATTCCCCAAAATAGTGTGCACACAAGGAATAGACCTGTTATGGAAATTCCCCAAAATAGTGTGCACACAAGGAATAGAACTGTTTTGGAAATTCCCCAAAATAGTGTGCACACAAGGAATAGAACTGTTTTGGAAATTCCCCAAAATAGTGTGCACACAAGGAATAGACCTGTGCCTTTTTAAGTAGATTGGTATTGCGGGACTGTTGAGGTAACCTGTGCCTTTTATTGAGGTAACCTGCGATTTTTATCGGAAGTTTTTATCCGTCTCTTTCCGCATGCGGACAGCTGCCTCCGAGGGCGGGGCCAACGTGTTTGAGGTGACCTACTTCAAGACGAAGGCGTACCTGGCACAGTCGCCCCAGCTCTACAAGCAGATGGGAATCTGCGCCGACTTCGACCGAGTCTTCACCGTGGGATCTGGTAGGTTTTCCTGTCTCTGTTTACTCTCAACATTTTTTATGTGAGCCGACAAGGGTGTTGTCGTTGTTGTTGTTGGGTTGGTTTAACGTACAACAGCAGCACTATATAGGCTATATTGTGGACGGGCCCCAAGACGGACGTCACACACGAGACAGGGCGGGGATACCATGACTCCTGTCTCAGCCGGTCACATTATACTGACACCGACCGAAACAGTAGGGAACGCAACAGCCAGGATTCGAACTATGGACCTTTTGCGTTCAAATCCGATGTTCTACCCCTGGACCACCGCGCCAGGGTGAATATGCACTAACTGATGTATGTCGCTGATATAGAATTTGACTTAAAGCTCTCTCAACATAGAAAAACTACTCTATATTGACCTTTTTCATTTCCATACGAAGAAGAATTATATCTGGTTCTAGAAAAGATAGAGTTAAAATTTGTTCAATAAAATTGAAAGCTTCCTAAGAACTCAAAAAGTCCAATTACCGACTTGTGCCTGATTCGGCCCAGTTGCTTCACAAATGAAAACTTTTTTAATTACAGTTGATTTATTCAGATAATCCTTGAGTATCCTGTGTATAATTCTATTAATTTTCATTGTGGTGTCTCACTATTATTGTTATGTAATTTCTTTTGAAGATGTCACATTCAACATTATATATTTTCGATGTAACACACATTGACTGAATAAATTTGAATTTGAATTTGAATTTGAGGGTTTTCTAATGTAATTCATTTAGGATTAAAAAGTCTAGTCTTTTTGAGCACACGTGAGATGTGCTTTGGAGAATGCATGGCTGCAAATCTGAACAAAACATCTCCTTACTTCAAAGCAGTTATGAGCTGACGAATGGTATAGGTTGATTTCCACCGATAAGATCAATTTATATATTTTTTTAAAGTTATTACTTATATGCCCTTTTGAATAGACTTCAGGCTCAATAGGATTTTATAAAAATAAAAAAAAGGTTCAACTAAATGAAGTCGTGATTTTACCATCAATGCTAAGAAAATTGCACCATTTTTAGGGTTTTTCCTAAATTAATATCTTTTGAACCAAGAAAATAAAAAAATTTTGCAGATTTGAAAACTTCAGATTTTTATCTTTCAAATAAAATGCTTTCAGTCACTGCTTTCCTGTGTGCAATGTGTCTCTATTGAGTTAAGCAGTGCCCATTGTAGTTATAAGACAGAAAGAATTTACAATGATAATTGTTTAAATATCTTTTATTGGGCAGATGGTGTGGGTATAAACTTAAATTATAATTTAACGTGACAGGTGATTGACATCTTTAAAGGGCCATTTAAATTTTATTTTTTTATAACATTATAATAAATGTCTAAACACTAAAACTTCCTTTTAAATTCCATAATTTTATGATGTATGCCCCCCCCCCCCACCCCCCAATAACAAAAACAAACAAACAACAAAACAAAACAAAAACAACAAACTATTAAAATGTGCAAGATATTAGCACCAATTCCTTTTATTGGCCTAATTAAAAAAAACCTATACCTACATATAACCATGTCTTATGGGACAGTCCCTCGTACTGATCAACCAAATTCATGACTATGTCACACATTACATCTGTGTTGAGAACTGTTTATCGCCTCGGCAAAAAAGTTTTTAAACAAATATTAACTTCTCTTGCTACAAGTAAAACCAAAGGAGGTTACATTATGCTTCATAATCATTTTGTCAACGGCTGGACTTTTTCACCACCCCTCAATATTCAAACTGAGGGTCTGCGGTTTAAGTTATTTCCAAACTGGTTGAGTCTGTGTCAGTTTAATGTGACCGGCTGAGACAGGAGTCATGGTATCCCCGCCCTGTCTTGTGTGTGGCAGCACATAAAATTGTCAAATGTCCGTCTTGGGGCCCGTCCACAATATTGCCTATATAGTGCTGCTGTTGGACCAACCCAACCAACCAACCAACCGTCTCATATGTGGCTGCTCATCAAGTTGTCAGTCTCGGGGCCCTTCCATAATAAATTAATCCATATCGTACCGACGTTGGAAGTCGAGCAACCAAAATTCAACTCGTCGTTCCCACAGTGTTTCGAGCCGAGGACTCCAACACCCACCGGCATCTGACGGAGTTTATCGGCCTTGACCTTGAGATGGCCTTCAACTACCACTACCACGAAGTGCTGGAGGTCATTGGGGACATGTTTGTCAGCATCTTCACAGGCCTGCAGGAGCAGTGAGTTCTACACACTATGTTGTTGTTGTTGTTTTTTACGTCTTTTAATGTATGTATACTCTTATTATGAGAAGGTATAAGTTAATTTGTTGTTGTTCTTGATGTTGTTGTTTTCCTTTTTCTTTTTTTTTTAATATCTGTTTTCATAATTACTGTTATTATTATTATTATTATTATTACTATTACTATTTTTAATATAATTAACATGACTATTATCTTATTACATTCACAACTATTTTCTCAAATTCACCACCTGTGTAAAAATTGTGGGATTCTCAACATGGTACTAATATTAATATTATTCTGAAACTTCTATAATGGGACGGATAAAAATCTTTTTACAACAGTCTGAATTTCTTATCATGGATTTAAACATGAGATAAAATGTAAAAAGATATTGATAACGTGTGGATAAAAACCCTCCATTGATTTTCGTGTCTTCAGATACGCAGAGGAGATCAGCCTCGTGGGCAAGCAGTTTCCATCTGAACCATTCAAGTTTCTCACACCAAGGTAAGTCTTGTAGAGATCTGCTCTGCTTTGCTCTCTCTTTCTCTCTCTTTCTCTCTGTCTCTCTGTCTCTCTGTCTCTCACTCTCTCTCTCTTTCTCTTTTTCTCTCTCTTTCTCTCTCTCCTTCCTCTTCTTTCTCTCTCTCTCTCTCTCTCTCTCTCTCTCTCTCTCTCTCTCTCTCTCTCTCTCTCTCTCTCTCCTTCCTCTTATCTCCTCTTCTTCATGTGTGCTTGTTTTAAGAAATGCCTAGCTCCCTTCTTGCTCGGTAGCATCAATAATTTTCATTTTCATTTATACAATTTACAAATTTTTGTTAAATTTAAGTTGGTATGTCATAGTTCTGTAAAAGATGATTAAGATGATATATTTTGTGATTCAATATACTAAACTGCTTTACGTGAAAAGGCGCAGCAAAAAAACCCAACAAAACAATGATCCAAATGGCATCACCGTGTTTGCTGGTTATTGACGATGGCAGCTTCTAGTTGGTTATAATTAAATGCATATATACAGTCCACCCAAACATGTCATCTTAATTAACGAATGGCGCTCATAGATCACTACATATATATTTATTCTGCTCCGCAGTCTGATACTGAACTTCATTGACGGGGTGAACATGCTCAGAGAGGCTGGCGTGGAGATGGACGATGAGGACGATTTGTCGACGGCCAACGAGAAACTGCTTGGAAGACTTGTCAAAGCCAAAGTAAGGAGGGTGGAGAAGTTACATTTAGATAGCTCTATTTTTATACGTCCACGTAGCTGAGTTGGGTTGGTTTATCCTCCAAGGTAAGCACTGTGAGCAACAATATGGGAAAGCTGATATAAATGCACTTTATTATTATTTTTATTGTGGATAGGCCCCAAGATTGACGTCTGATAATTTTATGTGCTGTCACACACGGGACAGTGCTGGGAGACCTGCTAGCTCAGGGGCTTCTATTCTAATTTGAAAGTCTAGGGTTCGAAACCGGATCAGACGATTTTGTTCCATACTGGTTGGATCAGGGTCTCTATAAATAGAATTTGACCTGTTGGGACAGAAGTTTTGGTATCCGCGCTGTCTCAGGGGGGCGCAGTTGCCCTGGGGTAGAACATCAGTTTTCGACACAGGATGTCTAGTTCAAGCCCTGGCGAGTTCGCCCCCTACTGGTTCGGCCGGTATCGGTTTAATTTGATCGGCTGAGACAAGAGTCATGTTATCTCTGCCCTGTCTCGTGTGTGGCAACACATAAAATAGTTAGACGTCAGCCTTGAGGCCCATCCACAATAGAGATATTCTATTGCCTTATGACTTTATAACCCACATCTTTACTGTTGATAACTTAATTTTGAAATTATGTATTTATTGTAAAAAGTACATTTTTACACATTGTGTTTCACTCATACTTTATTTCAGTACGACACTGACTTCTACATCCTTGACAAATTCCCCTTGGCAGTTCGACCTTTCTACACAATGCCAGATCCTCACAATAAGGTAAGGCCAAAAAACTTTTCTTCAGTATTTTGGCTACTTCTGTGCCTAAGAGGGCAAGAAGTGTTTATTTGGAACAAAAGTAATAGATCAAACAAGTGTATTATTGAGGTAGACTTTTGTTTGGTTACAGTAGCCATGAACTGACATGCCATGGAGGTCTATAAAAAATAGTTCTTGGTACTTTTTGGACGTTTGGATACTTCACTGTGGTTTGACCGTCTAGATTCTCACTCTGTGTGTGTGTGTTTTGCTTGGTTTCCCCAGAAATGGTCCAACTCGTACGACATGTTTATGAGGGGAGAGGAGATTTTGTCCGGAGCCCAGCGTATCCACGACCCGGCGTATTTGTCCGAGAGAGCCAAGGAGCACGGCATCGGTGAGGGGCTCGGAATAATAATTATTGTCATTAAATTGTTATAAATGTTATGGTTTTTTATTTCATGAACACAGCTATAAAAGAAAGCTGTATATAGTATGTATGGTTTTGGCAGTCTGGGTTCTGGAAAGGATTTTCACATAAGACACGGAGAGGCAGACTGAGAGAATAGATCTGGCACGGGCTAGGAAGATGGATGGGTGGAGGAAAAGGTATCCACCTGATTATGAAACAAAAAGTCAGAGAGACGTGAAGGGACATGGTTGCCAACACCAACCAGCACGGCACTGCATGATGATATGAAATTATTAAAGAAAACTTGATTCTTGTGATGACAAATTTCAAAAACGAGAAAAAGAATGAATTTTATTATAGAAAAATTCTGAAATTTCGGCTGCTCCTACAGTATCACCGTGCATGTAGTATCTATTTCAAGTGTATGGGTTCAAATATAGGCAAGTCAAAACAACAGAGACAGATAAAATAAACCAGGGTACTGAAAGCACTTACTTGCTAACCTGTAGCCAATTTCATGATTCTAGTACTGTATTTGACTTGATCCAGCCAATAGAAAGCATTTTCTTGTCAGGAATTAGGTGGCTGATATTAGTGACAGATCCACCGATAAAGCAGCACGCTGGTAATCTAGTCTATTCCTGTAATTGTGTCAAGCCTAAGTGAACGTTTTGGTCTCTGCTTCTCTCGGGGGGGGCACGGTGGTCCAGGGGTAGAACATTGGCAAAAGGTAACGAGTTCGAATCCTGGCTGTTGCGTTCCCTTCTGGTTGGGTCGGTGTCAGTATAATGTGACCGGCTGAGACAGGAGTCATGGTATCCCCGCCCTGTCTCGTGTGTGGCAGCACATAAAATTGTCAGACGTCCGTCTTGGGGCCCGTCCACAATATAGCCTATATAGTGCTGCTGTTGGACGTTAAACCAAC
Source organism: Elysia chlorotica (assembly GCA_003991915.1). Classification (NCBI taxonomy): domain Eukaryota; kingdom Metazoa; phylum Mollusca; class Gastropoda; family Plakobranchidae; genus Elysia; species Elysia chlorotica. Next base: position 96,249 of record RQTK01000035.1, on the reverse strand, counting down.
CCAACAACTCTGCTTCTCTCCCCAGACCTGGAGACGATCCGAGGCTACATCGACAGCTTCAAGTACGGGGCCGCACCCCACGCTGGCGGGGGTATCGGTGAGTGGACACGGCTCTGGCCTCTGTATAATATTGCTGGTGTAAAAATAAAGTTTAAAAAAAGGATTTGCGTATGTAGAACAATTAAGGCAGATTTCACAAAATGAACCCAGAAATATCCCAATTTTGGATAGGGAAAAATGTTCAGCAACATAGTTACATTGTACATCAAATTAAAGGTATTTAAAAGCTGGTTCTTTCACTGTACCTAGTTTTAGCTACAAATTCTCTATGAAATTGCAGAAATTGACAAAACCAACAGGAAAAACAGATATAAATTTAAGAAATATTGACTGTATTAGTATATTGTTCCATCGAATGCATATTGATTTTGGAAATGTTTGGAAGTTTTAGTTTTACTTAATTGAGCGGAAAATAAGTACAATTTCCTTTCTAAATTAAATATTGTGGAATCTAGATAAAGGCGTTTGATAAGAAAATTTGAAGACTCTCTCCCTTTACAGATTCTCAGTTGTTCACTTTCCCCACTATTGTGCGAATAAAACAGCACGAGTACACTAAGAGGACTCCATCGATTATGTTATGTATTGACAAACATTGACCATTCTTTAGTTCTTTATTTAACCTTTATTGTTGACAACTCATTTCAAAACAACATGCTTGTTTGCTGGGCATTAACAGAGAGGGCGAGACAATCCCTTACTTTGGATACAAGAGAGCTATAGTAAATAATAAAGTAATTCTAAATACCGAAACAATACACATAAAATGTAGAGATCTAATAGATTACATAGTAAAAAATTTCCGTTTCTTTCTCTCACACTTCCAGGCATGGAGCGAGTGACGATGCTGTACCTGGGACTCGACAACATCAGGAAAACGTCACTCTTCCCCCGCGACCCCAAGAGACTAACTCCGTAAAGGGAGAGCAGCAGTGACAGCAACAACGATGCGATCACATGATCAGCTCTCATAATAAACTTTTTGGTTTTGTCATGAAAATTATTTAACCCTCCATACGATCAGCTCTCATAGCAAACTTTTTGGTTTTGTCATTAAAATTATTTAACCCTCCATACGATCAGCTCTCATAATAAACTTTTTGGTTTTGTCATGAAAATTATTTAACCCTCCATACGATCAGCTCTCATAATAAACTTTTTGGTTTTGTCATGAAAATTATTTAACCCTCCATATCTGTTTCTTTTGGTTTTTTCCTGAGCTCATCTTTTTTGGTTTCAGTTAATTTATTTTTCAGTATTCTTGCTGCCTGACCAACAGATCCTCGGTGGAAATATTGTTGCTTTACAATTAAAGGTGAAAGTTTACCATTGCGTGATATTCTTTTCTTATAAGTCCAATGTGATAAAAACAGGAATTTACCTAAAGTCGATAGCAAATTTTCATTTATTTAAGAAAGGAGCTTTTTTTTTCAAAGCTGTGCTCTAAATCTTGTTTGCCTCAAATCTCAGTCTATCTTAATCTTAGTAAACTTGTAAACGTGTTACCTTCTTACTGTGGGGGCGTGGTAGTCCTGGGGTAGAACATCGGCTTCCAGCGCAAAAGGTTTGGGTACGAGTCCTGGCGATTGCGCCCTCTACTGGTTGGGTTAGTGTCAGTTTAATGTGACCTGCTGAGACAGAAGCCATGGTATCCCCTCCCTGTGTTGTGTGTGGCAGCACATAAAATTGTCTGACGTCCGTCTTGGGGTCCGTTCACAATATAGCCTATATAGTGCTGATGTTGGACGTTAAACCAACTCAACAACAACCTTCTTACCGTTCTTAAAAAGATTTAAGACTTTGTGCCTTCTCCACGTGTAATTTGGGTGGGGATGAAGGGGCATTTATAGCAGAGAAGTCAGGTAGCGGAATGTATAAGGTTTTGGGCAATAAGATATCATGCAGGGATTATAAAATTTAACTTTGGTTTTTAGTGGTTTATCATTTTTTAACCACATAAACAAACTCACGGCAAGTTTTCTTCATTCATAATTATACCAAACTTGTAATTGTTGATATTGCTTAAATTAATCTAAAATAAAAATATATATTGCTTCTTTAAATTTTACCTCTTTCTGGTTTTGACTTTGCTATTGGAAAGGTATGCGACTATGTGAGGCCGTGTGCAAGTGATTTGGTGTGACTGTCATCCAAGGGTATACATTTTTTAATAAAACCTGATGTGCCTTCAATATTGGTTGTTCTAGCGATGTCTCGGTGTTAACCTTGGGTAAATACAGTAGTAATAATAATAATAATAATAATAATAATAGTGCGCAATAATAATATAAATGAAATACTACTACTGCTACTACTAATGATAATAATAATATATTGCATTTATATAGCGCGCTATATGTAATAATGTCTTCCATATAAAATTGTGCACTGTAGAGTTTTCAATCAATAGTAGGCCTCAATATCAAATATTGGAAACTAGGAATATCTTGGTGATGCGTTTCAAGATCAATCTCGGGCGTTTTAGATATTGCCTCTCAAGAGACAGGTGGACAATAAAAATATATCTTAACTTTATCTTATCTTAGATATGAGGGCTCCTGTCTCAGCTGTTCGGATCTCATAATTCTCACAAGTTTGGAGAAATGCAGCCCGAAGGGTTTCAAACCCAAAAATCCTTACTTGAGAATTTATCTACTTTACCTCACCCTCTGTCTTAACGCACAATTTGTTTTTCTATTCCATGTCTGCGCAGTATTTTGAACACAAAGAAGTGCTTGCACAATAACTTATCAATAGGTATATCATGTATGTGGCATGATAGGAAAGGGTAACTTAAAAGTGACTGGTGTGGGACCGTCTTGTAGTGTAAATGATTTTAATTCACTTACGTCTGAGGGTCTGGGAAAAATTGGAGCAATTGTGTATGAACAAGAACAAACAACAAACATTTGTACTTTTAAGAAATTAACAATTTGTATTGTGTTGCAAGATTAACTTCTTAAATTTGAACATTAATAAAACAAAAGAGATGTTTTTTTATATTTTAGACGAAAGGAGGCACCTGCTTTAACACCGCTAAAAATAAAGGATGTACAAGTTAAACTTTAACTTGAAGTTGTTGGCACATACAAATATCTCGTCCTAACCATTGATTGTAAACTTTCTTTGAAATCCTGGTTAAAAAACCTAATCAACGGCTGTACTCTTTAATGAAATTAAAGTCAAATATCATGAACATTTTTCATGTCTCCTGTATCCAATGTTTAATATCTTTTGGCATAACATGTTTTGGCGGAAACCTATCAAAACCCACTCTCAAAGAGAAGACAAAATTAGAAAGAAAGCTTCCCAAATTATTGGCTGCGACTTAACCCATTTCAAAGACATGTATGATTTACAAGTAATAAATAAAGCTAAATGTATAACATCAGACATAAACCACCCTCTTCATAGTGAATATGAAACATCACAAAAAAGTTACAGATAAATATAAAAAAGGGCCCAGACAGACAGATATGAAAACTGTGTACATGTACTAGCATCCATTAAATTGCTGCAAATTGCTATACTTAGAGGAGGGCGAACAGACTTAAGTGGTGAATCGTTGGTCTCCGGGTCGGAAGAATCGCGGTTCGACAGATTTCATCGCCTGTATCCCCACACTTTTGGAATTAGTTATACAGGCATTAAAAAATACTATGTACTGGAAGAAATGAGGGGTCAAAGTCCATGTCATAATGGTCGCCTAGAAAGTTCAAGTTACGGTCAAAGGGAACTAACTGAGCTATTATTTTAAAACAGTTAGTCCAGTGAGGATTTGTGTCCCTTTTATAATTTCTCAAGGGAGGTAATCTCTGTTGGTCTCAGACTGGTAAAGTAATTATTCAGTTTGTTCCCTTTGACCATTAATTTTGATATTCCGTGGCTAGTACAGCAAAAATAAATAACAATCTATTGCACCCAAGGATCGCCAGACGTATGAGACTATGTTTCACATGCTATTGGTTTCTGTTGAATCATATTTGGGAGCATTGAATACAGGGTTCAAGTATATTCATTTTGAATTTTACTTTAAAATTTGTGAGTAACAGGTACACTATATTTGTACAATGTATAACCTTACATCTATCCACCAGTGAGCAAAACTAATAATTTGTAATTGTACCTTGTTATAATTACAAATTTAGGTCTAAATTTGATGTGTCAGTTGTTTTTTTATGTGTGTTTTTCTTATTACGGTCAAATGGCCTGCAGTAAAACTTGGTAACACATTTAGTTACAAAATATAAAATTCTGTATCAATTCCATACAAGATTTAGGACCATTATGTAATAACTTTTGTTTTGTGTCAATTTTCATTATTTCACGGGCCACCATTTGTCTCAAAATAAAACTTGAATATGATTTTATTGGAGAGGATGCATTTTTAGCAAGAGGTTCATTTGAGATAAAGAAAAAAACGTAACAGCATTATTGCATAGATTGGGCCACAATCTACACACAAACTAATGTTGGTACAGAACTGGGGAAGTCGACTGATCCACTGATTTAGTATGCCGATTAAGCAGCCTTTGGTGTGAAGAAGTTGTTGTTGTTGTTGGGTTGGTTTAACGTCCAACAGCAGCACTATATAAGCTATATTGTGGACGGGCCCAAAGACTGACGTCTGACAATTTTATGTGCTGCCACACACGAGACAAGGCGGGGATACCATGACTCTTGTCTCAGGCGATCACATTATACTGACACCGACCCAAACAGTAGGGAACGCAACCGCCAGGATTCGAACTCGGAACCCTTTTGCGTCGGAAGCCGATGTTCTACCCCTGGACCACAGCGCCCATCGTTTTTGGCTTGCTGAGGGAGCTGAAAAATGTTTACTTACGTAGAATTTCAGATGTTAATTGTCTAGTTTTCAAGCTAGATCTACATTATCATTTCAACTAAGTTTATACAAAATTAAAAACAACACTGTATATTTCAGTAAGTTATTTAATCGAAAAACATGAAATAATAATAATAATAATACTAATGGCATTTGCATGTTTTCCAATCCAAGGAAGTTGATTTACATTCAAATTTAACAAATCAATCGATAATTGAATAAATCAAACCTGAGTTTTTCAGATTTCAGTCAAATTTAATTTACATTCAATCCCAATAATAACATTGTATTTTGTTAATAAATTGGTCAATCACTTTATTTGCATAACAATTTTCGGGGTGTCTAAGAGTTGTTCTTGTAATCTTGCAAAAACTCCTTCAGCGTTGCCTGATCAATGGGGATAGTGAGGTGCTCAATGCCTTCAAAGTTCTGTGGGGAAAACAAAACGAAAAACAATATAAATAATGTATTGATGACTGCTTTTTCAGCTTACATTTAATGTACGGAGCGTGTTGTGCTTCAATCCAGTTATTATAAATTCCTTTGACATCTTTTGCTGCAGGGAGTTTGATAAAAAAAACCTGAAATTCTACAAGATTATTTCTTGCAGATCAAAATTTTATTCATTATATTTTAGTGCTTCATCTACTCTTAATTTTAAAAATTCGTCAAACTGATGAGAGTAAGCAATAAAACTTAGAAAAATTATGACGCAAGCAGCTACAATACTATTTTCATTAACTTTATCCCCTGCACTTCATATATCTTTTAAACTGTATTGATTCAAAATATTGGGAAAAAGCTATGAACAATTGAAAAATATAAAATCCTCTTAGTTTTGAAAAAAAAAAAGGTGAAAAAATGTTGAAATATCTTGAAAGTTTTGGAATGTGACTCAACCGATTTAAAACAAAACAGCTCTTTAATTTAGCCTCGACACTGTTATAACAGATAAAAAGCCGTTCAAATATAATAAGAGAAGCACCTTCTTGGCCTTGAGGAGCCAATGATCTTTAAACTCGACACTGTTACAACAGATATAAAAGCAGATCAAATATAATAAGAGAAGCACCTTCTTGGCCTTGAGGAGCCGGTGATCTTTAAACTCGACACTGTTATAACAGATAAAAAGCCGTTCAAATATAATAAGAGAAGCACCTTCTTGGCCTTGAGGAGCCGGTGATCTTTAAACTCGACACTGTTATAACAGATAAAAATCCGTTCAAATGTAATAAGAAAATCCGTTCAAATGTAATAAGAAAAGCTGTTCAAATGTAATAAGAAACCCACCTTCTTGGCCTTGAGGAGCCGGTGATCTTTAAACTCGACACTGTTATAACAGATAAAAATCCGTTCAAATGTAATAAGAAAAGCTGTTCAAATGTAATAAGAAACCCACCTTCTTGGCTTTGAGGAGCCAATGATCTTTAAACTCGACACTGTTACAACAGATAAAAATCCGTTCAAATGTAATAAGAAAAGCTGTTCAAATGTAATAAGAAACCCACCTTCTTGGCCTTGAGGAGCCGGTGATCTTTAAACTCGACACTGTTACAACAGATAAAAATCCGTTCAAATGTAATAAGAAAAGCTGTTCAAATGTAATAAGAAACCCACCTTCTTGGCCTTGAGGAGCCGGTGATCTTTAAACTCGACACTGTTATAACAGATAAAAATCCGTTCAAATGTAATAAGAAAAGCTGTTCAAATGTAATAAGAAACCCACCTTCTTGGCTTTGAGGAGCCGGTGATCTTTAAACTCGACACTGTTATAACAGATAAAAATCCGTTCAAATATAATAAGAAAAGCCGTTCAAATGTAATAAGAGGAGCACCTTCTTGGCCTTGAGGAGCCGGTGATCTTTAAACTCGACACTGTTATAACAGATAAAAAGCCGTTCAAATATAATAAGAAAAGCTGTTCAAATGTAATAAGAAACCCACCTTCTTGGCTTTGAGAAGCCGATGATCTTTAAACTCGACCAGCTGAGCCTGCAGCGTGAGGTCACTGTTGACGAGGAAAGCCTCGCGGCACTTGTGGTACAGCGCCTGGAATGACATGCCTGCAGGGAAAGAGGGGAAAGACAACTGAGTCGAGTTTGTATTCACAGCCTGTCAGCACTTCAAAAGGTAATTATTGATTACAAGTTGATAAGTTCACAATCCCATACAAATTTTACTTGCACAAAGTTTCAGTTCTTTTTGATGACTGTAAAGGGACTTTTAATCGTTACAAGAGTTTTATGTATGAAATTTGTCAAAATAATGTCTCAAGGCCTGCAATAGTGAAGTGGATCATGAAGTGAGGATATTAAAAAAAGCAAAAAACAAGCATGAATTTTTCTCCTTGCAAGTTCAAAAGAAGTTAATATATCAGACCTGCCAACCTAAATTTTCTCTTGGAGTAATATCAGCTGCCACAGAGAGTAATTTTTGGAACTTGGTAGTAATAAAATGCCGGAAACATACACACGCGGTGTGAGACTCCTTGACCAACTTAAACGGTAAAACCTAAAAAGAAATTTTATATGCTGACGTAATACCACTGCTTTTTATGAGGATATAAAGGTAAAAAATTAAATGTATTACCTCTTCATGTTTATAACTAGAGATAATCACATGTCTCCAAGCCCAAAGAGGTTTGGAGGAGTATAGATAATGAATTTAGTAAAGTTATATAAATAAAGGGCCACTAGTGGTGAATTGAAAATTAAATATGGTTCATGGGTGCACAAATTGTGAAACTATTTTTAAAAACTAAAAGATTTAATGCAGGAAAAAATACTACATTTAATTAACCATGGAGATACATGTGTATGAAAGGAGACTTTCTTCTTACAAACCCTCTTACAATGGTATATTATGTCATTGAGAGCCAAAGATAAATACATTTAACTGTTAGTGAGCCTTATCAATGTAAAAGAAAACACTGATTTGTAAATCAAACTGTTCAGTAATTGAATCTAGAGTAAAAAATCGAGATCTAGATAATCTTGATATCAGATGATCTTCATTTAGACAAACTGTGAATCATTAACCTGTCAGTGCTACATGGCAAAGCCTTGAGAATGTCTTGAAAGTTAATTCCCTATTAGATTCTAAAGAAGAAACAAAGTTCTTAGTATCTGTGTACTTGTTTCATGTGAACGACATAATAGCCTACTTGGGCTTCATTTTGGTTAAAACGATCAACACTAGAAACTCCGCTTTCTCCCTATTTCTTGCTACTCCTTGATCTAGTGAACAATCAGTCACTACACTGTACATACATGTACTTTCGGTTTCGTTTTCATCGTGATTTTTTTTTACTGGTGCATTGAACATTCTGTTGATTCCAAGAAAATGGCCGCGGGGTTATAAACGAAGCCAATAATTATAATCTATTTAAAATTTTGAAGAAAAAAAATCATGATGGTGAGAAATGAATTTCTCCTCGTAAGACCTTCTGTACAATACAATGTACAATTTTCTCGGCTGCGTATCCCAGTTGCATGAAAATCTTTGGTTTAATAGGGAAAGGTTTAGATCTATCCACAAACAACTAGGCTAAAATCATTACATGTAATAATAAAAAACGCGGACAGAGGCGTGTGAAGTCCAACCTGCCATGTGTCATCAAGCGATGGATAAACAAGAAAGGCAACCTTAGATGCAGATTGGTGGCTTCTGCATCCCTACCTCAGATTATTGCGAGCATAAAAGGGCCACACTCTAAAATCTGAGGCGGAGTCACTCCTTTCAAGGTACCATATCGCTTGCATGTGGGCGCAACATGCACATCCCGATGCACTGATCACAAGCACCAGTGACACAGAGTCGGGCCATAGACCACAGGAACATGAAGCACCGTGACTGATTACTAATACCAGTGATATACTTTTCCAGTTAGGTAATAAGAACCTCAATCTAGCCCACATCACGTTTAACTGAAAGCTTATATGAAATGGCGAGTCCCTACTTCTTTAACTTACAATGGTCACGGTCAAAACATTGATCAATGCAAATTGATGCTTTGCGATGCAGAAGTCATCGCAGACATCAACTTTGTTTTACACTATTGAACACAACCCAAACGGAAAATAAATACCGGACGCTAGTATACATAAAGCTGACTATCGATATGCGGTAAATCAAACTATAAAACTAGTGATAATAGTAATAGTATTGAAAAAGTGAAAACGAAAGTACCTAATAATCAAATAGGTAATATCGATAGTGTGTATGAAGTCTATTTTCTTGGGCCATATCTGAACCAGTGGCTAGAAGTTAAGGTTATAGATCGTACTATTTTCAACTCGGCGTAATATATGACAAGGATCGGGCGTAATAAGACAAGGACCGGGCGTAAAGCGTAATTTGCCGCGTTTGGGCGTAATAAATTACGCCCAAAGCGTAATGTTGGCAGGTCTGAACATGTCTCCCGTGTTTCAATAATAAGGTCTGAATCATTTTTTAAAATCTCAGCTCATATTATTTTTTTAAATGGTAAGCTTTTTTCTTCAAATTTATTATACAATGTACTGTTGTGGGGCTGCGAACGCAGTGAGTAAAAACATCAAAATGTCTTCTACACCTATTTGTCTTTCTGCGAGAATGTGTGTTGGAAACCCTATGTAAACCTTCTACTGAACTGCAGCGACGACAAAACAACTTCACTACAATGCAATGTGTGTTCTCCATAACTCTTTGACAGAAGTTCACTAAAGCTGAATTCCAGTAGAAGACGGGTGTTTGTACTCACTGCATTCACAGTCTAATAAAACTCAAAATTATTTTGTAATTTGGCTTTCTTTTTAGTCCTACTTTTAACTTTATATTACAATCCCGCAAACAGCACTTAAAAGCCAAATAAAAAAAGAAGTTTACAAGTTTGAAAAAACCAGGAACCCTTTTGATTCTTTGAATCAGGTTTTTGTAATTGATATGGTTGAGTTATGACCCCTTTTCAATTCAAATCCTTTGAATTCCATGTTTTAACCCTTTACAGCAAATTTCTAATTTTGGAGTTTCTATTGTATTTGTAACAACAATTGAATTATCTCTACACTTAATCGTCAATAGCCTTTTCACATTCGTACAATTAATTAAAAAGGCTTTTATTTTAAATGTTTGTGTACATTCAAATTTTATATTTGTTCAAATATTTATATTATACTGTAATAAAAAAAAAATTTAATTGTTACATGAGGTGTAACTATGAACAAATTTATCCATTTATCATGTTCCTTTTTAAATATACATGTCTACTTTAGTGTAACTGAACATTTGGCCAGGCGACCAAAAATATTTGCACACATCACATGCATTTTAAAAATAAATACATTTATCGCACAAAAATGCCAAATGTCTGTAATTTTCATTTGTGTTACATATATTTATCATTCTGGTATTACTGAAATAATAAAAACTACTGTTGATTAGTTTTTGGGTTTAGGCTATCATTGGTTTCTTAATTAGACGGTCCCTATACAGTACATACCTGATAGTTCAACATTAAAGGGACCAAAACTTTCATGTCTAAATATGTCGAAATAGGAGATATATAGTATTTTAGGAGAGTGCCAAAGCTGGAGTGGCTTGGCTGTGGGTCTATATAGGAATCTACACAGTGCTGTTCTTGGTGCACCACTCATTGGCTTGTACAGCCTGTACAAAGTCTATTATTTTTTGCAATGTTACATATCAGTCTAATCCTGCTCTTTTTGTAAAAAAAACAACTCGTGTCATATAGGGTTGGAAACATGTCGAAATAAAATAAATTACATTTATTTTGGATTTTTAGGTATGTATGTCCAATGAAAATTTAGAGTTATCAGGTGTCGAATTAAGTGGAGTGCACTGTATCCAAAACAACAATCAGTAAAAAAAAAAATGTATTCATCTGAATACTTCCCCTACCGGTTGAGCCAGTTTCAGTATAAATTTATAATGTGACTGGCTGAGACGAGTCATGGTATCCCCGCAATACAAAAAACAAAACATATCTTTATTAAATATTAACCATATAATTATCTAATTGTTCAGTTATTGAAGACAACTGATATTTAGTAAGATTACATCAGCTTATTTGTTCTAATATACCCAAAACCGATCTCAGGTCTAGGTTGAAAATTCATGCTCACTCAATCATATAATAGCCGTTGCCCAATAAAATGTTAAGCTTATAAATGTAGGCCTACACCGTTCTTAAATTTAACCCCAGAATGCTAAAAGTGCACATAGGACGTCTCATTTAGCCCTATATAAAGATATGTAATCAGGTCAAAATAAAGAAAACCAAACTCCTCAGTTTTGATAAGCACAAAGAGCATGAGGTGAAAAAAAGAATTTATTAAATTTATTATACATTTGCAACGTGTACTTGTATTGATTGAAAACATGCTTGTAACCAGCGGCATAACATCTTTTCCAAAACACAGAAAAGATCTACTTTCAAAGATCTTTGCCTTCTTAAATTTAGATGAACTATTTTCAAAATTTATATTTGTCATATTTATTTAATGTACATTAACATGCAATAGAATGTTCCGCATAACATTTTAGCAGTCCTCCAACTGAGTTGTATCTCACCCAACACAATGAAATGGCGTAGGAGGAAACTCGCTCTAGAGAACATCTTGTTGACAGCCTAAATGTCTAAAATTTGTTGCATGTGTATAAGTTAATTATAAACAGTGGCTGTAATTGTAAAGTTTAAAAAAAAAGGAACAGATCTGTGCCTTCGTAGAAGGTTTCGTGTTAAACACGGTTTATTTCAAATGGATTTTAGACTATATTAATTTTCATACAGTTAACATGATGCATGATTGTTTTAAAACAGAGGACTGTCAGTAAATAATGTTCATAATATTCAGCACTCACTTGGAATATCTAAAGTAAGTAGAAGATGAATTTATGTTACATGTGAGTCTCCAGAGTTATGCTCAATAGGAATGGTATATTATTATAGTATACGTTATCTATGAACTTTTAATTGAACAATTATATATTTTAAAAGCTTGCTTATCCGTAACAAAACCAATGAAAACTCTTGCATCATACCCCCTCCCCCATAAAAGATATGTGACATTAATGGAAGACACACTTTAAAAAAAACAGCTTGACAATGACATTAGAAGCCCTGATGGGTAAATAAATGAGAACAGACACTACTGTACAAGATTACATAGCTCTTGAAGTTGAAAACAGGAAATAAAATAAACCCATAAAAAATGCTGATATTGAATGAAAGTTATTTCAAAGAAATATAGATCAAAGCAAGTTTAGGTTGTAACATCTCAATTTAACGCCTTATGAGTTGATTTTCACATCACTTGCCTTATGAGTAGATTTTCAGTGTACTAGATTTTTTTTTTGTCATGAGATCCTTATAAATTCTATTACAATACCCTGTATAGGGGTGACATTAGCCCAATCATTTAATGAGTTAGCCCACGTTTCTGAAGGGCTGGGTTCAATCCACATGGACAAATTTTGTTTAACAGGGAATTGTTAGTTGGGGATCTCGGGTCACAGCAAAGAAAGCAATAACAACCTAGCACACAAATGCAGTTTGCGTAGCACAATCAGGACCCAAACTCTCAGTTCCCCAAAGCTATGTCAAAGGCATGGGACCAGCTTTACAATTATTACTTACATCATATTCTAGTGTTATATAAGTAATTATTTTCACTACAAGTACAAGTCGGTGTTTTGTGTGACATTGTATGTCACCTGGAGATCAACCTATGCAGTGACCTGTATTCTGGTATCTTGACTGGCTTAACTAAAACAATATTTCTTTATATTACAATGGTGGGTTAAGAAATCAACCTTCATTTTAAAGTCATATACACAAATGTTCAGTTTTGGGAAAACATTTTTAATAACATAGACATTTCAACTCAAGGTTTGCAACCTCTGAAAACTTAGAGGTTGCTTCATATCGAGAAATCTAACAAAATTACTTTTTCTTTAAAAAGCACTGTAATATACATCAAATGCTAAGCTGCACACAAATTATCCAAAGCGATTTTGTCAAGGCACTGAAAAACTACAGTAGTGTCTCTCATAGTTAGAAATGCCAGCTACTATTGTCAAGCCTAATTGTATCATATTCTCAAAAGTATTACTATATCAGAGTAATTAAATTTTTCTGGTGAGAATTTGAGTAGTGAAGGACAGTTTCGTTTTACAATATTTACAAATCAGTGCAGTGAAGGCAAGTCTTACCCAAAAAACAACCTAGGTCTGATTGGCAGCAATGGAAAATCTAGACTGAACTAAAGGCCATGGTAGAGAGATATACCGCACTTAACAGTCAGTGCTCCTTCGTAACAATAAAGAAATATACAGACCCCTTTCTACCACCTGGTTTATTTACACACAATAAGCAAGTTGAAGAGATAGAGTTTATTTTATCAATCCTCCAACTCGAAGCACCCTCTCCAGGCGGCCTGGGGTGAGATCCACACCATAGATGCTTGAAAGGTGGTCAGCCACTTCCCCTACGTCTACATTTGAGGCAGCTCCTACCGCTTTCCTCTGTTCACAGCAAAACAAAATTGTGGAAACATTATGAAAATAATCTAAGCATAGTGTTGTAGGATAACAAGACTATTTTTTTTATTTGCTTCTAAGACATTATTTAGATATTTTTATACTCATAAAAGAATGGGGAAAGACTCCCTTAAATTATAATTAATAATGAAACTTGAAAAGACAAAACAAACAAAAACAATGAATGCCAAGAGCTCAGATTGTGCTCTGAAGTTAATAAGCAGGAGCTACTGTTGTATGTCTGGATAGGGTTAATAAAGAAACCTAGGGAAGGTAAATATGGCGAACAGCTTATATGGTATGATGACATCATAAGGTAGAGGCTGGAAATTAATTATTTACTACAATTGCATAGCTGCCAACTTTTGAGAAAGCAAATACAGATTTTTAGCGCGATTAGTCACTGCAAACCTAATCGATGGCCGCACTATCAATTTTGACTTAAAGACAAGCTTAACCATAACCTTTAAACTGCGCCAAAGAATAGTGGTATTTAATAAATGTGGTTGTTTTTTTTGCTTGTGTGGGTGGGTTTTTTGTTTGTTTTTTATTTTGTGTGTGTTGATTTTCGTCTCTAGTGTCAATATCCAGGATTCGAGTTAACTAAATATTAATTATTTTCAAGACGGCTGACTAAAGAATTTAAGCTTTCTAGCATGACCAAAGCTATTGGAACTGACCCCATTGTCACTGACTGAACCAACCAGTGCAAGAGTAAGAAGAGTGAGGGGACCGGCGCTTGACAGCGAAGATGTTTTAAAGTGAAAATAAGACTGCAAACATGGTTTTAAGTCTAAATCAGTCTGTGACGATGAAAAGTCTAAATCAGTCTGTGACGATAGTTTAAAGTCTATATCAGTCTGTGACGATAGTTTAAAGTCTATATCAGTCTAACCAGTCATTCCAAAGCTAGATTCTTGGAAACAAACCTCCGCCTAGCAGCAGTAAACAAAGCTATGGAATTCCCAGATGGACAGATCGCCAGCGGCGGAAGCATAAGTGCCAATATAGTGGTACACTATTTACCGCATTTTTTTACCGAAAAAAAGCTGTGAGTGAATGATAAATCTACATGTTGAGAGACTCGGACGATCCCAGTGCCACGAAGCATAGGGGGTACTTATGAGACGTTAAAAAAAAGAATGGAACCAGTAAAAAGCTGGGCTAACGGGGCGTTATTGCCGAAAATGCCAGCAAGTACTGAGCGATCGACGGGACACCACATTTTTAGCTGAATACCGTCAAATATGTATTTTTTTTCAACCAGATACGGACGGACATACTTTAGGAGGTCAAATGCGCACTAAGTACATATTATACGTACTGGTTGGCAGCTAGGCAATTGTATACAAGAGAATTCACTTATTGTCATATACGGAAAAACTTGCATGTTCTTGGAATTGTGAATAGCGGTACAGTTTTATATATTTTCATCACTTGTAGTCGTGTAAATTTAAAACTTCCTGTAAACCAATATTAGCAAGTTTTCATGTGGATGGAATGCCGGCTCTCAAACAACTTTTTTGGTTCCTTGTGAACTAGCATGGTACTACTTACCCTTCCACCATTCACTTGAACAGGGCTTCCAGCTATTGACATTAGCCTCTCTCCTGGTTTCATCTCACGGATGTTGTCTGGAGTTATTGGTAGCCTAATGAATTGAACAGTGAAAAGAAATCACATTTCTACTCTCACTTCAATCTATGCAACATACTTTTTTGATAACTGGAAGATACGCTGTGTCTCAGTATTTGAAATTATCATCAGTTTGAAGCAACAAACAAAGCCTCTAAACCTGAAGATCACAATAGGTAAAAAAAAACACACTTTTATAGCACTATGAATCATAAAAAGGCAACAATCTTAATGAACATGAAATTTTAGTCTAGATTACCCTCAACTAATGAATGAAATTTGTAAAAAAAATTTTTAAGAAAAACTAAAGAAAAAAGTGACCCCATACAACTCATTGACAAAAGATCATGCTTGCAATTCTAAAGCAATAAGCAAACATGGTTAAGAGAAGACATTTTAATAATTACAAAAACATTAGTTATAACAATAATTCTCTGTAAAACATAAAACTTTCAATAAATTGTGATCATTGTTGCTAAATCCAATTCTTAAGTAACATTGTAGATTGCAAGTTACAATATGCTCTGTTCTGAAGAGGTCTGTCTTCTATATGGAAACTACATTGAAAAGTACCAGTTAAAAAAATATTTTTTTTCAATTGTCTGTATCATTAACTCTTAAAAAAGAAATTCATTATAGCAGATTGAAATTCACTAGTGAACACTTTGCCACAGCAGTTAATTAACAGAAGAAGTTACCTTGGGTCAAACTTTGGTGTCACTGCTGGTGTTGCGCCCCATCCTCCCCTTGTGAACCCTCCCGCTGCTGGCGTGGCATACCTAGACATTGTTAGACAGAGTCAATATAGAACAACAAGCATCATCGACCTAGTCAGACGTAAAAATGCAGTAAATAACTAATGGATCATCTGGAGTATTTTTACCCTCCAAAAAAATTAGACATTTATAGTAGGTACCTAAAACTTGTGAATACCGGTAAAGTTTTATATAGTTTCATCACTTGTATTTGTGTATTTGTTTTTTCAAAGTCATAGAGTGATTTCTATTTTCTAAACCAGTGCATGGAGTTTTTGTTTGTGAGCATAAGAGTGCTAATTTTAAGTCTTTACTTTAATCCAAAGCAGAGATTTTGCATTTAAAATTTTCATGATTACGCAAATTTTCATCACTTGACAGAGAGGCCACTATGAGCCCACAGCAATAAAAATTGTTGATCAAAAACATATGCCTAGTTTCCTACATAGAACAGACTCAATTTTGTTCACATACGTGGACGCATTTACAAGTACTTTATTATTATTGTATAAATGACACGAAGACCATTTTAATCAAAATTTCAAGAGGGACAAAGAAAGTTTAAAAAAAATAAACTAAGTTTACAAAAACGGTAAGTATATGTGTCTGTTCCTTAAAACAAGCTTTAGGTTTGCAATTTAATAAATTGTCCGTTTTTAATAAAATAATGCATGTAAATTCAGACTAAAAGGTCAGAAAAATGTACGTTTACAGGAAGGAACGCATGATTGTTAATCAACTTAAGGCGACAGAGACAGGTGAACACTTTCGCAGCCACCACAGCGCTGATCCGACTGACACGAGTCAACATTCATGAAGCAAAAAGCTTTTGCAATATGCTCATCATGAAGCATAGATTCTATTTGCCGCAAAATGTTGTCACTAAAATAAAGTTAATTTTTTAATATTTGTTTATATTTGGACAGTTGGGTTCTGTTTTACTTTGTTTAAAACTACAATTGAAAACATGATTGTTGAGACAGCCAACGCACCTCTGTTCGCAAAGGCCGCCCATTGTTATTTATAGCGTAACAGCATAAATTCTGAGACAAGCCCTTTCCTTTTTTTTAATTTAATATTCAACTCATAAAATTATAAATTTTGTTGCAAACTTGCAGCATTAGTTTTCTCGCTGAACCAGAGTTAGACACTCTGTTCTGAGTGCTTGACTATCTCAGTGTAAGAATCTGATAGTGGTAGACCTAGAGTAGACCTGGCCCCATAGATATAGATCCAGAGTCTTTTTTCTTAATACCTATATATAATGCATATAATATATTAACTTTCCAACTGGTATCTCACTTTGACTTTGAGGCTCTGGATGACTGCCTCACCGGTGGTCCCATGACGGTCGACGGAGCCTTAGCTGTGCGCGCCCTCTGGAGAAATAGGTATATTTATATATGATTCAATACATTATGAAAGAGTGTTCATAATTTCCCCATATAAGAGTTATAAAGCAGCTAATTGTTTACAGGTATGAGAACCAACCCGAATATTTACTGAGCTTATTCAAAGGTGATAACCAAAATCTAAAACGCCTTAGAAATAAAATTTTAAAAATTAGACGCAAATGTAGAGAATTTAAAAATAATTTATTTCTTTTTTTTTGCCCGCTTAGACCAAGACAATATGTTGAAAGATCTAAAATAAACTATCTACAGGTGCCCATTGGTTTGTTTGTTTTTTTTTCTTTCTAATTCTTGCCAGTCCATGGCATATTTCCATATTTCTGAAGTTTATTGTAGGTGAAGCGTGTTCAATGTTACGAATACAAATTTACGCCAGAAGCATGATGATCAGAACTTGCTGAAAATGTACAAACGACTCATACCTTGGGTCTTTTAGATTTGTCTGCATTGGCGGTATCCTCGTCCTGCTGCGTGTATTCACCAGAACCATCCTCATCAATGGAACCTAATTTATCTGTGGTGCCTTTATGTGCAGGAAATTTCCTAAAAAATAAAAACAACAAAACAATGAATGGACATTTTTTTAAATCTATTTTGCATTCCATTTCTATCAAGTTGAGGATTCCAAATCATTGCAAGGGAATGGTAAATACAAATAATAAACTTTTTTTACTACAGCGCTTTAATCATAACATACTTAGGCTCGGAGCGCTTTGCAAATAAATTATAAATATATGGAAAATAAAAATGTAGATAACACTAGTACAATACTCAATTAACACAACATTTTAATAATCTTGCAATGTGGAAATTAAGATAGTCCTTCTGGAGTTGAAATAGAGGTAACGCTTTGTTTTTTTTACAATCAAATATAATAATTAAAAAAATAAAAAAATTTAAAGAATCAATACTTACTATATCTGTGCCGTAAACTTTCATTAAATTTACATTTCAGTTTAAAATGATCTTCATGCTTTAAAAGTATAAATAATATATACAGCAAAAAAAAATATGTTTGCAAATGTTTATACACCCTTTTTCGCTAAACAATCTCATCCTATGCATACACCATCTTATTTAAGTGGAGGCATTAGCTAACACTTCTTTCACAGTTCAAATCAATATCAACTAATGAAACCTACCCAACTCTTTCATCTATTTTCATATAGATCTCATCTTTTTTCTCGTCTTCATGCTTGATCACAGACTCCAAAGTTCCTCCTGCAGCTGTTGTTGATAAATGATTAATTTGATAACTATCACTCAGTAAAGCGAATATCTACAGAACAAAAATTAGTTGTTACAATTTTAAATTGGTTCAGCCTGACATTCGTCATTATCTCACAATAGCTTTTAAAAAGTTTATGACAAACACAGAATTGCCATATCAAACATTAAAAAAGAACAGTGCATCTGTAACTTTTAAAATTTTCTTCTTGAAATGAATCACCCACAGAGTAGACAATTTAAGGAAGAATTGAAGACAACACCTTGCACATTTAAGGTAGGATACTGTATTTTAGTCAAATTTAGGGGATTCAAGTTTTTCTGTTTTTCTGTGGATTAACCCATTTCTCTATGATTATAAACATTTGTCAAATCAATAAATAATTGAATATGTTGTGATGAGGTTTTTCTGAAATATCGTCCACACAAATCTCCCTAATAACCAACTGTGAACTGCCATTTATTTAACTAAGCAATTTTTCACATATGTTCATGACAATCTTTATTAAAAAAACTATTTCAAAGATAATGGTGGATCGATACTTATAATATACTCCAGGGGTCATTAGGAGGGAACAATTAAGTAGAGAACATAGTTATTTTCTTTTTGTATCCCTTTTAGTTTTTCATCCTTTTTCTCAAAAAAGCCTTTTTGCAATCTTTTATGCACTGTAAAATATGTATAAATAGTCCGGCAAGATGATATATAACCCTATTGTATAAATTTAACCAAATTTTCTGACAGTGTTGCAAAACGAATTAGACTACTGATATTTAATATGTATACATACATTTTCCTCATTTCTTATCGCTTATGATAGTAAGTTACACACCAAAAAAAAAAAAGGCAATATGCCATATAAAACGTTTTGCCCATATCAGTATGTTGCTACCTTAAAATAGATGTTAACTTAGCTCATCCACAAGAAAATTTGATCAACTTCATAATTGTGAAGGTTAAAAAAAACCAAAAAACTAATACAGTTTGAAATCTGCCTTTTGTTCTTACAAATTTGACTTAGACATCTTTCAATATGAACAGTTGAACAGATGATATATATTTTTTTTTGGTACAGTTAGCTTATGAAACAATGTTGATAATTACTTTACAAATTAAACAAAATTCTGCCTGGTTCCATGGCCATAATGTAATAATTAAATAGAAATAAATTTAAAACAGATCTGATCATCTGTAACGTTTTGAACTAGCTTAAAATAAAACTAGCTAATATTTGGCTGGAAGAAGTATAAATTTATGTGATAACTTGTTTCACTTACAACAATAATAATAATTTTAGAACAAAAAGTCTAAATCTTGCTGCCAAGCAGCTTGTCTATTCACAATACCATTATCAAACAATATTTGTGAAAGACATAATAAAAACTTACCTGCAAATTCCTCTAGTGTCATATCCCGTAGGTTCTGTTTGAAAGAAAAAAAATAGAATAATCATCATGAATACTAAATGGTGCACATATTGATAATTTAATAGAAAACATGAAAGAAAGTTCCTCATGGCATGTATATTTAGAATGAGACCAAATTCTGTTTGATGAACCTCATGGAGAGAAAGAAAGTTTGTTGTGTTTTTTTTGTTATGAATAATGAAAATAAAATGATTAAGAAAACATCCAGATTAAAGGGCATCTGAAATTAGTGGCACGACTAACAATCATCGATAACCTAGAAGTAACATTTTTTAAGAAAAAGAAAGAAAAAAAAACAGATTCAAAAAGATTTTACTTCTGCCAAAATCAATGCATGAAACAGAATACATGTAAAACATTTTTAAATTTATTATAAAACAATCAGATAAGCTCACATTATTGTCAACCACCATATCTATGTACTCACACAAGGAATGAGCTGCAAATGCAAATCCCAAAAATTTTTAATTCTCCATTTCTTACGTACAACTTCAACGTTGAATTTCCTCAGCGCATTTTTCACTGAAAATGAAAACAGACACATTTTTTGTTTACATGATCACCAGTAAATATCATTTACAATACAAATCTCTGAAAACTCTGAAACTGAATTGTCCACATAATGTCTTTATCAAAACAGTAAAATAAATTAAAATCATTGCAAGAAGAAAAAAAAATTATTACCAAAATGTTTACTTTGATTAAAATTTAAAGTGACAGAAAATGAAAAAAAAAATTTTAAATATTAAAAGAACCCACGACAAATATGTGCAGCTTCCCATAAATGATGTTGTTCTTTTTAAAAGCATACATTCTATTTCAAACAATAAAGATGGCTTTGCCCTCCCCCCTTCCCATTTTTAATAAACCAAAAAAAAATGTGATACGACACTGACAGAGAGACAATTTTAGCTAAAAGCCAAGAGAAAGAAAGTGTGTGTGTGAGAGAAAGTGAGAAAGAGAGAAAGAGGAGAGAGAGAGAGAGAGAGAGAGAGAGAGAGAGAGAGCGAGATTTTATAATACAGGGATCTTTCACCAATTGTATACTATTAGGTTACGCCTTCAGAACATAAGTTCCAAGATAGACTGATAGTCCTCCTCGGGTGCAAATTACAAATAATTATATATAAGTTGAAAGTTTTTTCTTCAATATTTCTGCTTAAATTCAACATATATTTACAGGTTTGGTTCACAGGCTTCCAGATATTTTTGAAGTTTAAATAATTTATTTTCTTTGAGAATTTCTTTCCATATTTAGTCTTTGATTTCCTCTCTTGGAAGGCTTTGGCAAAGCAGCTACGACTTCCTGGGCAGAGATCATTGCATTCTGGTATCTTTCTTGGGAGAAAGATTACAGTAGTCAAGTTTTTCTTGCACTAAAACTTCGCTACAGTTCAATATAAACAATATTCCCATCAGGTTGTGTTTACAATCTGTGTGCTACAACCACTTTAAATTTTCTCCATTCAACGACAAAAAAAAGACCTAAAGGTCTAACAAGTAACACTCTCTGGACTGAAGACCTAACTGCGTCCCAGCTATTGAATCTAGTTGCTGTGTCTTTCAATCAATGTGCCCACTAGCAACTGTTCAGTGTCTTCATTCAATCAAAGTGAGAGTTCGTAGCGCAGTGCGTTTGCGGGGAAGTTTTTGGTTTTTTTGCCAAGGCGCAAGGTCCTACATAGATCCACCTTCTGGTCTAAGGACTAGGCCTAGATATTTAATAGTCATGGGTTAAGAATAAAAATCAAATGTCACTAAAATCTAGTCCTTATCTAGTTATCACTAGATCTAGTGCTAGTCGAAATATCAAGACTAAAACTGAATAGATCTAGATCTAGCTAGAGAGATCTAAAATCTAGATAGGAATCAGAAACATAAATCGTGGACAGAATAAAGAATCTAGATTATAATCTAGATTCTAGATCTAGTTAGAAAATCAAGAACTGAAAAGTTATAAAACCAAAATAAGGTAAGGGGCCTAGGCCTACCTTTAAAATTAAAATCTTTCAAGTATATTTCCAGTTGCTCCTCCTTTTCTTTCTTAGACATTTCGTCTGTTACAGTGAGACCAGGAACTTCGATCTTAGGGCTGGGTGCCTTAGTTCTGGCTGTTCTCCTCCTCGGCATTTTGATCTAATATCTGTACAAACTTCTCTCGACAGCAACTTAAAAGTCGAAATCTAGAATTAACTAGATCTTCCTAATGGATTAGGGTCTCTAAACTATGGAAGGAAAGGAGACGCCACAATCTGTGTCTGTTTTATTGCCTTTCTTCTAGGTTCAGTCTTCAGATGCTAGTAGTTCTACTAGGTGTTGAAGTTGAATTCTGCGCTTCCGGTATAACTAACCAACAGAAGACTGTTTACCAAAAGGGTTTTTTAAAAGTCAAACCAGAACACAACGCGGCTCGAAAGGGAAACGAAAGAAAAATGTTGATAGGCCCAATTTAAAAAAAAAAACAAGAAAAAAAACCGTAATAATCGTGATACTGATACATTGTACTGAAAAGAGTGCTCATGGATAGCATACAAGAACCCATCACTTTGCCACCCGTGAATTGGTGCTCGGCGCCACTTAGATCTAGGCATTTTATTCCCCAACTCTGATAGTCTAGAGGTTCAAGTCTCCGCGATATCCATTGCTTTGGTACGAAGCCAAACACCCGTAACGCCAATGATATGCGATTTTTCACGTCTGAGGCGCATCCCGAACCTACACGTCCCAGAAACTTGAATTCGTCGAC
The DNA here is from genome assembly GCA_003991915.1 of Elysia chlorotica. Classification (NCBI taxonomy): domain Eukaryota; kingdom Metazoa; phylum Mollusca; class Gastropoda; family Plakobranchidae; genus Elysia; species Elysia chlorotica. The sequence goes on along the minus strand of RQTK01000035.1, from coordinate 73,602 downwards.
TTTTGGCATTATTCATTATCTATAGTATTTGTGCCATTCGTTCCCAGCGAAATTACCGCATCGTCAAGTTTACTGTATGTTATTTTTATGATCAATTATAGTTTTGTAAAATTTTTTTATTTGTTTATAATGTCGAATCACACGTCATTAAACACCCACTTTTCAACACACGCAGAAGATGTATTCAAACCGTGATTGTTTCGATCGCCCACTCCACCTCTGGTTGACAACTAAGAAAAAAGTCATGAAAGGAAAAACATGTTGAAGTCATTTATAAGCATTGCGTACCATATTTCATATTAGAGTAACGCTCTTGTTTCCTTGCCAATTCTGGATGCGCCCCAGATCAGTTTTTTAGGCAAAGTTAACAAATTGACGGCAGAAAATGTGTAAAGGTCATGCTTAGGTGCGACTTCCATTCAGAAGAAGCAGGCGGCTCTTGTGTCTTCCATTATTTTGTTTAGTTAAGCCACTTGTTTGTCTTACATAAGACCCACAGTGAGGCCGAGAGATCTGAGATAACTATGAGAAGAACAGTGCTGCATGATCACCAGTAAGTGTCCTGATGTCTGCTTCAAGGGCTGGTCCCAATCAAGGAAGACATTTTTGAGCCTAAGAAAAAAAAAGGGGGTGGGGTGAACGATGTGGGTCTTCAGAGTCGAAACCGTTTCAGTTTCGTTTGTAATATTTTTTTTACTTCTAGAATTTTTATCTAATAGGATACAACCTCAAGAACCAACAAGCATTGATTAGAATTTGAGGTGCGTGTCCACCATTGAAGTACTTCAATGGTGTCCACTCACCAGTCACCTTCGGGTATGTAGCTCATAATAGCTTAGATTTTAAACTAATTCTCACGAAATATAAAGCTCTTAACAAAAGTTATTATCTCCTCTTAATCCACAGTCAAATTTTTCAAGATCCAAATTAATTTTTTATAAGTTCAAAAAGAAATGCGAATAAGACAATATTGATGAATATCTTGATCTAGATCCGGAACTCGAGATGCGTCACATAATTTGGACACTGCTGTGGTGGTCTTTCTCCCCATCCCCCTCCCTCCGAAACCATTTTCGCCATGGTTGCCTTTATACGGTGTAATCGTTTGAAAATGACTACATGTACAATGTTGGAGCGTCGCAGAATTATTGTTCAAACGATTCAGTCTCGAACATTACGATTATATTGTTTCTGGAACGATTTAGACATGAGTAAGATGTGACGGCTTGAATATGGTGTGAAGCTGATGGGCATAACATACAGAAGAGTCATTCATTTTAGAAAAATGAACATTAGGCTTTATTTTGGGATTACATTTTTCAAAAGGTCGACGCAACAAACAAAAGCCTGTAACACTCTAAACCTGATTTGAATACAAGTATTGATGGTGTACCGCGGTGCGATTTGAAAAAAGTCATCGCTTCCAAACGCAACATGAACTATATGAAACTATATGGGGGGAAAGGATGGAACTTCCGCGCCATTATTAAAAAAATAAGGTAGATGCATTCCAAGGTATGGCGAACACATTTTTATTACGATGGCGCAAATGAAACACAGCTGAGTCCCTCTAATAATAAGAGAGTAGATAATGAATGTTGTTTTCCATTTGTAGCTCAGTTCCAAACATCTTTAGGGTACAGATTAAAATCGCATTTAAAAATTATCACTCATTTTGGCTTTTAGATGCATTTAAAAGGTCTGGTGTAGAGATAAAAACTGCAGCACAGAGAATATTATATTATGCATTATTCACAAACGATGAACACATTTTTTTATCACAAACTAAGTTAAAACAATTATTTTTCTAACTTTTTATGTAATATCCACGCACATTTATGCCTTTAAGCAATATTTTATGTTAATTGCTTTATAATGTCGAATTGAATTACATGTCGTTAAACACCAAATTACAAACAAAAGGTTGATTCAAATCCTGTTTGTTGACTTCTACCACCACAGTACCTCTGACAAATAACTAAGAAAAAGTTAAGAGGGGTTAAACATGTCTATTTCTAGACCATCTGTGACACGAGTGTGCTTCCTTGCTGTGTTGGAATTTCACGCCAAGTTTACGACTCCATAATGAAAAACTCGTATCAACCAAACAGGCGCATTTCCTCTTAAATAATTTATGAAACTAGGTCTAAAGCTAAGGCTTTGTACTTTTTATGTTTCATCCATGTACAATTATTCCTTTTTTTTTAAATTATTCAAATCGTGATTTCTTCCACTCTACCCTTGAAAGAAAACTAGGTAAAAAGTGACGAATGGGTAAACTCGTTGTCGGCATATCTTTCTTTATATAGTTTACATTAAACTATGTTTATCATGGATTTGACTAGTGCTGTATTGATTATTACACGTTAATTGTACGACCCTGAAATGTAGAATTTGGTATGAACCAAAGCAAATTGTTTGACTCTTCAATTGAAACGAAGTTTAGAACCATAAATGTATAACTGTCTATGTTATTATGATTTTCAAAAATGTTATGCTCATTTCTTCATAATAATACTGTCTCATTTCGTTTCATATAACACTACATTTCCAACGAAGATTAACTAAAATACTGTTTGTTGCGTTGTACGACTCCACCTCTGACAGAAAACCCAGAAAAAAAGTCTCAGGGGAATAGAGCAAACATAATATATCGTGTGCTTGTCCCGGATGCTGTGTTAAGATTACATGTCCAGTTTACGGCCCCATTTTGGCACTAATCAAATCATTATTGTAACGCTCTTTTGTATGAAGCTAATTTTAATGCAGTTGTTGGAGGCAATGGTAGTTTTATATTTATCTATTGTTGCAGGTACGGTCGGTTACATAAGAAATTTTAACAAAAACTATACTAATAGAAGAAAAACGATAACGATTGAAATACACATGTTATATGATCAAATATCATTATCTTTCACATATCTTTGGTTTAATGCAAAACTAAGCGAATAAAAAAATCTAATTCAATCAGCAATGTTATCGCTAAAGGCATTGCACTCGATTTGCTACCGTTCGAGCCGGTTTTATTATGCGGTTCAATGGAATATTCAGATGAACCCATGATTCCCTAGGACACGATGAACAGAGAAAAAGCTTTGATTTGTCCAACAAAATATTAATTTTACCAATAATAGAGTTATTATAAAATAACATGTTATTATACTTTTGTTGTTGTTGCTTTTACATGTACTCGGTTACTACGTCGTACCTAGATCTGGGACTACGTGGTCCGGTTACCGTATACGTAGACAATCCGTTTGCGGAATAAGCTTAATGTATTATACTATTATTAGTGGAAATTTTGGAAAAACAATAATCAAAATGGCGGATGACGGTGGACTGAAGCCTAAACCAGCTGAAACAGACCCTCTTTCAGATGATATCAAACCAATTAAAAACGCAACTGCCTTGGTATCGGAGGCAAAGAGAGGAAAACGTGTGGATAAACCGAAAAAGGTAAAATATGGTGAAGGCTAGATGTTCTAAATTAGATCTAGAATCTAGATTCTAGACCCGAGAGAGAGAGAGAGAGAGAGAGAGAGAGAGAGAGAGAGAGAGAGAGAGAGAGAGAGAGAGAGAGCGCGGCAACCCTTGAGTTTTGTGGTCCCTAGCCTGTGGGCGATCTAATGGGTGGGTGGAGGAATTGGATTGGCGTGTGGGTGGGATTCGATTACATCGGAGTCGACCAACCCGTGGAGAGAGAGAGAGACAGAGACACTCAGACAAACGGACAGAGAAAGCGAGTGTGAGACAGATAAACTGGTTGCTTAAATTAGTGCTTTACCGCTATGTGGTATGTATTGTGGACGGACCCCAAAACTGTTGTCACCTTATGTGCTTGTGTATATTCCTCCCCACCCCCTTTTCTGCCCGCATTGTACCCGTGTTCACATTAACATTTGAGTACAATCGAATCGCTCCCTATCTATTTTTGACGGTAACTTTCATACTTTGTTTGCAGGTATATGTGATATGTAAAGTGTCTAGTAGTAGTATTAATCAGAGGTAGCGGCGAAAAGAGAGAGGCAGTGAGAGAGAAAGGAAAGAGAGAGAGAGAGTGTGTGTGTGTATCCTTTTAGAGTCACTTCACAAATTATTTATTGACACATTGAATTTTTTGAGCAGCTGAGAGGAGTGATGGGCAGGATTAAAAAAAAATTGAGGTACTTGTTGTATGGTCTAGTCACATTAACTCCTCAGTGATTGGATTACACTCTCACGTAACGAAATAACCGCTGTTCACCTAGGTTTTTTATTACCGACGAACCCAACGCTTTAATCGCTGAGCTCCTGTACGCTGCCGGGCAAACCAAAAAAAATAAAGGGCCTTACATTGAACATAGGAACGATTTTCTGCCGGATACCCAGTTTAAGAAAATGTTTGAAATTAATGTTTTTTTCTTTTTTTTTTGTTTGAACAGGCCCACCTTTTACAATGGATGGAAATCACAGTTACAGAGCCAGAAAAAAAGACAATCGCATCCATGAAAATGCAAGACACTTTTGTTGTCTACTTGATAGAAACCAGGTGAGAGTGATTTTTCTTTTCTCTTTTTGTTGGTTTAAGTATGATTTCAAATGATTAACTAGTACTACTACAGTAACATGACTCAGTCTGGCTTGAATGAATAGAGTTTTGGTGAAAGATTTTAAAAATCATTTGTCGTTGAGACATGTTCAACACTAAATTGCAATATGAAATAGTTGATTTATATATAATTTTGTAAAAGTGTTGAAAAATAAAATAAATGGCAATTTTAAAAATTTGCTTTCTATTTTGTTATTTAAACAAAACAATTAAAAGGAGAGAAAATATAACTTTTAGCATTCTCTAAGGTATTGTACTTTCAGGATAGTTCTAAAAGAATTTTTGATGTCATAAAAAATCACAGTCATTATTATATAAATGATATGTGAAGAGATATTAATCTATATCAGATAATACGTCAACATATAATATATTCAAAAATATTGGAAAGATCACCGCAAAAAAGGGCCTATCCATTGAATTGTTAATTAAACAAGCTATGAAATCACATTGGTTAAGAGGAAATTGTTGCAAAACGTGCACAATATATTTAATGGAACTGTTTGAATACCATAGGAAGGACCACAATGTTTCGAAGAACAATTTTTTAGGACAGCCTATCTTGACAGATGAGGTTCATTTATCAATAAGGCAAATAAAACAGTTGGCTCAGACAAAATATCAATTAGATGAGAGAAGCACTTTATGACTATGAAATTGATAAGGTCAGACACTGCCCAACAGAATCTATCTAATTATTATTATTATTATTATTATTATTATTATTATTATTATTATTATTATTATTATTATTATTATTATTATTATTATTGTTGTTGTTGTTGTTGTTGTTGTTGTTGTCATCATCATCATCATCATCATCATCATCATCATCATCATCATCATCATCATCATTATTGGCATCATTATAACTTTTATTTAGTATCATTATCATCATCATCATAAGATATAGAAGTATTTTTATGATCAACAAATACATCTTCATTCTAATTCAATGCATAAATTGAATTAGCAAACTCAAAGATAAAGGAGAGTAGCTACTGTCACCAGACATACATTGATTGTCACTTCCTTAAACAAATGTTCAGAAAATGAAAAATGTACGAAACTTTTCTATTTCTCAGAGTCACAGACGAGAACATGCAGGGCTATGGAGAAGGAGCGACGTCAGTGTGGAGGAGATACACTGAGTTTGAGCTGCTGAGAAACTACCTGGATGTGACTTTCCCTTCTGTGATAGTTCCACCTCTGCCAGAAAAAAAGGTTTGAAAATTCTATTAGAAAAATACTACATATTTTCACCGTGCTGCGATTACTGCATAAGCCCTAATTTTGCCAAAGTGCAAGTGATAAAATATTAGAAGTGAAGATAAGATCTATTTAACTAAACTTAGAGATTAAAAATGCATTGAAAGGTTTTTACATCATCTTATTAGAAATGTATCCGTTTTGAAGTAGAATTAAGGAGGTAAAACAGTTTTTATTGACTATCTCAAAAGTAGCAAAATTGACACATGCCAAAATTATAGCACAGCGACGATATATCCTTATCAGCTCATTGTAGACTAGTATCAAAAAGTTAGCTTGATTTGGTTCATAGGTTAGTTCATATCCGTGACTGCTTTTTTGTATCTCTACACATTTTCAGTCACATTGTCTTAACTTATCCTTGAACTTTAAATATTTGAAGTGGAAGAGTTGCGATTTTGTCATTCCATATTATTTTTGATGTTGATGTTTAACATCTTGTTTATATAAACAAACAAAAAACCCTGGAACAAGGATATAAAAAAACAACCCAACCAAATTTGGTAAATTTAACTTTTAAATTAAAGATAAAATTTCAATATTTCTGCCTTCGTGTGAGTGTCATTTTGAGATAAATAAGACCTTGGTCAAATTAACCTACTGTTTACTTTTTTTTTGTAGAAGTTCATGAACAGTCTCCATATGTAAGATTTTATTTGTTTCAATGTCCAAAAGATCATTCATATTATGTCCTCTTTTTTGCTACTGTTGAAAAAAATTTTTTTTTTCATAAATAGATTAACAGTAATTATATTGTATGCACATGTATATATATAGATGTCATATTATGATTTTGTCTGTCTGTGATGCAATGTAACCAAATTTTTTGTTGGGTTGATAAAGTTTGTATTTTGTCTTCTTTCTTTTCTTCTCATAAAAACTTTAGGCTTCCTATGCTTGGCAAAACGTTTCAATGGACCGCTTTGACCCAGATTTCATTGAGAGGAGGAGAGCAGGCCTGGAGGTTGGTTTCTCTTAAAACAACGATTTTTAAAATTTTTTTTCATAATTTCAATTGAAGGAGTTCATTTTCTGCAATCCTTTTTTTTTATGTTCCACCTGCTGGGTCGCCAGGACTACGCCCTCGTTCAACATTGTCATCTGCAGCTCGAACGTGGAGCCGGAACTTCGCCCTTTAAACTGAAGTTGTGGATGATAATATAATTTAAATAGTAATAATAATTATAATAATAATGATGATGATGATAATAATAACAATAACAACAACTTGATATTAGGTTATTAAGACAAATCCTATTTTATGTCAACTCTGGCTTTACAGGGCATTGGCCTGTCACATTTTACTGACACCCATCCAACCAGCATTAAGTCTTTTTTTGCCCTCAGCATCATGTCTTTTAATCCGGGTTATTGGAGTCATTTTTTTTGGTGAATTTTGTATAAAGTAAAGACATTTTGTATTTTGATAACTTTACCAGATCTGTGATTTGGCTTGTTAGTTTCTCAATGGTCTTACTCTTAATTGCGGATGGATTCCAAAACTAAAATCAGGCAATTTTGTATATTATGAATTTTTGTCTTAGCTGTTCACACTATGCTGACACTGACCCTGATTCAGTCAATAGAAAACAAGGTGGCTGGATTGGGGGGTTAATCAGGAACACCCTGAACATCTTTAAGTCATACACGCTTTTGCTGAGCCACCCCGTGTCCTCATCTATGAAACTGAAAATTTATCTCAGTACTGAAGTGGTCAATCTATTTCACATTTGATATGTGATAAAATAGTGTTTTTTCCACATCTCTCCAGATATTTCTGTTGCGGTGTGCCGCTCATCCCCGTCTCTGCCAGGATAAAATCTTCATGGGATTTTTACACCAGGTACAGTGATGAAATTTTTGTAAATTTGCTGATTATTAGTAAAAAAAAAAAAAAAAGAAAAAGAAAGTTAGCAGGTTGAGTTCAGCAAAAGTATGTCAAGGGGTTGTATTGTGATTCAATGTGATACTTTTAATAAAGCACAGAAGATCAGTAAGAAAATGTTGATCCAGTCGGCATAACTGCAGGTACAGCTTATGCCAGTATAGCAAAAGGGAAAGGATTATATAGGTGCTGATTTTTTTCTATTTTGAGTGGATGCTCTTGAACAAGTCTTTTTACAAAATGAAAGGCATTCATAAAGTCTGCACATAAATAAATCCTCTCCAACAAAATGTATGTTAAGCTCTTTATGACGGATTGAGGCTTGTTCATTCGTTTTCATTCAACACAGTATTTTTGAATGTGTCAATGATGTTCTTAGTGCTGCGCTGATATTACCAATAATTTTGTTTATTTTTTCTACTCATATGTTCATAAAACTGTATTTCTATTGCACTGAGAAGTAAGGTGATTTCACTACCTTATTAGTTTTGGCTTTTGGCTTTTGTGTGGGGACAATAAAGTGAGAAGCCAGTTATTACTTTCTTTCCTGAACTTATTTAATTTTAAATAGCTGTGGGTGTGATATGTTTCAGTCCTAACCCTTTTTTACATGGAACAACATTCCTCCGCAAACAGAACAGAAAGGAGTTCAACATGCAGTGTAGTCAGCGCCTGTTTCACATCAGTGTGTGTGTCTTGGTCTGTCCGTTTTTGTGTCTCGTGGGAGCAGCGTTTGACACTCCTATGTAAACAGTCAAACCATGGCTTTTATCACCATCTTCCCCTACATCAATGATCCAAACGTCTTATAGACGGGGACTAAACACCACTAGGTTACCCAAGATCTTAGCCTTTTCCTTTCTTAGAGATTCAGGCTATGATCAGTGATATAACCATCATAATCTGAGTGGGAGGCATAGAATCCATCAAACTATTCATTGATTTCATCAGTTGATATTTTAAGAGCCTATATTCCCATTAACGAGTTTGCGTGCTGGAGGAAGGAGGATTAAAGGATGAAGGCCCACTACCCATGTCAGTTACTCGGCACCCCACAGTGTCCAGTCCGGAGGTGCTAAGTCAGTGAGGTAGCCGAGTGCAGAGCCTAGCAAGGCAGTTTTTCGGAGCGTCAAGCTTTATAGTTTAACATAAAATCATTATTGGACATGTTATTTTGTGATTGCTAACTTTTCTCTTCTTTTTAGGAGCAAGGATGGAGAGATACAGTGAATGCTACAGATTTTTATAGTAAGGTAAGAGGTGAAATTTTGTGACAGTCTCAAATAGTTAGTTCAAACAAACAATATATCCAGCCTGCTACTTTTTGTTAAAGTTAATATCACACAATTGCATAAATATATCTGTATTATTTGCAATGTCAAGATCAATACAAATGCTCTTAAAGTATACACTGTAATACTTCCTCAATTTTTTTTTCAGCTTTAAACACCAGCCTCTTGGTATAATATATATATTATTTTTTTTCTTCTGTGAAAATTTCCTGACATTTATAGCTTCACACATTTAGTGTGTTAACTATTATTTTTGACAAAGAAGGATGCAGACCTAGATCCGGTTCATCGAATCCCTTAGTTCAATGCACTATACACAGTCATGGAGAAACTGAAATCAAAAGTAGAAATAGCTTGTGTTTTCACAATAAGAAAAATTTACTCAGGAAGGTTCTTATTATCCATCATTTGAATGAATATTAATTGCTTTAACTTAAATTCCTCTTTTGTAAATCCATTCAAGACATAGAAAAGAACTAAGTTTCAATCTATTGAAGGAAAACAGAAATGAATATTCTCAGGTATTCAAACAGACATCTGACATCAAATCCAGATGTAGGCCTAGCTCAAAGTTGAAGATATATAATGTAAAATACAGTGTATCGCTATGGTTTCACTGGGTTTTTTTCTAGGTCTTGATATTAGGTCTATATTCAATTTAACAATACTTTTGGTACAGGATTTGTTACAAAAAGGGGCCTTTTTTAAAGAAGAGAAAAAGTATGACATGTCTCAAATTTTCATTAATTAAAAACACTTTTTATGCCCATAAATGATTGGTTCAATAAGGGTTCCCAATTTTCTGTTTATTGTAGTTTTAATGAATCTGTATAAAAAACAGGCTTGCAGTGGTACGATAATGGTACCTCCTGCGATGGGTTGCAGGCTTTACCAGTAAATTTACCATAATTCACTTGTTCTGCAGGCTTTTTGAAATTGTTTGCTCCCACCCATGCTCTAGATCTAAATGTTTTTCTACATTTTCCATGTTTTCCCGTTTTTTCCTTCAGGCTGAGTCGAGATTAAAAGCTCTAAATGCCCAGTTCAGGCTAAAGAACCATGACAGGTTTGCTGATTACGATATTGTTTACTTGACGTTTTAGTTTTCTGATATATAAAGTAGATGTTTTACTCTAAAATATAGTAATGGGAATAAGTATTATACCCTTTTTTATCCAACGTATAACAGTGTTAGAAGTTGCTGAGACAAATAATGCGGGCAATTTTGCAGTATTTAAAAATGTTATTTTCAGTCAATATTTTTTGTTGTTGGTGCAAATTTTTATTAAAATTAATTCATGCTCATTTGTACGAGCTTAGCTGTCACGGACAGTTTTATGTACATATAGTAGCATATATCTATTTTATTGCAGCAGCAATGGCATAGAATATTAAACTTAATCAGTCATTTCATCTCATTTTGATTCTTATTAAGCTTGTTTATATTATTTTTGTTACAATCTTGCCATTTCAATTATTTTCAGACGGTTTGAAGAGCTAAAAAACTACTGTACGGAGCTGCAGAGCAATATAGGAAACATCTTAAAAATTAGAGCGGTAAGTGAAGGGCTAACATCTGGTTTTATTTTAGATTTGAGTGAAATTAATTATGTCAGGAGTTTAAAGGCAAAAATTATGCAGCAATTTTTTGCAACTTTTGCCACTTTCAATCACAACTCTGTAGGGATTCAGGTTCGTTTAAAGTAAAGAAAAAATGTTTAATTTGGTGTTGAGAACTTGATTGAATGATGAATCTATTTAAGTTCTGTGGTCAGGCTGATCTATAAGTGTGTGAGTAATTTTATAAAAGTATGTTTCTAGGTTTCCTCACTGTTTTCAGAATCAGATCTGTTACAGTTGATTTTATTTTTTCGCCTGATCACTTATGTATCTTTTTTTTCCACATGCAGTTATTTTCTTCTCATTTCCTTTGTCTAGCGTCTCTGTGACAAGCTGTATGGGATCCACAAGGTACATGGAAATTACGCCCGTGTGTTTAACGAGTGGAGTGCAATAGAAAAAGAAATAGCGGAACACCTTCAGAGTGCAAGCCACTATATGGATGTGTAAGGATTTTCTACCTTAACCAGTAGAACAAGGTCTTCTAAAATCACCTTTTTCTTTAGAACAAGGCTCCTATGATTTGCAAGCTGTACATCATAATTATTTAATTATATCTTTACATTTGTATGGTGCAATGGTATGTAGAAATTTAAGGTTTGTACTTGAGACTGCTTTATTCCGCAGTGTCATACTAGCCATGTATAATGTTCCTGGTGTCTCATTCTGCATATCTTTTTCATTTTAATGAAAATGGGTGAAATGGAGGGACAAAATATGCACAAATCCATTAATTATGTGGCTTAGTGATAGAATCACTTTATCTGGAGGGCTCTGACAGAATTATGCATCATCACATTTTTGTGTTTGTTGTTGTTGTTCTTCGTTTTTTTTTTTTTGACAGAGGCAATTAAAATTTAATGCAGCTTTTTGGTTTTATGGACATGTCATTTCTTCAAGATGTTGATTACCCATGTAGTTCTAGAAAATTATGTTTATTCTTTTCTAAGGTTTCAAGACTTTGCTTGAGTTCAGTAGAATCCTTATTAAAAATAAATTGTAGCTTATAACAGCTATGCCCTAGGCCATGTTTCAGGACGCATAACCATTGCCAGTTTATATAGAAAAGTTCTTATGTTAATAAATTAACGTTTTATGTATATTATTTATTTTTCTTTGATTTTTCATTTATTATATAACCAAAGAGAATTTTTGGACTTCAAGTTCTATAGACTCTGCACACATGTTATAGTTGCCAAGGGATCTGGTAATACTTCAGTTTTTTTTTTAAATTCCATAGACCCTGCACACATATCATGGTTACTAAGGGATCTCGGAATAATTCCGTTTTTTTAGTCAGTTGATATCTTTGTTTCCTCTGTTGAAAAAAGGTATTCAGCAACTATAGACGCAGAGCTGGAGGAAGAAGAGCAGTATGCAGATCAGCTGAAAGAGTACTACGCTTTCGGAGACTCAGTTCGGTAAGAGGATCAGAAATGAGAAAATTCACTGTTTTTTACATTCACTATTAATAAATAGAGTTGATTTTGATTACAGCTTAAATAGTTGAAAATGAAGGTGGCGCATCATTTTTAAAAGCATGGCTTAGTTTTTGCAAGTTAGTCAAGAAAGATTGAAAATGTGCTTCTTCTTTATTTGAATTTAACACAAAAAAAAAAAAAATTAATTCAGCATTTTAAAGAGGTGTGATTGTGACCTCTACATTTTAGCCGTCCATATCTTTATAAAAAAATCCATTCTATGATAAAAATGTTGTCTTATGTATTTTTAAGGAATGTAAAACAAATTTCTTATTTACTGTTTGGTCCTAGATTTGTAAGTATTATTATTACTAATATTTTTCTGATTTTCAGAGCTGTGTGTCGCAGATACGAGTGTGCTCAATACGATCTGGAGAAGGCAGAGGAAGGATTGGTGAACAAGTCCTGCCAAAGAGAAGCTCTGGTAAGGAAGCTGTGATTTTTTAAAACCATTGGGATGTTAAAAAAAACAAAAAAAAACGACTACTCTTACTTTTCCGATTCAGCAGCCACTTGAGCTTGCGCCCTTCGACTTGATGACATGATGAAGAATTTATATGTCCGTTCTAGTTGGTCTTTTCGGCAGTACAATGTGTTTTCTAAAGTAGAAAAAAAAACACAAAAAAGTGTTTGATCAGAATCTGTTTCAGACACACATTCTAAAAGCTGTATGATATTGCACAATTTGTTGACCTGTTGAAAAACAAAATCGAAGAGTATTTTATGATTTTTTACAGATAATTTTTTTGTTTTGCTTTAAAACAACTATTAAACACTTACTAAAAACAGGAGGGAATATTGTTAACCACAAACTATTTTTGCTCTCTTAAAACAAACTGACTTTGCTAAATTTTGAAAAAAATTGCTATAATAAGTATTCACCTAAAAATTGTTATGCTTTGAAATCAATTTTCAGTTTTTGAACAATGATCGTTGTTTTTCTTTGCAATAAATGCTTGAAATATTTTGTTTTCAAATGACAAGACAAAGTGGCAATAGGTTTCTTATTCATTTGCCATTTTTAAGAATGGACTCCTAAATATGCTTTTACTCAACTTTCTGTGTCAGAAAAAAGTATTTCACTATGGCAAAGTAAAATTTGCATAATATGATGCTTTTTTCTGAACATTTCTTCAGTATTCCTCTCTCTAAACTTGTCTGAAGGTTAAAAATCATAGCATTTTACATATACTTATATAGTAACAAGATGGGCATCTTTTACACATCTTTATGAAGCCCAAATAAGCTCTTAGTTTCATGATTAACATTTTTGTTTAACATTCATTAGTACCAAACTGTGATATTGTCTTTCTGAAAACTTATCTTTCTCCCATGATGGCAATTTTTTTTGTAAATTTACAGATTTCTGTAAGAAAAAAACTTTGCAGGCTACAGTTCTGTAAAGTTTTATGAAGTGCGTATATATGTTTTATAATCCAGTATGCCCAGCTGCTTTATGTAGTAAGGTTCAGTAAAAAGTAATGGTTCAGTTGGCATCACTGTTATTCTTCAGTCACCCTTTTTTCATGAGACGCGTTTGATTCTGGACTTGCTTTAACCAGCATAACATTCTTTATGATGCCTGATTGACTCGACTCTCTCCTCGCTACAGAAATTGGCCATAGCGGAGAGCCCTGTGTCGGAGGAGGTAACCCTAGACAGAAATAGTCAGGCCATTTTTTGCATGATTTGGTGTTAAGTTGTTTTGATGTTTTCAGTTTAGCAGCCACAAGCGATAACTTTTTTTTTCTTTCCAGTGCACCCTGAGCCTGTGTACATTGTTTGGTGTTTAGGCAGATTGTTTTCTTGTTTTCATATTATTTGTACATTTTTATGATTATGATTATTTTTGGTACCTATTTGATGGCTACTCCTGGTGAATCTCTAGAATTGCCAAAAAGTTAAACTTTAATCTGTATATTGTACTAGAGAACATGAATGTCGGTGAAATATTACTGGGGAAATATGTCAGTGAAAATTTGCTTGGAGAAACAGTATGTAAGCGAAATTTTTCTTGGGAAACATGTTGGTGATATTTTTCCTTGGGGAAACATATCAGGCAAAATTTTCCTTGTGGTTAAAATCATTCTAAGATTCACAATCGGTTATAGATCCATTTCTTTTTCCTTTTGTGTCTCAAGATTTGTTTGTTGTATAATGAAAATGTTTATCTATGGTACAAATCTGCTTTTAGATAGACCATCTCTCACTTCTATGTACCCTTACTTTGAGTTATATGTGCATGAAGTAATTTTCTGTTACATTATGCTTTGACACCACACATGCAGCAACTGGTAGAAAGCAATATTATCTTATTACATCCATTTCCGTGTTGGTGAAGCTGCTTCCATCAGTAGTCCATACCTTGAAACACTGAAACATTCTGTGTCAATTCCTGAACACTTTAATATAATACGTTATACTTCATAAAATTAAATGTCAAAAGACCCCATTTCATTACAAGTGTCAGTTGAGAGTGTCATAGAATAATTCTGGCAGTCCACTCAAAAACTCGGTATGCAATCAGAAAAGTTGAAAGATTTGTGCTCCTCCCACAAAAGGCTCACAGCAAGATCTGTTGAATATTTTTATGTGTCTGCTGAGTATTACTTCAGATTGTATTGTGGAATGATGAATGATTTCAAAAGTAGATAATCCCAGTGATTATGTTAAATATTAAATATTTCAAGTTTTTAGAATCCTGTACTATTTGTCATCAGTTTTTAAACATTTTTCGCCTAAGCAAATTCTATTATTTCAAAATAAGCGCCTTCATACATTTTTCATGTCAGAATAAAATTAGGGACTCCCAATTTTATGCAAAACTAAGAAGAAATGTTTCCTCCAACAACAGAAACAAGTCATTTCCCAACCTTTACAAACAAGGTCTGAGATAATTTCTAGGCAATTAAAAGAGAAAAAAAAAAGGCATGTTAGGAGCAATTGAGATTTGGGCCATGAAAACCACATTTTTTATGTGTATTTTATTCAGAGTCACATTTCTGTTTATAGTATTTTTGTTTGAGTGACTGAATATTTTTATTCATATATTCTCACTTCATTATACTCAAATAATTTATTTCTATAAGAAAACTTCTTCAAATGCAGACTTGTGTCATTAATCATTATACTTATCAGTGTAACTGGTTGAAAAGTGTTGAACTGTTTATCAAATACTTTCTATGCCCATCTGCTTATATATAGCTCATAGGTTTATTCAAAATTTGGTTAGAGAAAAATTTTTGCTTTTAAAAAGTAGCTCATTATATATATATATATATATATTTTTTTTTTTAATATATGAGGTGCTTATTTGTGACAGATTTTGTTTCATTTCATATTCTTTGTGTCTTTTGTTTTTTCTGATATACCTTTACCTCAACGTTCAGCAATTCCTGAAAACAACCAAGGCAGCCCAAAGTCACGTTCAATTATCCTGCTGCTTTTTATAGTTTAGAAATGTTCTGATTTCAGCCTTAGGCCTGAAAAAAAGAATGTTCAGATAAATCAATTGATGTGTGTGAAGATTATTATAATCACCCCCTCCCCTTGTGTAATACTTCCTTCCCCTGAAGAAAAAAAAAATGTGAATTTGTAGGTATGATTGATCATGATCTAGTAGAGTTAGGGGAAGGATTTGTATATTCATATGTATACATACAAACATATTCAGGAGTGAAAACTTGTATTATGTCGGTAGCAATTATGTAATGTATTCTCTATCAAATTGTATATTTTGTGTGTGTGTTGTTTTTTTGTATCTCCAAAACAGGAGAAAAAACTTGTGGGGCAAGTTGCACAAATTTCAGTCCTTCTCTTTCATCTTTTAGGAGAATTGTCTAACCATAATATGTGTATGTCCATTACAGGAGTTAAAACATATTCCTTCTCTTTGGTATGTTGTTAGAAGAATTGTGTAACTTAAAAGTATAATTTTTTTTTTTTTATATACATGTTCACTTTTTTCAAAACATATGTCCCATTCCAGAACAACGGGCAGGGTAAAGGTGGATTTTCCCTTAGTGGTGTGAAGACGAAGCTGTTTGGTGGAGACACACCCGAGCAGCGAGAGATCCGCCTCAAACAGCTGGACGAGCAGATTGTCCAGGCAGAGGCGGAGCTAAAAAATGTGCAAGTCGAGTCGCAGTAGGTTTCTTTGTGTGTATGTGTGTGTGTGTTCTTTGTCTGTGTATGTGTGTGTCTATCTAGTTTTCTCTCTCTCTCTCTTTTTGTCTCTCTCTTTCTCTCTCTCTCTCTCTTTCTCTCTCTCTCTCTCTCTCTCTTTCTCTCTCTCTCTCTCTCTCTCTCTCTCTCTTTTTGGATCTCTGTAGTACTCTCATTTTTCTCTCTCTCTCTGTAAATATATATTATATCTTCCTACCTGAAACTTTGACCATCTCTCGCAACACAAGTGTTTTGGGTAATTTGATCAGTCACTCTCTTCGGGCGTCTGGCCCAAAGTTCTTTTTTTTACTACCTTTTTGTAGGGCTTGGGTTTCGTTTCGCTCCTTAAAGTTTTTCGGTAGATATTTTGAGCGGTGCAAATAAATTGAGTACAGTTCTCTTTTATTGAGGCTGGGTTTTAGCTTAAGGATATTGAATTATTCTGGAATGTGAAATTTGCAACATTCGCTTGCTGGGGAGTAGGGCTCTGCTCTTTTAATTATGTCCTATGAGATTTTTTTTCTCTTTCACCTCCCATATTAGTTCACTGAGTGTCATGACTGATTTTTTATGTTTTAATCTGAAGCTTGAGATGTGCTGATTGTATCTTGTTTTGAATTCATTCGATGTCTGTGTGTCTCTCTTTCAATCTCACTCTGTCTGTACATGATATTCAAATAGGGTCCATGCCATCCACTTATTTTTGTTGTTGTGTATTTTCATGCACATTAAAAAGCGGACATTTATTCAGTTTCCAATTTTGCGGCACAATAAATGAATTGTAGGTTTCATCATGACTCCAAAGTGAAATCCATATGCCTTAGTTGATCTTTTTTTTATTTATAGAAGGTACATATAGTCAAAGAATGATCATGTTTTGGAAATAGAACCCTTTTCACTTTTAACAATGATTTTGTATTTTTCAAAATTTTAAATGAGATATTGAATGTTGCTCATACATGTGTATAAGCAGATATTAAAGAATGTATTTGGAAAATGACCTTTTTTTGTGTTTATCATAAATCAGGGAATTTATCGAGTTCGCTCTTCGAGACATCGACAGATTCCAGCGGCAGAAAACAAAAGATCTTCAAGAGATTTTCACAAACTATGCTGTGATGCAGATCAAACAATGCAAAAAGGTTTGCTTCTTTTCTGTCTTCTTTATTTTCTTTTTAATGTCTTCCTCTTATTTGAGTTTTCCAGTTAACTGTTGCTGTATTTTTTCAAGAAATTATTTATTGAAAGCAAATGGTTTTAAAAAGGTAGAGGTAAAAGGAAATTGTGGGTGTTAACGATTTGGAAAGATCAGTTGAAATAATTTCCTCACAAGAAGTAAGAGTGTAAATTTCTCCACATGCAAAACATGTTTGGCCAAACTGACAAAATAAAGCCCCTATATTAAATGAGCCATGGGTTCTGTTTAGATGAAACTCTTAACCTCTAACTCGCAAGATTTCAGTTATTTTGCAGTTCGATAGGTGAAAATAAAACGCAACTGGCAATCATGAAATCATAATCAATATACGCATATTTTACTAATTCTATTTGAATTGCTTCAGTACAAAGAGATCAATTAATATACTGTGTGTTCAACAGCTAACTCCTATAAATGGTTTGTTAATAAAACGGTAACAAGGGAAACATAATTTTTATTACTCTTATGTTGTCCCTACTTATGTTCAAAGAGGGATGGATTTATTGCCCTACAATTAGTTAATGAAATGGCGCAGATGATTTGGAGGGATATTTTTGCCCTACAATTAGTTAATGAAATGGCGGTGTTGGGGGGGGGGGGGGGGGGGGTACATATCTCTTTAAGCCCTCTCATGCCCATTCCATGTTTTGATGAAGGTTTTAGATAGATCTATAAATGGAAAAAGATTTTCCATCATTTTGTGTGATTGTGCTTTTTACCAAAGGGAAAGAGAGTTTTATATTTTAACATGGTCTTTTATATCCCTCGAAATGCAAACGTCAAATGGAGATTGGTGTTGTTATGGTTAAAAAAGCACCGTCTCATTAAATGATTTCCATCTTAAAATAATTAATAATTTGTATGGTTTTGTTCTTCCTGCCAATGTGGATGAGACGACACCTCTAAAATACTATAATATGTATAAATATATTTCTAATTTGCCTTTTCTATTGACATTTTCATGACTGTATATGATATATCAACTTTAGACTTTTTAAAATTTCTATCTCCAGGGTATTGCAATATGGACAAGTGCAAAAGATTGCTTCAGCAAAATGTGAAGAAAACAAGAATTACAACAGCTTTTTTTCTTTTTTTTTTGTGTGGAAATATTTCATTTCAGTTATATTTCTCTGTGTTCAGCTCAATTAGGGATAAATATAATTATATTATATATGTAGTTAAAAATTTTTTTTCCTGAACCTTTTACTAACAGCTTGATTGTTGGTGTGCAAAAAGATTTTATGTAACTACATAAAAAAAACAACACATCAGTAACATTTTTATACTGTTCACTGTTTTTACAGTAATCATTTATATATGTGGCAAAATTAAAAAAATAAAGTTAAGTTGGTCCCATGCTCTTTTTGGCGGAGCGTTGCAGAACCAAGAGCTAGGGTCCTGGTTGTACCAGGCAAATGGCATTTGATAAGCACATGGCCATAACTTTCCTCGCTGCACTTTACTTGTGCCACGAATTAACAGCCTCTGCTCCCCATTTATCTTAACAACGATTAGGTTTGGCACACTATGAGGGCATTACTGTCTTAATCTGCATTATTTTTGTTCCTTTTTAGAGTCACACCACAGTGTTTGTTTCCCTTAAATTAAAAAGAAACAAAACAAAACAAAATAGATATTTTTTTATAGAGTCTTTATTTAATTTTAAGTTCAGAAAGATAAAATTTGTACGTCTTGTTGGAATATATGTGTTATTTTGCCTGTCTCATTTAAGTTGTATTTTTTTTATATGTAGTTGAGCTGGCTACCGTGTACAAGTTTGTTTGAATTACATAATTTATTATTTCTCCTGTGTTCAATCAAAACCATCGTACTATTTCATGTGACTCATTGACCAATGTGGGTTTTTGTGTGTGTTTTATTTTGCATATATTATTCTGCAATGCGTTTATGTTAGGTTGATAGTCTTGGTAGTCTTTGGCTTGAGGCCTTGGAAAACCTAGGAAAACTCTTTAGTCTTGTGCAGTAAAGCATTATAATTTATAGGGATGTCATTACTCATGCTTGAAACAAAAAATTGTAATGGAAGAAGAAAACAAAGAATTAAAATTTGCTAGAGCTAAAAGATGAGTTTTTGTACAGTCGTTTAAAGGGCTCAAACTTAAAACTGTTATCAGCAACTTTTACCTGATTCGCCCTTGTTGCCTAGCAAATTTTCTAACTACTTATAGAATTGATCTCTTTTGTTAGCCATTTTCCGGCCTGTAATTGGCTAAATTGAACACTGACAGCTGGTTGGGTAGATTGGCAGACCTGTTTATTTTTGTAACATTTGAATTAAATGTTTACCAAGGTGGGAACATTCTCAGCTTCAAAACTGATCACAGATCAGTTAAAAATGTCTATATCTACTAAATATTTGAGAAGGCTCTTATATACAATGTATATGTACATGATGATATATATACTGGCTGTAAACAAAACAAAAACTAGTACTTGCTCATAATTTGAAAGAAACCATTTTGCGAAATAAAAGAAGATAAAAGAATAATGTCTGACTATACTGCGTATTGAAGAAAATGAAAACAGTTCTGTTGGTTTTATTCAGTCTTTAGAATTAAACTGAATGTCTTGCCACACACTTATTATACTTGTATTGACTCATGATATAATTTATCATTTTTATGAACAATTTTCAGCAGTGATAGAATTTTTGTGTTTTCTCATGGTATTAACAACACAATTCCCTTGTAGACAGTGTATTTTACACCACCATTTTGGTCTCCACAAAATGTGTATGCTTAACTTATATTTTTCAAAGGAATGCTCTACTCTTGCTGTTTGCTGTTTCCTTTAATTCTTGTTTCAGTGCTGAAAACTGCCATCCTGGAAATTTCTAAGATCAAACTGTTTTGAGACCAATTCCTCTCTCTCTATTTTAAGCTCTTCAAATTTTCCTTTTTTTTATCATTAGTTTGTTTTATGTCTTTTCTCTCTTTTTCATTTGTGATAAATCTTTTCATCTTTGTAAGTATTGTTTTATGAAAGAAATACTTTTCCATGGAAAGTTACCCAGATTACCTTTAAGAGAATGTCTTGCCTTCTGCAGACACAGTAATGGTCCTGGTAGTGCCAATCGGACTCTGTGTGCTATACTTGATTGTCTTGACACAACCGTGAGATAGCCTAGTCATATGTTCTTATGAAACCAACAAATCAAACAAACAATGATCAGTCTCATTGTATCTTTTTGTTCCTCTTTTTGTCTTAAAAAATCAATCTAAGCCCTACGAAAATTGGAACATGTCGAAATGCTATGAAAACAGAATGATGCGATTTTAGTATGTTCACTGACAAGAGACATTTCTTGCAAACTATATGTACTTAAACTAAGAGCTTTTGAATATTGTCTCTTTTTGTTTAGAATGATCTTTTTATTTTCTCTGATGCTATCTAGAGATCACTTTTTTGTGTAAAACCTGTGATTTATACACCAAAATAATTATTGTTTTTGTGTCAACATTTGAATTGATTTTTAATGTGATTGGGAAGAAATTAGTAATGCTTTTTCTTTAGTGTGGTGAAATACCAGTTCAGTGTTGTAGATCTATACTATAGATACCTTTCATGTTGGTTGTGTAGACGTAATATATGCCCTTTTTGACACGATATCAGTGCAATACATTCCACATCGGACTCCCAGTTTGTTGAGTTTTTTTTTGTTTTCATGTGCTAAAAAATTGTGTTGCTCCTCATCCTCTAGTCCTTGCTGTTGCAAAATATCGAGGACATAATGACCAATAAAATATCGCCTTGCTTTCAGTCCTTATTTTTTCACCTCAGCTAACATATTCTTTTCAAGCAGAAATGGAGTGTGCACATATTAGATCATGCAGTACAAAGTGTGGCTCATTTTTCAAAGTTGTGATCAGTGGGCTTTAACTTGAAAGAAAAAAAAGGAAAGAGTGCTCAGTTTCAAATTTTAAGGCCTGAAAATTGTAGAAAAACTGCAGGTTTATTCACTGAAGGCTTTATGGGGGAATTTTGTAGTTTTTAAAACCAATGCAATCCAATCAAAATTACTGCAAAATAATGATTTGAATAACTACTTCAAAATGATAATTATGCTGGTGGTATGAGTTGACATTCGAACAAAAACATTAAAAACATTCTTTCTTGTTAAATATAATGTTTTTATTTCTCAATTAGAAACATTTTTTTTCAATCTACAAAATCTTATTTTGAATGGAATGGCTTTTTTGTTTATTAGATGCATAAATATTAGCAACAACACAAAACAAATGGTAATAATTATTTATAATAATATATAATTGTGTAAATTTTGTAAAAGTCAAACCTTTGGTAAGACAAAATGAAAGCATTAAATTTAAAAGAGCTCCTTTGTCAATTTGAGGGCACAAATATTCATGAACAATCAACAACACATCCAATGCTTCTCCATAAAACAGGCCAAGTGATTGAAGTAAAGAAACCTTTGCCTAAAGAGTTAAAGTGATCGATTTCATGCAAATTTTAGCACAGTTAAGACAAAATAATACTTCAAAGGCTTCAAGGTAGTTGAAGGGAACAAAGTAAAAATGGACTTAAAATGCATTCATGTAAGTTAACACTAATTTGAAAGAGTGCAGATCACTCCATATTTATTTTCCTGGTTAGTAATAATTATAGTACCATCTGTACTCTAAAATATAAATTTAGATTTAGAAGGCCGTTGTGTATAATTATAATTATATAAATTTCCTGTAACATTCGTATTACTAATACATTTATTCCACTTTTGTACTTTCTACTAAAGTTTGTTTAGTTCCACGACTTAGAGAGAGGCGTGAAACACATCTCAAACTCAACGCAGAATAGACAAGAAACTTTCAAGGTTTCCTGACAAAGGTTGGATTAAAATGAGTTGGATTAAAATGAGTTGACAATGAAACTGTGTAGGAAAGATAAAAAAAAAAAGTAACACAAATTTTGAAATATCAAAAAGCAAAGCGATAAGGGGCGTTTGTAAGAAAAATGACAATACTGACAAAAGGTCTGGAATAAAAATATCTACAAAATAATATTATGGGCACATAAAGTACCAATATAAGATGTAAATTTCAATAAAACAACTATGACTAACATTCACTCTAACACTATATCCTAACTACAAAAAAAAATTTTGAAATAAAAACAAAGCCCCCCCCCCCCCCCCCCCCCCCCCCCCAAAAAAAAAAAAAAACCAACAAAATCCTAACATTAATTATGTTTTAAAATTTAAAGACCTTAATCTATCAAGAGATGGATTTTGCTGAGATTCTCAGTGGATGAGAAATAAATGAAATCATTGAATCTTAGGAAACACTGGATCATAATAAAATCTGAATAGTATGAAAAACATACAAGAACATTACATTTTTTTTTTCTAAATTGAAATATGTCCCTTGACTTATTTTGGAAGAAAACATGCTAGTCTTGGAAGAGACAACACGTTCATACTATCAGCTACAAAAATTATTAATCTTTTACAAGAATTTAGATTTAACATACTTCAACACAAGTAACATAAATCAACAATTAACTTTTTTGCACAAATTGGTTAGTTTTGGCAATGAGATGCACAATCCTTTGGTTTTGAGTGTGTCTTTTAAAGCTTCATATTTGTCATTTTAAAAACAATAATGATCATTCTGGACAAAAATAAAAAAAATGTAAAGACTTAGAATATTGTTATTATCATGGCTGTATCATGTAAATGTCAGTATCTGTTACCAGATATATTTCAATCTGTGTACTCCGAGTTTTCAAGACAAACAAGGAACTGTAGCAATTTCCAATGTTCAGAAAAACTCATTGTTCATTGAACTTATTTTGTCCTGAGTTATGAATTGAGACAGACAAACACATATTTCTTCAAGTAGAACAAGAAAACAAGATGGATAAATAAATGTTGCATAATAAGGAGCAATTGATACATCTTAAGATAGATCATGACACATTATAATATCATTAATCATATAAAGTTACAGTATATAATCTTTCCACAGAACATTGTTTTTCTATGTACATGAGATATCACAGATAGCTGAAAAAAGTATACATCAAACTATAAAGTGTTGAATATAATATAATTGATTTAATTGTCCAGTAAGAGCCACGTTTTATGTTATCTTTGTTAGAAACAGAAAACCACAAACAGCCAAAACACAAACATGATTACAGAGAAATATTCTTAAAGTCATGCTAATTAGGACATTCTTGCTTAGTATTAACCCTTCGAAAATCTCCCCATTTTTTTTTTTTTAAAGTGACTAATGGTTAAACTTAACAAGTTATTCAGTTGTGTCAATTGCCTATAACCAGAGACCACTGTTTTATTCAACTACCAAATTCTGGGAATGAAATGGTCTAGTATGCCATAAAACAACAACGTGAGTGGCAGCTCTGATCAGCTCAGTGATATTCTATTTATAGACTAGATAGGCTAAGCAACGCGTTGGGCCACGAGTCAGACAGGAAGCTACTGCTCGTGGAGATAAGACCCTCACACCCAGCTCTGCGCTCACGATGAATCTTAAGTTGTCTTTTTTTTGGTATAATTTTGCCCCCCAAATGGCACAATTCTGCGGGGACAATTTTTTACTCTACTGGAAGCCTGCCAGCAGACACTTGAGGGTCTTATATCTCGCCCAAAGATATCGTGAAAAGTGAAGCGTGTTGCAGCTATCTTATTGAGTCACTGGTTCAGCTACACAGGATGAATGAGATATCTTTGTTTCTTTCTTCGCCCGATAGTGAAGATTCCTTAGTAACTGACAGGCTCATTAAACAGCTTTAAGTGATCCTTAAACATGAGATGTATGTTTTGATTTAATATTTTATTAATTGAAAAATAAAACAATTTTTTTAAAACTGCTAACACAAGATTAAATATAAATTTTCTTTTTTTAAAATATTTAAAAACTAAAAAACATGAACCTGCTATTCTACTTGGGCAGCAACAAAATCTACATTACAAAATACTTCCCAGAAGATTTTAAGAGACAAAGAGAGAAGAAATCAAAGCTTCTGGTGACAAAATCTATAGATCAGTAGATTATAATGGACGGAGGAATCAAATTGAAGATTTCATTCTGTAATACCTAGTTGCATCTATAATATAATTAGAACATGTCACCTATATCTATATTTATGAGGATTTTAAATAAATTCAATTAGCTATAATAGGCTATGCCTCTGGACGGAGAGAATGCGCATGTTGTTTTTGTTGTTAAAAACTCGTAAACTGTTTTAATCTTTTTTCCAAAATCATTAACACCACACAAATAAGCCGTAAAAAGCTCAAGCAGGTAATTAAAATATTTGAAATCCAATGAAGATTTATACAAAAACAGGACATAAAAACCGAATTATCACACTAAATTTCTTCCTTAGTAGGACGGAGAGGATGGATGTAAGGAGCAAATTAATGGAAAGAACAACAACATAATAAAGCAAATTTGAATACAAAGTCATGACTTTTTTCCAAACAGTATAACAGAGAATAATACTATTCTTCAATAAACAACTTTTTTTTGTTTTACATACAACACACCGTTTTCAAACAAACAATATGGTGCACCCTCCAGCAGTATTGAAAAAGTTGGAGAGATGTAGATAACACTAAGAGAGTCATGACAGAACGTAGGCTTCATTAGCGTGTTGCTTACATTGAAGAAATAAGTACAGACAATTCCCAATAAGAGAAATAGAATGTCTGTAGGATATTGATAAACAAATGATATGACAGAGAAAATATGTATAATAAATTGGGTTAGAGGTAAAATCAACATAGAATAAAACAGCATTTTATCAAAATGCCCCCTCTATATTATAGTAGTCAATATATGTATGTCTAAGTAAAGTTCACACAACATCATATTTCAAAATATCTTTTATACGCACTGTCACTACCAACATTCATAAAAAAAAAAATCCACAACTCGTGATCTTACAATAACATGGTTCCATGTGTGAGAGAACCTTGCGATTTTCAGATCACGAGCTGAAACTAAGAGCTAATTATTCTTTCACTGACTCTTATTCCTCCCCTCTTATCCTCTCTCCCTCCTTCCGTTTCTCGGCCTTGTGCCGCTGATAGCTGAGAGTGAACGGAAGTCATTTATATACTCTCTAATTAAATATCCACTATCCATAGAAAACACAACCAAGACTAAAATATATTCTTAAATTGATTGCTATTCCTCCCCTCTTATCCTCTCTCGCTCCTTCCGTTTCTCGGCCTTGTGCCGCTGGTAGCTGTCGTAGTTGACCTTGGCCTGGTCCTCCAGCTCTCGCCGCGTCTTCTTGCAGGCGGCGTCCAGGCTGGGCGCCCCGTCAGGCACTGTCTCCGGCTGCCCGTTGGAGACGACCCACTTGTGGCTGAGCACGTCCACAGAGGTGAACCGTTTCCTGCGGTCCACGATGAGGAGGCGGCTAATCAGGTCCTTGGCACCTGCGGGGGGCATACAATGGGGTTGAGTTTAACGTCCAACGTCAGCACTATCTAGACTATATTATGAATGGGTGCCAAGACTAACATCAGACATGTTTTTAACTCTATCTAAAACCTTTTTAATGTTACCTGACACATTGCCAAAGATTTTTTTTTAAATATGGGAAAATAATCATTGAAATAGAACAAAATCTTAAGCAAAACAAACAAAAGAAAAAAAGCCAAACAAAATACAGACAGTAAAATATAAGTAAAATGTCTTAAAAATAATTATTTCACCTTATCCTATTTTTCATAATGCCGCATGCATTCACTGTACTCAGGCTAACAATAACATAAAAACAAAAACAACAACAACAACAACAACAACAACAACAACAACAACAACAACAACAACAACAACAACAACAACAACAACAACAACAACAACAACAACAACAACAACAACAACAAATTGAAAAAATTAATCTATGAAGTTTAAATTATCCATGAAAGTTTGACTGATTTAATTTCAAGATCTCAATGTGTAGACACTTTGTAGTGGTAAAAATTATGTGATTAAAAAAAAAAGACAATTGGATAAGAAATTAACCATATACAACAGTCTTCTCAGATGTGTGCCAGTTTTTTTTTTCTTTATCAAGGACAGTTAAGAGGGGTAGACAAAGCATTATTTACAGAATGCCGAAAGTTAAACATTTCCCATCACGCTGTGCACTTCACCTTGTGCTAGCACCTCTTTGTATTTATCTGCACACCTTCTATTGCAAAATATTACATATGAAAGCTTTTAACTTTTCTTAATTTGTGCAAATTCCACCACAATGGTGCGCACACAAGGATTAAGCCCTGAATCAGCTGATGTGAATGAATAAATGAATATGTTAGCAAATTGATACCACTTACTTTTAGAAGTGCTGTCCCAGTAAGGGGAGAGAAACTCGTATTCTCCGGCTTTAATAAATTCAAACAGCTCCGTCTGGTTGCGATCAGGAGAACGGAAGGGAGGGAACCCACAGAGCAAGATGTAGGTGATCACCCCTACAGCCCACATGTCAACCTCTAAACCGTAACCTGAGGACAAGGATGGCATTGAAACAATAGTGAAAAATAAAAAAGAATTATATTTAAGACAAATATTTACCATATTTCTATGGTCCTTAAAATATGATGGGTAATGAAAGAAATACAAATATCTAAAACAAACGGGTTGGGTTGGTTTAACGTCCAACAGCAGCACTATATAGGCTATATTGTGGACGGGTCCCAAGACCGACGTCTGACAATTTTATGTGCTGCCGCACACGAGACGGGGATACCATGACTCCTGTCTCAGGACTCGGGACCTTTTACGTCAAAAGCCGATGTTCTACCCCTGGACCACCGCGCCCCCCTTCTAAAACAAATATTTACCATTACATTTATATAACATACAGTAGGATGGGTAATCAAAGACACGAGTATATATTTAGGGCAAATATTTAAACCTATTATGTGAAACCAGTGATGCCAATTTTCCATTAATTTACGGATTTTACCAAAAAAATAAAAATCGGTAAGAAAGAGTTTAGCACTAGCAAAGGTTTGCCAAGGGTTAATGTGTTACATAATGCTATGCTTTTTATCACGTAAAGGTCCATTGAAGATATAAGGCTCCAGATGGCCTTACCTAAAATAGGACAGATATGTTACAGGATCTACATGACTTGACGAAACAATCCTACAAGGTACCACACATGGATGGACAAAGAGAGAAATTGAAAGACAGAGAAGGAGGTGGGAGGACAATACCAAACAGTGGACAGGTTGCACGGTCATTGAACATTAGAGGAAAGTAGAAGACAGATGGAATTGGCAAGGCGCGATTGTTAGATGCAGTGGTGCCCTTTCTGTTCCCCTAACAACAGTATAGATGTATAAGAAGAAGATACTCGAAGATCTTGCACTTGGATAGATTTTAAATATAAAGTGTGCCAGATTTGAACCCGAACCTCTAAAATAGAAGGCTAGCATGAAACAAAACCAGATACATAAGCCTCTCTAAACTACCCTTATTCATGTGGTTTCATCTAAAAAAAATGGGTACACATTGTTGGTTTATTATAAGGCTGGTGATGTACCAAAAATACTAAACTAATCAGCATATTAATTTGGCTGTACATACCGACTTCCGTTAGAATCTCAGGCGCTACGTATGTCGGAGTCCCACACACAGTGTAAATGAGTTCCTTCACCTCCATAGCCAGGCCAAAGTCAGCTAGTTTGAGAGTGATGCTACCATCTTTGTTTCGATGGACCTGTCAGTTAAACAACAACAACAATAATAATAATAATAATAATAATAATATTAATAATAATAATAATAATAATAATAATAATAATAATA
>RQTK01000035.1:25071-44971 GCA_003991915.1 Elysia chlorotica | reverse complement strand
TAATAAGAAGAAGAAGAAGAAGAAGAAGAAGAAGAAGAAGAAGAAGAAGAAGAAGAAGAAGAAAAAAAAGAAGACGAAGAAGGAGGAGGAGGAGGAGAAGAAGGAGATAGATAGTGAGAGAATAGATATAGGCTCACCAGTAAGTTCTAAGGCTTGAGGTCGAGGTGCACAATACGATACTGCAGAAGTACATGTAGTAGAGCGCATTACACAAATAGAGAAAGGGATAGAGAGAGGCGGGTAGACGGACAGACAGACGCACCAACAGATTTCCTTAAGTTTGAGGTCCCTGTGTATGATACTGCGAGAGAGCATATAGAAAAGTCCTTCACCATCAGGGCTGAGAGAGATGGAGGGGTAGAGATAGATCGATGGGTGGATAGATAGATTGACAGACAGACAGACCCACCAGTAGGTTCTCCGGCTTGAGGTCTCTGTGTACAATACTCCGGGAGTGCATATAGTAGAGTGCGTTACACAGATCTTTCACCATCAATGCCGACAGCCCGAGAGGCTTGAAGTGTGAGACCCACTACCGCAGCTTTTCCAGAGGTGGGATCTCTCCCTTTTTTTGCTATTGTTATTCCTATAATTGACAAATCCCGGGTAGGCATATAAATATAATGGTGTCAAACAGATCTCTTACCCTATAGAGGTAAATCCACAACAACAGCAACAACAAAAACTACAACAACAACAAAAGAAAGAAAGACGAAGATATCGAATTTGGAAAAAAAAAGCAGTGGCGTGGATCAGGTTTCTCACTCTAAAAACTAAAAAAAAAAACGTACATGTACACAAAATGGCGCCAAACGAAACTAGGATAAGTACAGAAAAAAACAACACCTGCGGTCAAAAAGATTCTAACCCTATATAGGAAAAACGAAACATAAAACACGAAAAGCCTCGAAATAATACATGAACTGAGAGTAAAACACAAATATCCATTATACAGAGGGAAAATGATAAAAAAAAAACATGTAGGCTAGTGGCCTAATAAAGGAATAAAGGAATACAAAAAAAAAAACGCCATAGTTGACACTGCCAAGTCGAACTGTAAGGGTCAAACTACAAAATATAAACTTATGTAAAAACGGTAAATAACTTTAAGCATTAAGCACTATTTCAGTCAATTCCCAAGGGATCATACCTTCAAACACGCCCCTCCCCCCTAAAAAAGACCCCACCTAAAAAACAACAACAAACAAACAACAAAACAAAACAAAAAAACACAAAACAGAAAACAAAAAACACAAAACAGAAAACAAAAAACCTAAACTCAAAAACAAAAACAATAAGAAACGTATTTACTTTTAATTAAAATTCACATACACTGCTTTGATCGATTCCCTGTGAACCAACCCTGCAAACACCGACTTGCGTATGAAAACAAATCACGCAATTAAAAAATGAAATACATTAATGAGAGAGAAAGAGAGAGAGACAGAGAGAGAGAGGCAGAGAGAGAGGGAGGGAGGGAGAGACAGAGAGAGATAGGGAGGGAAGGAGAGACAGAGAGAGAGATAGAGAGAGAGAGAGAGGGAGGGAGAAAAAGAGAGAGGGAGAGAGAATGAATCATAATTCATAATGGGAGACACTGTACATAGCAAAATCTTTGAACCATGTACTGTACAATAAGTTTTATCACCAGAGCTCCACCGTAAAACAAGAAGTGAAACTACAACAATTATGGAATACCAATTAATGTATATATTATAATTATTATTATGATGTGCCATTTTGATTCAAAACTCTTTGCTCTTTGCATTGTTCGGGAGGGCAAATTTTGTTTCGTTCTCATGCAAAGAAACCATTTCTTTACTGCTATCTGGAATGTTCAGCTCCTTTGTAATTTAACAAGTCAATGAATTTAACATACTGTTTTGTTCAACTAGAAATCTTGACGTGTCTGTGAATGCGGGCACAGCAGCTGGCCTTTGCACCTTGCCTTGCTTGAAATAACAAACAAACAAAACAAACAAACAAAAACATAAAACCCGACCATGTTCGCATCTGTTTAAAGGAACCCTTTTTAAAACTTCTGATCAGTTCTATTTTCCACAAGTTTCCTGAAGACTCCTAAAAGATGATGACGATGAGGGGCATATTTGTGATTCAAACCTTGGACCTCCCCCCTCCCTTCCCAACTACGGTGAAAAGCACCTATGAAACCAAGCAACGCTTAACTGTGAGCGCTCACCTTGACGAGCTCCATGACGAGGTAGATGCGCTCCGCCGTCTCGTACTCCTCGAACAGGCGCACGATGTTGGCGTGGTTGCAGTCCTTCATGATGTCGATCTCGTTCTCCACCATGTGCTCCTTGCCCTTCAGCTTGGCCTTGTCGATGACCTTGACCGCGAACTCCTGGCCCGTCTCCTTCTTGCGCGACTGGCGCACCACGGCAAAGTTGCCGTCGCCCAGCTTGCGGCCCAAGTCGTAGCGCTCCAGGATGTAATCGTCGCTGGCCACCTGCCGCTCCTCCTTCGTCTTGCGCACGATCTTGGTCTTGGCGCGCTTGCGCTGCTGCTTCTCCTCGCGCTCCTGCCGCCGCTTCTCCTTCTGCTGCTGCCGCTGGCTCGCCGCCTGGTCTTTGGCAGCTGCGGCGGCGGCGGCTACAGGAGCCGTGGCGGCAGCCGTTGTAGCAGCAGCTTCTGACATTTCAGCATCCTCTGCTGCTGCTGCTGCTGCTGCTGTCGCTGGTTCGGATGTTTCTGGAGCAGCTGTCGTAGCGTCCGACTCGCGCTGCTTGTCTTTGGTCTGAGCGGCGTCCTGTTTCTGTCCGGGAGAGGCGTCGTTTTGCCCAGAAGCGCCGTCCTTAGCTTTAGAGGCCTTTTCTGCTTTCCGCTGCGCCTTATCGTCTTTCTCTTTCTTCTTCCTGTCCCTCTCCTCCTGCTCTAGCCTATCTTTCTCCTGCGCTTCTTTCTCCTTCTGCTCTGCCTGCTGCATTCTCTCCCGCGCAGCGCGCTCGGCTTGTTCTCTTTCCTCCCGCTCCTTCTCCTTCTTTTCCTGCTCCATTCTCTCTTCTTCACGCCTCCTCCTCTCCTCCTCCCTCTTCCTCCTTGCTGCCTCCTCTCGTTCTTTATCCCTCGGATCCTCAGTCTTTTTGAAAGGATTCTCCATGTTCCTCGGGGGCACCAACCCTCGCTTCCTCTTCTCATCCTCCGCCGCCCTCCTCTCTGCTTCTACCATCTTCTGGGCTCTGCGCTTGGCCCTCTCCCGCTCCTCGTTGGCGATCTTCATCCTCTCCTTCTCCATCTTCTTGATGAGGTAGTAGCCAGGCTGCTGCGGCTGCTGCTGGGGCGAGGCCGTGCCGGACTCTGAGGGCGCGTAGTCCGGGTCCGCCGCCCCGCGCCACATCTTCCGCCGCGGCCTGTGCTGGGCGCCGCGCCTGTCCGTGCCCGCCCCGCCCCCGTCAGGCTCAGACCTGTTGGTGCTCGCGTCGCTGGAATCGAACCCGCTGTCCCGTTTGTCCGGCACGTGACCTCCCGCCTGCAGGTTCGCGTTGTTGGCGCTGCTGTCATTGTTATTGTTACCGTATTTGCCCATGGCGGCGTTTGTGTTCACCGCGTCGCGGTTGGACTTGAGCGAGCCGGCGACGCTCCGGCGACTGCGGCGCTGGTTTTTCTCCCACTCGCGCTGGAAAACCTTGGCGTAGTTCCCCTCGGGGAAGATCTCCTCGAGCAGCTCCCCAACATCCGCGTCGGAGGGGTTCGCCTCGCCCACGCTCACGGCGATAAAACAGTCATCGTCCCGGAAAAAGTCGGAGATCCCGTGGACCTCCTTCCCGCGCACGGAGAAGAGCCTCCGTATCTTGGCGTGGCGGTGCTTCGGCCCGAACGCCTCGGAGATGTCCGTGACGAGCTGCTCGTAGGACTGCACGGAGCGTCGGTTCAGCAGGATCTTCACGTTGGCGCGCGGCTTGGGCCCGCTCCTCACGATGGTGATGACCTTGGGCTTCTGCTGGTACTGGCCCATGGCCCCGGGGGGCGCGGCCTCCGACTGAGACAGCGGGTACTGCGCCCCGGGCCCGCGCCCCGTCTGCCCGAAGGTTCCCGGCCAGCGGCGCTGCTGGTAGGACTGGTTGGTGCGGAAGTAGCGGCCCGGGTGGAAGGCGTTGTTGGCCGCGTAGCCTCGCCCCGGGCCCGCGCCCCGGCTGCCCGAAGGTTCCCGGCCAGCGGCGCTGCTGGTAGGACTGGTTGGTGCGGAAGTAGCGGCCCGGGTGGAAGGCGTTGTTGGCCGCGTAGCCGCGGTACCGGTAGCTGCCGCCCTGCTCCACGCTCTCGGTGTCCGCCGCCGGGTTCTGGGCGGGCCGCGCTGGGGAAAAGCCAGAATTCACGAGTTAGAAACATCACAAAGTAAAAAGCAAAATAACTGAACGTAAATGTTTCAAATCGTACAAATTAATACAAAAGAGCATTCAATATTCTCTGGACGAGTTCAAACTAGAGAAATACAGGTAAAAAGAAAAGGACATACACGGTTTTTTAAAGCTGGTTTAAGCTCCAACGTCAGCAAAATATTTTGCTATATTGTGGACGTGTCGCAAGAGTAACATTAAAAAATCGCTGCAAAACACGAGACAAGGCAGGGATACCATGACTCCTGTCTCAGTAGATGGCAAAATCGCCAGGGCGCGAACAACGGACCTCCTACGTCGGAAGCCGATGTTCTATCCCAGGGCTACTGCGCCCCCAGCTTACAACGAAAAATAACAGAATGGACAAGGTATTATAACAGAATGTACAAGTAAATATTAGATTGTAGAAGGTAAAATAACAAAATGTAAAAATTAATGTTTAACAAAAAACAAAACAAAAACAAAAACAGAACGCACAATGTAAACAAAACACACCGAGCGTACAGATTAAAACAACATGCAAGATACGATGCAGGTGTCAGTGTAAAAACGTTTCCTATTTGGTGTAGGGCTGACTATGGCAGAGCACGCGTTAGAAAATAGCAGATTATAGAGAGGATGGGGGTAATGGCTACAAGGTAAAACAAGATATCAACAGAACGTAACAAACAAATTTAATGATCATGCAACGTACATATTAAAACAACAAACAAAACAAGCAATGCTTAAAACACCAGCAGAAATTATAAGTAAAGACTCGAACGTGCAAAGTAAAAACAACAGAATGGACAAGTTAAAACAATATGCAGCATAAAAGTTAACACAAAAGAAATTACAGATTAAAACATAACGAACAAGTGAAGACAGCAGCATAGTGTACAAGCTAAAATAACAGAATACAGTATTACCAATTAAAACATAAGAACGTAGGAAAACAAAGAGCCTGCAAGTGTATGAAATCAAAACAATGCCGCAAGGGTAAACAATTATATCCACCATTCATTAGAAAAACACAGGCTCACTCAGTAAAAAAAGAAATACGCTATTAAATTAAACGACAACATTGAAACTCCAATAGAAAATAGAAATCCAGGCGCTTCACATTTGATGTAATCACTTGTGGTGATTTGCGCACATTGCTGTTTTCACAATTTCTCAGATTTTACAATTTTCTTTAACACTTCCCTTATCACTAAAATTGTCTACTTCGACCATAGTCGAAATCTATAGGGAGAAATTTACACAAAGAATTTAGCTACCTAAAAAAGCGCCATTTTAGCAGGCAGAGTAAGTGTTAAAACAACATGTAAAATAAGATAAGGGTTTTTCAAAAGTTTCTCATGATCCGATACAGGTGTGACGGAACAAGGAAAGAACTGACATATACGACTGACTACAAAGGAGGCCCACCGTGGTAGGACGCTGTTGCTATTGCTACGACAACAACAACAACAACAACAACAACAACAACAACAACAACAACAACTACTACTACTACTACTACTACTACTACTACTACTACTACTACTACTACTACTACTACTACTACTACTACTACTACTACTTTTAAATAATAAAAATGGCATATTTAAGGAACAGGCAATGCACTATGCGCCAATAAAAGTATATAAAACATGAATGTAGAACACACATACGAGAATCACACCTTGCAGGACATAAAAGTAAAAATGACAGAAACGTAAGTCGAATACAGTGAAAAACGTGTTGAGAAGTATGCTTATGTCAATTACTAAAATAGATAAATAATAATATGTTGTAAGGTGTATAGCAAGTACCAAAAGGTTAAATTAAAAAAAAAAAGTGTACCGTTTTAAAAATATTAAAATCACTGTCTTAAAGTATGATCCGATGGACGTTTAAAACTATCTATTTAGTCCGTGTCTCGAATTTTATACGGAAATGAATTCGACGGTTGGACCGACGTTCCAAAAAGCCCAATCACCTAGAGATTTTAAATTCCTTCCCGGTATGTTTAATGGTAAAGGTGTTATCAAATGTGACGACTGTAACTCTCGTCTCGGCTGATACACATTCAACATTTCTTTTATATACTCTGGCGCAGAACCAATATGATATTTGTGGGTTAAAACTGCACATTTTGTAGTCAATACATGTACGCTGTGCCATTATAGGTAGTCAGTGCAAGGCGTTCAGGAGGGGAGTCCTAATGGTGGATTTTTTTCTTTTTTAGGATAAGGCATGCTGCGTTCATTTGAATTACTTTATAGCCGTGAAATGTTGATTTACGCTGGACTCCTACGAGCAAAGTATTACAGAGAATATGAAACAGGGAGAGCCTTCGCGGCATTGATTTTGCGTATCTTGCTTAGGATAATTAAGGAGGTAACTTTCTTATTTAGAAATTAGTAAAAATCTGCCCGGACATGGGTCGAATGCCCGAATTTCAATACATACTTTTTGATAAAAATGACTGCAATCCAACAATGCTTCTAGACACTTCGTTAGGGAAAACTGAGACCCTTTCTGTTTTACAGACAATTAGAATTTCACATGATAATAAAAAAAAGTGGCGTTTTGGTCAGCATAATGATGAAGAGTCATTGCCAACATAAAATTACAGATATAGGAGTAGACTCTCTACGGTCTATTTTGGTTTTCAAAAAGGTACTGATAAAATATCCTTAGTTAATCAACACCGACGTCACCATCGTAGTTTTTCTCAAGGTAAATGCTGGTCTGATCACATATTTAGGAGAGGCAGACCACGGTAACAATTAGAATTAGGTTTATAATTTATAGATATTTGCCCACATAGTTAAGAAGTAGTGTTTTAGTGAAAATGGTATAACAATGATTGCGCTATTGACGCATGTCGTTAGCGACTTGGCTACATCGCGGACGTGTCCCAAGAAAAAGGTCTGGAAATTTTATGGAGACAGAGTGGGGATACCTGAACTTCTGTATAAGTCGGTCATCGTATATTGACCCTGACCCAACCAGTGGAGATAAGCGGCCCGATCGGGATTTGAATTGGCGACTTACTCAATATAAACCACTGTTTCTACCACTGAGCCACCCATTTCAAAATCGACAGTTACGAAAGAACATGCCGAATCCATCAAAGTCATCAACTTGGATGTAAAGAATCGAAACATTAAAAGCCTATTACTTTTTTAGATTGAGGGGGTGGGGGTAGGGGGTTAGTGGTATAACGTTAGCCTTCCTTGTGGCAGGTTAGGTTTCGATTCAAGCCTACAATCTGGCAAATTATTATTTTCGTCTTCTAATGGTCGGATCTGCGTCAGTATAATATGACCAATTGAGAAAGGGATCCTGATTATAATGTAAATTTGCCTTGGGATCCATCGCCTAGTTAGTGACGTTGGACGATGAGAATAAAAAAAATCATGCCCATCAACAACAGTGCAAAACCCAACAGTAACAACATTTTAAAATAACCCCAAAAGAGCAATAAAAGCAACAACAAAAAGAACAAACAAATAAACAACAAAACACATAATAGTTCTAGCTTTAAAGTCAATTAACAATTACACAAGAACAAGCGCATTGGTCAAAGTCACCGCCTGACATTTAAAGAACCGTTATGTCACACCATGTCCTATTGACTTGCTTGCGGCGCCAATTGAGTGAAACGAGACATTAGATTTATATCCAACCATGTCCAGCTTAATGTAAGCCACGACTGGCCAACACACCTGCCAATCGTGCGTTAAAAAACGGTATTTTCACGCACTCTGTCAATCATTCACAGCGAAGTATTTAGGCCTTGATGATTGGTTGAATTGACAGCTCTGTTATGGCCAAAGGACCACTCGGCCATATCCAGGTTAATAAAATAATCCCTGGGTTGGACACACGTCCAGTGAGCGCAGTGGGCAGCTAGCTGACCAGTGGGGCGTGAATGGACGATCGATCTAGCAGCCTGCACAGGTACCAGGCTCGCCTGGACTTTTAAGGGCGTGCGGGCCACGCGAGGAAGAAAGGAAAAATGCCAGGTCTTCTGTTTTACCACTGTGACAAACCCACTACTGTTTTACCACTGTGACAAACCCACTGCTGTTTTACCACTGTGACAAACCCACTACTGTTTTACCACTGTGACAAACCCACTGCTGTTTTATCACTGTGACAAACCCACTGCTGTTTTATCACTGTGACAAACCCACTGCTGTTTTATCACTGTGACAAACCCACTGCTGTTTTATCACTGTGACAAACCCACTGCTGTTTTATCACTGTGACAAACCCACTGCTGTTTTATCACTGTGACAAACCCACTGCTGTTTTATCACTGTGACAAACCCACTGCTGTTTTATCACTGTGACAAACCCACTGCTGTTTTATCAGTAGGACAAACCCATTGCTGTTTTAACACTGTGGCAAACCCACTGCTGTTTTACCACTGTGGCAAACCCACTGCTGTTTTATCACTGTGACAAACCCACTGCTGTTTTACCACTGTGGCAAACCCACTGCTGTTTTATAACTATGACAAACCAACTGCTGTTTTACCACTGTGGCTAACCCACTGTTGTTTTATGATACAAACCCACTGCTGTTTTATCGCTGTGACAAACCCACTGCTGTTTTATCATTGTAACAAACCCACTGCTGTTTTGTAACTGATACAAACCCACTGCTGTTTTATCGCTGTGACAAACCCACTGCTGTTTTATCATTGTAACAAACCCACTGCTGTTTTGTAACTGATACAAACCCACTGCTGTTTTATCGCTGTGACAAACCCACTGCTGTTCTATCATTGTAACAAACCCACTGCTGTTTTGTAACTGATACAAACCCACTGCTGTTTTATCACTGTGACAAACCCACTGCTGTTTTATCATTGTAACAAACCCACTGCTGTTTTGTAACTGATACAAACCCACTGCTGTTTTATCGCTGTGACAAACCCACTGCTGTTTTATCACTGTGACAAACCCACTGCTGTTTTATCACTGTGACAAACCCACTGCTGTTTTATCACTGTGACAAACCCACTGTCGTTTTACCACTGTGGCAAACCCACTGCTGTTTTATCACTGTTACAAACCCACTGCTGTTTTATCACTGTGACAAACCCACTGCTGTTTTATCACTGTGACAAACCCACTGCTGTTTTATCATTGTAACAAACCCACTGCTGTTTTGTAACTGATACAAACCCACTGCTGTTTTATCGCTGTGACAAACCGACTGCTGTTTTATCACTGTGACAAACACACTGCTGTTTTATCACAGTGACAAACCCACTGCTGTTTTATCACTGAGACAAACCCACTGCTGTTTTATCACTGAGACAAACCCACGTCTTCCCATCTATGAAACCAGTAAGTTTCACTATGATTTTTAGAACTTGAACACCCGAGTTGTATGTTTGGTTAGTTTTGTGTTCTCCCCTTTTCCAGATCAATCAGATACAGATATTAGAGACCGGGACTTTGTCCATGACGCCAAATATGGGACATAAGCAGAGGACCGAACCTCGAACCTCAAGCTCCTAAGGCCAGACCTCTACCGGCTAAAGTATCAACCACAAAACAAATCTTCTTAGAGTATTGGTGCCTATGGGGTTAGATAATTTGCTCCGGTATCCACAATGATCTTTTTTTTTTTATAAGAATCCCAAACTGTAGGCAGAATTGTTTACTTCAAGAATAATTGGCCAAAATACTTCAAGGAAAAATGTCATGAATCATTATTTATTACTCACAAAGAAAAAACCCCCCCAACAATAAGCAAAAACAAGCAAAGCAAAAACAACAAACAACAACCCCCCCCCCACTCCCCCAAAAAATAAAAATTAAAAACAAACACAATATAAAAAAAAAAACAGAACAAAACAAAAAACCAGGCATATGCACAGGCAGCAAGAAAGTTGTCCATTTTTATTTATGTTCTCCCTCTTTGAAAATGGAAAGCGATACATATTCTAGCGATCGAATGGAAAGTGATACATGTTTCATCGATCGAATACAATGAATTAATGTAATAACAATACTATTCTTTTTGCAAGACTGCCAAGCAAGCCAGACTAGATCGTGTTTTGAACGCGTATCAAAAACCGCTAAAGCGAAAGCTGCACGTACATGCATTGTTGTTCTGCTGGGGCCCCGGGGCGATTTAAGCAAGGTGGTTACAAAGCACAATGACCTTACGACTCGTCTTAAGAAAGAAGAATAAGAAGGCTTACGACGAGTCATAAAGCTACGGCGACGTTGCACTTGCGACACAATATTCTCTTTGCCTGCACAATGCATGGGTCTAGATCTAGATTTTTGATCGCCTGCAGTTCACAGCGATATAGATCTCAATGACTGTAATGCATTGTCCGGTGAGCTTGTCTACAGAGGGAATTCTTCCAAGGCTGCCAACTTCTGAGTTAAGAGTGTGTATTTACAGCTTAGTAACGGGCTATATTGTACGTTTAGTTGAAGTGTTCTTGGCTCTGAAAGTGAAGCTCTCTAATAATTTAACGTTACCTAGCTCTGAAGAATGATCCATTACGGCGACGGGACCCCGGAGTGGGATACCTCAGAACCTTGCTTGGCCACCCCGCAGCTCTTCTGCTCCAAAGTTGTTAAGATATTTCTACAGCATTTTAGAGAATGGTTTGGAATAGCGAGATTATAGGTTTGTGTGTCGGTGATTAAACCAAAACGCTAAGGGGGGTAGAAGTATTACAAAACAATAAAAGTATAACAAGGTAATACGGTGCATTCAAAGGTTATGCCAAGTGTTACAAAGTAATACGTTTGTCTCCCTTTCCATTGGTTTTAGTTAAAATACCGATATAACGCAAAGAGGGGAGAGAGAAATTTGCAGAGAATGTTACGAAATAAAATGCGAAACTTTACAATAACATGACCGGCGTGCGTTAAAGATACGGACACAGCCTTAAGTTTGACATTGTATCGACGTCCTAGGGTGACGTACACCATTTTCGCCGCCTGTTTTGTCAAAACAACTCCGCACGAATATCTAATATCCCGGGGTCTCTCTCACCAAAGGGCCGTTTGTCTTGGCTATAGCGGAATGTGTACTAACTTGGCCTTTTGCCTGTGGCTTGCGTACGTGTGCATTCCCTACGTATGAATTTAAAGACGTGTCTGAAGACATTGTATTACGTACATGCAAGTCAGTGACGTCACATGCATTGTAGGTCTCAAGTTTACGGAGCCTGTAGCAGAAACCAAGACCAGAAAGAGAACATGCGTTTACTCTCTCTCTCTCTCTCTCTCTCTCTCTCTCTCTCTCGATGGGCAAATGGCATTTATCTTTGAAGTTCAATACTGACAGCAAATGCGTCAAAATTGCGACACTTTTGTATCCTGTCGACTGCGAAGTCTATACTGTACTGGACAGAGACCATTTTGACTTTGAATTTAAACGCCACGTATGTTAGCAGCATGCAGTGGGCCCATTGCCAAAGCCTTGGCCAGATTTATGTAAGAGCGCAGGTTAAACGCAACAATCAAAACATAATACGCTGAAAGTACGACGCAGATTCGCTTGCAAACTTGCAAAGAGGCGGTTGGCACGAGCAGCAACATTCTACGCCTTCTGGCAGAAAAGACTTGCTTTAAGCTGCTCAGGCGGAATAAAGACTGCAACGAAACGAGATAGAGCTACAAGTAAAGTCACGTGTTTCTACTTGCAGACGACGTGAGAGACCTTTACGGGCCGAACTTGTGATAATTATAGTAAACAGATTGGTAGGTTGGTGAGTAAATTGGTCACTCGACCTGGTTTAGCGATTCCCTCCGACTTGCACACTACTCTGGACATGGTTTGAGAAAGTTCACAGTAAAGAAATCTCTAATTTTAGTACAGATATACTTCCTTGTTACTCCCCCCCCCCCCCCCTTTACAACCACCTTAATCTTCCCAACCTTTCCTCTTCCAGCCATTTATGTTTTAATTAATTATTATTGGTTTTAAAGTGATGGTTTAAAAAAGTACGCTGTGCAGGATCTTTCTTGGCTTATTACGAGACCTCAACTTAAGAGAAAGAGCTTCGATTTTTCTCACCAAAGAATACTCAAAGTAAAAACAGACTGCATTCATTGAAGCAGTTCATACCGGTTAAACTTTCAAATTTCTTTCCCCAAGTAGCCATCATCACACTTTTCGTTCCAATTAAAAATAACATGATGGCCCTAAGCTTCAGAACCTACGAAATGAAAAAAAACTACTTCAGAGTTCTTGCAACCATCAATATCGCACCCGCTCACCCAGTCTTCTTTCATTACTACTTCATTAGACTCTCCCCCACCCCTCCCTCCTCAGCCCATACGTGTGTTCCCATTACGGTACACTTCACTAAGTGTAGTGACACTCATTCCTATTAAATTATATGATGGTTTACGCCATACATTTGAACAGAACTTTGGACTGTATTTCTTTTTTACATAATTATCGTCATAAAAATATATACTTATAATTTAAGAAAACGAATTATCAGTATTGATTGTTTTCTAGTTTTGACCTGCATGATCCGATTAATGGTTGAGGTTGATCAGTCATTAATTAGGCTATCAGACAGCTTAGAGGATGAGTAACATTGACAACCACAAAGCCCGAGAGAATGAGAATGTGCCCGTGGTAAGTAAACAAAAAGA
This sequence comes from Elysia chlorotica, assembly GCA_003991915.1. NCBI lineage: Eukaryota > Metazoa > Mollusca > Gastropoda > Plakobranchidae > Elysia > Elysia chlorotica. Next base: position 31,988 of record RQTK01000035.1, on the reverse strand, counting down.
CGTATACTGCTTTTTGTGGAGATATGCATGTAGAGAAGAATTAATGTTTCGCTGTACTTTAATTTGAAGGGCACTCAGGTAACAGTCAGCTTGAAGAGAGACAGGTCGACAGAAATAGAGAGAGAGAGAGAGAGAGGAGAGAAGAGAAAGAAAGGAGAGAGATAAAAAGAGAGCAAGAGAGAGAGAAGGAGAGAGAGAAGAGAAAAAAATGAGAGAGATAGAGAGAGAGAGGGGAGATGTAGAGAGAGAGAGAGAAAGAGAGAGAGAGAGAGAGAGAGAGAGAGAGAGAGAGAGAGAGAGAGAGAGAGAGAGAGAGAGAGAGAGAGAGAGACGGACGCCGTAGGGCAGGTTCAGATTGCTGGGCAGTTTTCCCGTCAGGTCGTTGAGCAGGTCGTTGAAGTTGTAGTAGCGGTTGGGCGTCACGTAGATCTTCTTGCCGCGGAAGTAGCGGTCGCCGTTGACGAAGAAGCGCAGCTTGCGCGGTCGTCGAAGGTCGCGGTATCGGTCGTCGGCCGGATCTTTATGGACCTTGTAAGTGTGTGTTGGAGAAATCAAAGAAAGAGAAAAAAAAATGTTGAAGATGAGAAAAAATTAATGAAGCAAAATTGTTGTCACGGCGGATCCTTTTTGAACGAAGCCTCCAACAACAACTGCTGTAAAAACATCTCTGTCGCTTCCCATACGGCGTCTCTGTGATTCTCGTTACAAGACGGGATTTGAGTAGTTCAAATAATTAAATATACATGTACATGCCTAAAAAGAAATGAACGATTGAGAAAATTGGCCACTGCATTGCTCAGTTGGTTATTACCCTGGGCTGACAAGCAGAGCATCCGCAGTTCGAATCTGAACATCCATATTCGTATAGAACTGATAAGGAAAAACACGGAGAATAAATACTTATCAAAGAGTACTGTCAGATAATGAAAGGAGAGCCGGAGGTCTGCGGTTCGAACCTCAGTTTAAGCCTGTTATCCCATAAGAAACACAGGAAACATGAAATCAAACTAAAATAAATGCAATTTAACAAACTAAAAAGGCTACCCATAAAGTTAGCAAAAAGTGATGACAAATAGTATATAAGACACGTTTAGAAAATGAAATAGAAGGGAAAAAATGCAGAGAAAACTGAAAGAAAGGTTAACAAAAATTACTAACGTATTAAGTAAACAAAAAGAAAAAAAGAATAAACAATAAACGTAGGGAGTCAAAAGTTACATTACAACAACAACAGCAACAACAACAACAACAACAACAACAACAACAACAACAACAACACCAAACCTACAACAACAGGTAGTAGTAGTCATAGTAGTAGCAGCAGCAGTAGTAGACTTATAAGCAGTAGAAGTGTTTATTTTTCAGTAGTTCAATAAAAAAAAACCCAGAGCCCAACACAAAAAAAACAACAACAACGACAACAACAACGGAGCAACAAATTGTTTGAAAACTTGATGAAAGAAGATTCTAATTATTTATACTCACCTGACCGACGCCATGGGCGGGATTATTGATGACACGGCGTGACATCTGCTCCGTTGCCATGGCCACCGCTTGTGACCTTCACCCCTAGAAGATAAGTGAGGACCTCCTCCACCTCCTCCTCAACGGAGAGGAGAGGTGTCTAGCTCTTGCTGCCTGCTACTTGGATAACGTTAGAACTCAGACAGTGCGATGCGGCGTTGGTCTATCGTTGATGTTCATTGTGGCCCTGGGTATGCTACACAGCGCGTGCGCAAATAGATTCTTCCTCGTTAGCCCACGGCGTATGAATTCCGAATAAATCAGTGTTTTATTCACATCAGTAAGATTTGGCAACTGGTATTTAACATTGGTCACATCTTGGATAAATTAGAAAAAGGAAACTTTTGGAGTTTTTCGTTGATCCGCCAACAGTGCGTGGGCTCCACTTGACGGGAATAAAATCAATAAATTATCAACTTTTGTTAACGTTTAAGGTAATAACTATGGAATTTCACACAGTCTGCAATATCCACAGAAGATAAAGTAGAGTCGGGAATAAGTAAAGCACCCTGCCACTGGTGATAATATCTTAAAGAATTTGCGGTGGCAGCAATCTTCAATTCTATTGGTGTTAGAGATTTTTTTATATCCGTTGCCCGGGTGATCACTCTTGCCACATAGAACTCTGAAAGAAAAGAAAGGTGGAATTAAAAAGCGTGTCATTGGAATTTTTTACAAATTAAGACAGCTTTAAAAACAAAACGAAAGAAAACACAATCCTTTCGAAGGCCAATAAAGCCTAGTAGTGATTTAAAAAAAGTATAGGTTCGTATGTATAGCGTTGCGGTAAGCTTACAACTCGATTTAAGACTTCGATTAAGTTGGTAATCTTACCACAGCACTGCACTTATTATCCATAGGCTTCACGGTGGTAAAAATGAGGATTCAAACATTTATGATTGATTAATATCAAACGCACGCAACAGGTACACTCACACTCACACGTACTCAATTCGATCTCCATTAATAACCACAATCTCTAACAGTAGCGACGGGGATAAAAGGTTGTGACATGTACTAGTGTTAAATTAAATGGGTGAACAATTAACAACTATTTGTAGTTTTAAGATTTTCATAACACATTTGTCACATTTTCACTAGATCTACAATCCTCATGCAATAGTTTAAAAAAATAACTTAACAAATAAAATACAAATTACTTCTCTTTGATTGAACAATAAATTATAGATTGATTTGAATCTACGTACTTACACAATCGAATAAAAAATTGAAGATAATAAAACATGAAATAAAAACAAAGAAAATACCGATAAACTATCCTATAGTTCTGAACGCACAGCTGGCGAGAAATAAACATCATTTGGACTTATTCAAGTTGAACGAAAGCCTGCAAGAGCAAACTCGGGGTTTTTCTGTGTTTTGACCAAACTTATGTTCTAGTCAGAACATCATTTCACTGTAAGATTGACTTCCTTGTCATTTTGTCTTCAGAGAGATGAAGGTCAAAACTGTCCACAGAGTGCAACGATAAAGTCTTCCAAACATAACCTTGACGAATGATGTCACAAATCTTTTTTCCTCAATAATTAGATCCATAACAATAGACCTATATTTAGCAGATCAGGGTGAAAAAACAAGAACAGTGACGACATGACAGTCTCATAATATTATTATAAACAATCCGATTGGCTAATTAGTCTCCTGACGAAGATCTCCGCACTTGACACAGAAAAAAAAGATGTTAAGGCCAAGCACTCTCAGCTTGTCCGACGCAAATAACATTCGTTATGCTCTCAGCCTCGTAACAACAATCTAGATCTATCTTATCTAATTTTTATTATTATGAGCTTAAACGTTTTTTCAACATCAAATTATATATATATATTTTTAAAAGGAAATCAGCCTTTGATTTTTGAGGCCATTTCGATTTCCCGAAGATTATTTTTGTTCTTTTCATTCCACGTTTTACCTACTTCAAGCGTCAACTATTTATCAGGGTTCGACCATCGGATGTTTGGGCGGTATTAATTTTGTCAATAATCTCTTTACGTCAAAAACACGTTTGAATATTTTTTAAGAGAGTCAAACAGGGTGAGTGACAGAGCTACTGACGTTGGAAAAAAATTAATAAAAATCCAACAACCAATGAACCAATCAACTCATCCGACAAAAGGGTCAAATTTTACTAACACCGACCTACCTAGTAGGGGGATGTATCAGACGCAATTTTTTGTCCTATAGTCGGTTCGAACCGGGGTCTCTCCGATTAGGAGACCAAAGCTCTACCACTTGTGCCAGTTCGACCCCTCCGTTTGACATGGATGGGAAAAAGCTCATACCGAGTCGACTTACTGTACGGTACATACGCACCTTCCACGACCTCAACAATTCTTCCAGATCTTCTCTATCCTACCAACTGCCATCTGTTTGATTTTTAAAACCAATCAGTAGGGCTCAACTCTGAAATTTATAAGAATCATTTATATTATCATTTGCACTAAATGTTTTTTAAAGCCTATAGAAATAGTTTAATATCATAGAGTTGAGTTGAGTTGGTTTAATGTCCAACATCAGCACTGCATGGTCTATATTGTGGACGGGCCCCAAGACTGAAATTTGACAATTTTGTGTGCTGCCACACACGATACAGAGCGGGGACAATCAGTTATTCTTAAGTTAGAGAGATTATTCTCAATAAGCAGATGCGAAATCACCGTTTTACAACCCCCCCCCCAAACCGCACAAGAAAATACACCTCTTCTTAAAACTTGTTGCTCAATTCATGAAAACGAAATTGTTTCCTCCCCATCATCGACCTACTACACACACACACATACAGATAACTATACACACAAGATTTTGGAAGCGGACTTCCTTGTTACAAAAATAACATACTTCACGTTTCAGTACTTTCTGAAATATAAAACCACACCTACCACGTGAGACACTTCGAAAAGGACCACAAAAATAACGCACAATATACCCCTATTCAAAGCAGGAACTGTTTCAATGGTTTTAAGTAGAAACCATTCGTAAATTATCGGTTCTATCTATTTCTGTAAAACAAAATGTATATTGTTCTGGATTAGTTAATGGGGTCTGGCGGAAAAGGAAAGGAAGAAGACAGATGAATAAAATTTGAAAGTAAGATTAAAAAAAACAACAACGGCAAACCACACACACACACACGCACACACAAACATCCACCCAAAACAAACAAACAATCAAACCAACGGATGATATATCAAAGTCGCAAATATAACGAGTGCTGAACAAATCTACACTGCAGTCGCACCAATTTAATGTATCTCTTTTTGTTTTTTACATCATCTTCCATCTCGTCAAAAATTGTGTATTAATATAGATCACAATCTTCGTGATAAACCATACCCATAGCTTACAGAAAAAGAAAGAAAGAGTCCGCTTTTAGCAAAATCTGAGCCGTAAAAAAAAAATTACATCACACGTAAGTTAGCCAAACTCGTATTGCTATTAAAACGGAAGAAAAGAAAGAAAAAAAAGTCCACTAGCGGAAAGACAAATTTTCAAATTTTAGAATAATGATGCTATAATGGGAAGACCACAACACGAACACTTTTAGTGCTATTAAAACGGAGTGGAAAAAAAATATATAAACGAAAAGAGGAAAGAGAGAAATTTAAGATAATGTATCTGTACTTGAAAGACCACAACACAAAATGCTTGGACCTTGAACAGATCTAATGGCAGTTCCGGGTTTACATCCTGGAGATTGTCCCGATAATAGGTTACTTGTAAAAGGTCAACATCCTGACGTCATTAGCCAAGGACATAAAAACATCAATACAAATATACAGCCATATTCTTTCACTTTCGAAATTTCTCTAAAAGAGGTATGTGGCCATTAGCACCTAGCGGCCACAATAATTATTTCATCGAATTTCAAAAGAGACCGACATAGAACAGTTCTATGGTTCATAAAACAACTTCAAAAGAAAATTGGCCGATATCAATGTAGAATGTTTTCTAAATAATTTGACTATACAAGAGTTTAAAAGTTCTAATCTAAACGTAAAACCACATGTCTGCTCGTTATTTACCAAAAGAAAGGGTAGAAAGCCTGTTTAACTGGCTAGAAATAGAAATGCTTAACAAAAATTATGGCTTTGTAAACTCCGGTTAATTGTATTGGTTCATTGAACAGCAATGTTTTGGTTGGTGTTGGTACAATATACCCGGTTGAGACAGAATTCTAAAACATGTGGCAGCGCGTAAAATGTCATAACTTTATCTGAGGAAGTTAAAATAACCCACCCGTCAGATATCACAGAGAAATAATAGTCTAAAATATAATAATGTGCTACAAATCATCCTGCATATATCACGAACATTATATTAACACATTGACGGTCCTGCAACATGAACAAGCACACTATCCTATACTGGTGCTATCTACACGCCAAACATTCGAATCGGAGAAAGTCGAATTATGATAGGGAATTAGGGATGGATCGGGGTCGGCGCGGAGGGGGAAGAAGACACCTCACCTGGAACCGCTGCCAGACGCCTGATGAACCGGAACGGAGAGAACACGCCTCGTTGGACCCCGGGCCGCCACTCTTTGGCATTGCATGAACTGAACTGAAAATGAAAGCTGAACGACGGAATCCGGAAACATTTGAGGCACGTTAAGTCTGCAGAGAGTGTTTGAAGATTCCCCTGTGACAGTCATACGTGACCAATTTGTTGTGTCTAGCCACTGGGCCACAGAGTTGAGTTACCTAGAATTGGTTCCTTGACATACAATATAACGACTAGATCTGTGCAGACGGGTCGAAACACTAATGTCTGAAAAGTTTTCGTGGTGCCACACAGAGACAGATCGGGGATGCAAGGACTCTTGTCTCAGCCTATACCTTATACACCCAATCAGTAGGGGACGAAATTGGACAAATAATTTTTGTCACCGATCGTGGGTTCCGAACCGGAGACCTCCCAATCGGACACTATCCCTCTACCACTTGAGCCACTTCGCTTACCCCCCCCCCTCCTCCACACACATACACACACAAGCTCGTCATAAGAAGACGATCTCAGGTTTTCAGAAATGGAATACTATCTTGCCATTTTATGACTTACTCTAGCACTATGCTGTAAATCCAGTTTGTCATCTCCCAAATTATGAAAAACAACCCCCCCAAAAAACCCATAACGCAGCAATACATTAAAAACTAGTAAATTTGGTCACAGTTTATTTTTTTTTTATATAGATACCAATATTCTTGGTCATCGCAGTTGTACAATTTATGATAATATCATCCAGGAGTGGACAGACTTTACTTTTGCACAATATTAATATAGCGGTGGAATACATTACTAACTAATTATCGAACAAGGTTCACAATTTGATTTAATAGGACCACTTTGTTTGAGAAAGTCAAACAGATCATAAA
>RQTK01000035.1:12111-22433 GCA_003991915.1 Elysia chlorotica | reverse complement strand
ACAGAGAGACACACATACACACACCACACACAGACACACACACATACAGAGAGACACACATACACACACCACACACAGACACACACACATACAGAGAGACACACATACACACACCACACACAGACACACACACATACAGAGAGACACACATACACACACCACACACAGACACACACACATACAGAGAGACACACATACACACACCACACACAGACACACACACATACAGAGAGACACACATACACACACCACACACAGACACACACACATACAGAGAGACACACATACACACACCACACACAGACACACACACATACAGAGAGACACACATACACACACCACACACAGACACACACACATACAGAGAGACACACATACACACACCACACACAGACACACACACATACAGAGAGACACACATACACACACCACACACAGACACACACACATACAGAGAGACACACATACACACACCACACACAGACACACACACATACAGAGAGACACACATACACACACCACACACAGACACACACACATACAGAGAGACACACATACACACACCACACACAGACACACACACATACAGAGAGACACACATACACACACCACACACAGACACACACACATACAGAGAGACACACATACACACACCACACACAGACACACACACATACAGAGAGACACACATACACACACCACACACAGACACACACACATACAGAGAGACACACATACACACACCACACACAGACACACACACATACAGAGAGACACACATACACACACCACACACAGACACACACACATACAGAGAGACACACATACACACACCACACACAGACACACACACATACAGAGAGACACACATACACACACCACACACAGACACACACACATACAGAGAGACACACATACACACACCACACACAGACACACACACACACGGCCGCCAATGAAAACAGACCTAGCCGGCACCGACGCCGATCTGCCCCCAATCACTAAGGGACCCGGTTTGTTGATCGCTTGATTGATTGATTGGCTTCTTCGGCGCTATTGAAATCTTAATGCCTAAGACCCCCCCCCCCCCCCCCCCCCCCCCCCCCCCCCCCCACACCAGGCGCTTTTTTTTTCCCCCCCACTTACAACTTCTTACTTCCCCCCCCCCCCCCCCCCCCCCCCACACACACACACAAACTTCCTTTCCCGGCACAGGCTAATTTTTTTTATAGTGACGGAAATATTTTGAAGAACAGTACAGAAAACTGAGGGGTCGATGAAAACTTAATTTTTCTTTTTTATTTTTTCATTTTCCACAATATTATATGCACATCTTTTGTGTGTCATACAAAAGACCACAACAACAAACAAACAAAAACAACGTAAAAAAACCCCAATAAAACAACAACCACTAATGCGAGATCAGCTCTCTAAAATAAGAGGAAATAAAAAAACAGCAATAAAACAAACAAAACAAAACCGACATTACAGCATAACAATCAATGACATGATGCGAACTTAACAGTGGAAAAGACAGTCAATCAAAACAATTTTTCTATGGCGTAAAAAAGCACTGTTTTTCTTATAATTACAAATATTATGAACTGAACAACCATCTTGAGATTCCCCAAAATGAACCGTTTCATTTAAAGCGTCAAATCGAGCGATACAATTTTTGTATTATTGGCAGCTCAGACTGTTGATGCTATGCAGTCTACGATATAGCCTTGCTGGTTGGAATGGACGTTAGGAAACCAACTCATTCACTTGCTGAGATACTACAGTATCTAGCAAACATGCCTGTCTTATTTGTACGTGAAGGATAAATATATGTTACACATCATATAAAAACACTGATTTTAAACAAATAACGCATTTTATTTTCCAAACGTTTTGACTTTATTTAATGACAAGGGCTGACTGATTTATAAAGGCACATTCACGATGCAATCCAATCCACACGAGCAATGAAACACGGGATGGTCTCCAGGTTGTAGAAATAGAAGTTAGTTAAAATAAGAAGGAAAAAAACCCAATGTCAAACACACTGAGAATAGTAGTAATAATTTTATATATTTATTACCAAACTGAGTGTCATTAAATACACGGGAGCTGAATCGATTCTAAAGAAAACCCCTTAATTCACGAGCTAAGTTTTTATGTTATGCTTATTTCACCTTTCTATGTACACTATTGATCAAACCTATCTAGACATTTACTTGATTTAGCTGCACGTCATTCTGGCAATACTAAAGTATCCGAGTCGGCTCGCTTTCACTCCTTTCATATTTTCCAATTTTGCAACCTTTAGGAAATATTTAAATTTTTTGGAGCCCCCCCCCCCCCCTTCGCAAAGATGGGAAACAAATCAACTTGATCGATATTTAAAGGCCACAGTTTTCTGCCAATAGCTAGAAATGTTCATGTCCAAGGATTGATGGAGCAATTTTGGAGGGAACCATGCTAATCGAGACGAGCGAGGAACTTTCTACCTGAGGCTAATTATCATGGAAATAGCACACTATCAATATTAATGCCTCTTAAATCGATATTCATTTAACAAGATCTTATTTCTATTGACACCCGACCATAAATTCTAGTTACGGCCTAACCTATGTACTTAACGTGTAAACCGCTGTTTTCAAAAATGCCCCCTGGTGTTCGATTTAAGCGTTGAACCTTGGTATCAACAGTGAACATTACAATTTAATGTCATGACGACTGAGGAGGATAAAACAAATTGGACAAATCTGGGTCGGCAATCTATGTCAGGTTCTCTATGACTAAAACATTGCTCAGGTGTTGCTGAGTGCGTGGATGCGCGCCAGGGTACATGAAGGTAGTTAGATAGATAGAGGGAGAGAGATCGATAGATAGATAGATAGATAGATAGAGGGAGAGAGATCGATAGATAGATAGATAGATAGATAGAGAGAGATAGATAGATAGATAGATAGATAGATAGATAGATAGATAGATAGATAGATAGATAGATAGATAGAGATAGATAGATAGATAGATAGATAGATAGATAGATACATACATACATACATACATACATACATACATACATACATACATACATACATACATGCATACATAGAGATAGCAAGATAGAGAAAGTTATACAGAGCGAAAGAAAAAGACAGAGAGAGATGGACAACTAGGCACAGTAATAGCTCCCCATAAAAAATTAATGTACTCTAGTTTGTGAGGACTGTCGGCGAAGCGAGTTTGCCTTACACTCTGGTGCATCTCAAAGAGCGCGATTGTGGGAAAACAAATATTGCACACGTTCTATCACTAGCCCACGATGTAGATCGATCTGTGCTTCTGTTTTTATTTTCTTTTAAAAAAAGTGTACTCTTGCAGAGAGACGTATATTGTCGAGTGTGTGGAAAGTGCGAAATAGATAATTAGGTATATAGGTAGGTAGATCGATAGATGAATAGGTAGGTAGATAGACAGACAGACAGACATAAGGTATATATATATATATATATAGAGAGAGAGAGAGAGAGAGAGAGAGAGTGAGAGAGAGAAAACAGTATGTATTATAATTGATATATAGATAGACAGTTGGATCGACAGTTAGATAGATATAAAGATAACAACGAATACTTCAAACAACATCTCTAATTTTGCTTTTTTTAGTTTACTGGATTTTTCGAAGACCAGCACTATTTCTTAGCTCAGGGGTCTCTTCTATGTGTTTTGCAGTTTCATCATAAATGTTAGAATTTCCATTAGAATTTGACTGTTCCCCCTAACTTCGCACGCTAGGCAGTAAACTGGAATATATGGAAGCTGCATTCCCCACAACATCAGTGAGCCTAAAGGGATTGGGACCGAGGAACCCAAAGAGTACGAATACCTATTGTACTTGGCAAAATGCATTAATAACTGTGAAATAGGCTGCCATTACTTTCCACGTCACATTTAAGAAAGAATGTGAGACTGAATAAAAAAAAGATGGAAATCAATGTAAAAAAGAACGAGAAAAATACGTGTAATACAGAAGTTATTATGTTGAATTAGGTGTGGACCTAGGTGCAAGGTAGGAACAGAAGAACGAACAAGGTCCATGGGCTCAAGATAACTCAGCTAAGCCAATGGCGCTTTTAGCTGGCGAGCAATAACTGCAATAAGGCCGCAACTCTTATCTCCGCTGATTTGCCAGAACAGGATTCTTTGGCAAACCCTAGCTGAAAAAAGGAGGGGGAAGAGGGGCGTAAGAGTAAAAATAAAAGTAAATTTGTTTTGTGAAGACTTTGAGTAACGTGCACAAAATATATCTTTTCAACCTAAGATATCCCTTTTAATCATCTCTACAGCTAGCAAGACCAGCAGCCCGAGTGGGTGTCAATAAAAAAATGTAATGTGTTTCGGACAGCATTTAAAATCGATCTGTGCCTCCTATATTTAGATTGACTTCCTTTCTCCACTCTAACTAGTCATGTACTCAATAGAAACAGCAGTATTGCTGACATATTTTAGGCCGTGAATCACACCACCCGCTGTCATAATGCAATGTCTAAGCGCTACATACAAGCACGACAAAACAACCTAAAGATCGATGTTTAAACTTCAATATAAATGCAATCAATGTGTAAAGTGCCTATAGATTCCAGGGGAAAGAGAGAGTAAAATTATGACAAATGGACATATGGAAGAGATCTTGACAGCTCAAAACTTTAACCGCAGAGTGAATGGGCATGATTGAAATCAGACAAAGAACAGATCGATCGATCGATAGATCTAGATAAAAAATATTCTTTGTAAAGATCGATAAAGTATCGCCTTTTGATAAGAAAACTTTGCTTGATCCGTCTGCTGATATGGCATTAATATCGCGGCTGGGTGTATTTGTAATTAGGATATTGTTACCCCCTCCCCCTTCCCCTGTATTCCTCTTCCACCTTCTCCTCCTTTTCTTCTTCTTCTTCTTCTTCTTCTTCTTCTTCTTCTTCTTCTTCTTCTTCTTCTTCTTCTTCTTGTTGTTGTTGTTGTTGCTGTTGTTGTTGTTGTTGTTGTTGTTGCTGTTGTTGTTGTTCTATTCATTTTATAACTTTACCTTTTGCTGTTGTTGTTCTATTCTTTCTTCTTCTTCTTCTTCTTCTTCTTCTTCTTCTTCTTCTTCTTCTTCTTCTTCTTCTTCTTCTTCTTCTTCTTCTTCTTCTTCTTATTATTATTATTATTATTATTATTATTATTATTATTATTATTATTATTATTATTATTATTATTATTATTAGGGGGAGTTTTGCGGTAGAATATCGGTTCTAGCTTCAAGACCCGCTCTAGCGACTTTGCTCCCAACGAGGAAGTTCGATATCAGTTCATGTATAATGGGGTAGGCTGAGACAGAGTCATGATATCCCTGCACTGTCTCTGTGTAGCAACACATCAAATTGTCTGACGTTAGTATTGGGGGGTGTCCAGAAAATAACCTATGTAGGGCTGACGTTGGACGCTAAGCAAAAACAAACAAGCACTTGAAACTGGCTACCTCCTAATTCCGACGGCGGGGAGATTTAATTTGACACCTCTATAAACGGGAGGGACAGCATAGATAAACAACCCGCTTGAAAACTTGATCCCATGGTCTCACTGTCTAACATTTAAGAGATATGAATATTTTGTTTAGGGGAAAGGGCTAGTTCAATTAGTTCTCATTTTTCAATCGGAAAAAGAAGAAGAAGAAGAAGAAGAAGAAGAAGAAGAAGAAGAAGAAGAAGAAGAAGAAGAAGAAGAAGAAGAAGAAGAAGAAGAAGAAGAAGAAGAAGAAGAAGAAGAAGAAGAAGAAGAAGAAGAAGAAGAAGAAGAAGAAAAAGAAAACCAATTTAAACCAAACCCCCACAAACAGTTATGCGCCGTATGACCAAATCCCAGAATTCAAAGGCATGTGAATTTTCTACTAATACAAAAGCCCCTATTGATTAATTGATTGATTGATTGATGGATCGATTGATTCTCTGCTTGACTTGACCTGAGCCGGAAGGACTGAGATTGCACCCGCAGGGAGAAGTTCTGTTTTGATGCCGTCGCGCTCTATTACCATCATAACCATACTGAGAGGATTGATTGGAGGTCTCTTACAGTCAATCAGCAGCAAATGGGCTGCCTTTGTCTAAAGTCTGCCTCACACAGACAGAGCGTCAATAAGCATGTCTTCTGCATCTGACTCAGGCGGTCGAGATTTACAACAACAAACAAGGCTCAACCAGTAAGAAAGAAGGCCGGCTGATCAAGATTTGAGCCCTAGCATCATGAATAGATGCCTCGAGCTCTACCGATTAGGCTGCCTCACCCCCACTCCACTACTGTGTAGCTAACTCTGTGGCAATGTTTGTTCTGTTGCTTAACGTCCAACGTCATCATTATATTGACTATATTGTGGACGGGCCCCAAGTCTGACATTTGAAAATTGTATGTACTGCTACACGAGAGACATGGCGGGGAGACCTAGACTCCTGTCTCAGTTGGTCACCTCATACTGACACCGGCCCAACCAGTTGGGGAAGAAAACGGAGAAAAAAGTTTTGACCAATCGTGGGATTCGAACGGCGCATCTCCCGATTTGGAGAGCAACGCTCTTCCACTTGAGTAAGTTCGCCCCCTCGGTGAGGACATATTGGGTTGATTGTTATACATGGAGTTCAACTACTGTGTGCAAACGTTAGAGCAGGAAAAAAGATAAAAGTAAACCAACATAGGCAGGGGCATGGTGTGAGTGAAACTTCTTATAAAGCAACCAGTGTTAACCGGACACATGTTATTTGGACATTTCGAGTAGTTTTTATTTTGTCTAGTTGAGCATTAAATCTACTTCGATAGGTTGAAAACTTATATCTAGCATTTATAGAACCAGAGATGAGATAATTATGTTTCATAATTATGTTGATCACGTGCACGTTTTCGAGGTTGAAGCACTGCCATTTCTAGAACCAGAGATAACTATATTTCAATATGAAAAAGGACCATACCGAGTAGTTTTTCTATGTGAAGAGACTCTGGCTCAAAACCTAAGTCATCGACTCACCTGGTTGCCTCACAGATGGACTGTTCTTTTAAAATATAACCAACCACAGATCTAATTCCTCTGCCTGGCGAAAGAACTGCTTTTGTCTTTCCGATATTCTCGAGTCCATTATTATACTACGCCAGAAATCGCGATGCGTTTCAAAATCAAGTCAAGAGCCTTTGAAAACGTTTACGAGCAATTTGAAACTATCCTGACCTAACGCGGTTATAAAATTGTCTTCTATTCAAAGTGTCCAACATGCAAATCAGCCCTCGTCCCTCATAATTTTTACATGCTCAACAAAATGTAATGTTAACACTGGCGAATGGCCAGAGTCGAAACCCAATTGAATCAAAAGCAAGACACAAACAGCGCTGTCCATACATACCTTACTACAAGTGCCAACAAGATAATTAATTTTTGTTCTGCAAGACTAAATTACATTACACACGTCACAGAGTCGTAATTACAACGATTACAACGTTACAGTAACTTTAAACCAGTCGTAAGCCTTCTAATTTCCAAATCTTAAGACGAGTCGTAAGCTTACCACACCGCTATACTTCCGACCCCTGGTTTGAAATTGATAGACTTAAAGAAAACTGCCAAAAACAATACATTCTACTAGCTCCACAATCATGGTGTATGCTTTCTGCTTGATCACGCACGACAAAATAGATCAACCCGCGGTGAATACAGGAGATCCACATAACGGAATATTAGATCTTCATAAACAATCAGTCAAGAATCACATTACCAATGTTTTCTATTTAAACAAAGAATACTGATTATTAAAATTGCCTCGATCACATACATCTAAACACAAACACACAACAAAATAAAAAATTGAAGAAGAATAGAAGAAGCCATACAACAAACTTAAATCTAATTTGATAAGAACAGCTGAAACAATCAACGAAAATACAAAGTTAGCACAAAATGGTTGCAGTTAAACATTGAACCCGTACCTCTATACGCTATACGACACCCACTCACCTCGCCAAGACACGATAAGGCAGACTAACCATTTCGCCACCCAATAAAGTATGCCACATATGTACCTACATGGTATTGCTTTATACAATAAAATAATTTTCGGAACTACACGAGAGCGAAACTAAGGCTCCGCGCTGTATACTCATGTTGGAGGCCAACACACAGTTTAATAGTGCATCGAGATTTTTAAAAAGTTCATGGGTGATTGATTTACAGTACCGATTTAATCAGGCTAGTCACTTCGGCATCTTAGAAACCAACAGTTGGTTATCAAACGAATTCCCCAAAACAGAGGAAAATGTGGGAAAGTTCCAACTTGCAAAACAGACCCAATGAAGCAATGGTGACAGAAGCATAAAATTTAGATTAACAATAATTATTGTCATAGTTTTGTAATACCACCTTTTAAAAAGTCCATTAAAACGAACTTTTTACGTGGCCCTTTTGTATAATATCGGTTTTAAGTCCCCACAAGGAGAAACAGAATAGAAAAAAACTGAAAAACAGAATGCCCGCAGTCCCCCTTATTTTAATGGAGTAATAAAAATAACTCTGATATTTTATCAACGGAAAGAAAGGAATGTCGCTCCTGCCTTTAGTGCCCTTTTCCTGTACACAGTGGAAAGGAATGTAATACATATACATGCGCCGGGAACGTTAGGTCCTGTCACAACAAACTGATTATCTTGTCGAATTTAACGATAGAGAAGAACTGTGGTTGTATATTGAGGTATGTTTTTAATTGGACAATATAAATGACGAGGATTCGAAATTTCAGTGGCAAGGGGCAAGGCAATGAATAAAAATCATTGTTATCTCCTTCCATTCCTTCAGCCCTCTCTGTCTCTGTCCTTGTCTGTCTGTCTGTCTGTCTGTCTGTCTGTCTGTCTGTCTGTCTGTCTCTCTCTCTCTCTCTCTCTCTCTCTCTCTCTCTCTCTCTCTCTCTCTCCCTCTTCCCACTCACACACACGCGCGCGCCTTCTAGTTTGTACCATTCCGCCTTCAAAATCATCATCTGACCCATGCACTTAAACGACTATGAATTCTATACATTTATACATTTTAGATCTCTATGCAGAATCCAAAACCTTTTTTTTTCATTTCCAAATGCTCAACAAGACCAAGTCAACCTTAAGAATAACAACCGTTTTCATTTCGAAAGTCAAATTAAGGGGCAAAGTATCTTCTGAACCAATGAAGCAAATAGTAGAAATTGCAAACCTTGATATAATCCTTGGACAAGACCCACATTATATGAAGAAATACAGTACGAGAGGGAAAAAAAAGGAAATACAAATAGCATGGGATAGATTGTGTTGGTTTCTTGAAACGTCATGCCATATCGCGTATGGGTTTCCAGACAAACGTCTGCCAGCTTCAAGTGTTGCTGAACACAGAGATAGAGAACGGGGATACCATGAATTCTGTATCAGCCAGTTACATCACATGTATACCCACACCAATCTAACCTGCAGAAAACGAGATGGTCCGGTGGAGGATTAAACCAGAAATCTCCCAATCAAACGTTTTCGGGCTCTACCATTTAACCACGTCGTAACCTCCGTGTAAACAAACATACACATTTTATAGAAGGACCCCCTCAGTCGTATTACGAACTTAAATCTAAGCAAGCGGTTTCAATCTGTTGATACTGGCCCGACACAGCTCCTGCGATCATGGGGTCAATACGGAAAACGAAGACGATAGGTAAGGGAATCTGGACGGACGTCCAATGATAGCTCTATCCTAGACTTACGTAGCCAATGAGCGATCGGGAAACCCCATGGCTAAGCGGCGTAATTATGTCATCTGTTATCGTAGCGTGGATCACAAGGCCTCTGATGTCGCGATTAGCTCTGGGCTTTGGCTGTCGGCGTGGCTGTCAACGAAGGATTTTCCAAGGCCGCGCCTTGCTGGTTTGGGAGTAATAAATTACAGTCGATAAACTGTCAACCCAGCCGACCACCAGACTGTACTGACTTGGCACAAAAAAGGATAATAATATGTCTAGAAATAATGGTTTATTTGGGGGTTAGGTTGGTAGTGTTCTATATTCAAAGTTGGGCGCCAGATTTAGATCTATATGAGCGGGCCAAAATCAATTACTTGATTAATGCTGTTCGATTTGAGTGCAGTTCGATTTTGGTCTAATTATAGTAACGATCAGAGTGCTACCCGGTAGATGTAAAACCAAAAACAATAGAAAAACAACAGCAAAAAGAATCAACAAGAAAATATAAATAATAACAAGTTTACTACTACTACTACTACTACTACTACTACTACTACTACTACTACTACT
>RQTK01000034.1:1070351-1087448 GCA_003991915.1 Elysia chlorotica | reverse complement strand
AGTGATTTTCAATTTAATACTCAAGAGCACATTTTTTCATTTAGAACAGAATTCTAGTTCATGAACATAAATCATTGTAACGCACTGTACTATATTGATCTATTCATTTCCTCACCCTTTTTAGGTGCGTAACTTTTGGGTAGCGGATTGACTAGATGTATGTACATTATCTTGTTTGTTTGCATAACGATTGTATTTCAAGCCTAAGAATTTGATTGTGAGTTTTGCTTACTGAACACAGCCTTTCTCGAAACCTCCGGCTAGTTCTAGAATAGTAATCACCTCGTCACCTCTTGTTTACCTTTGTTCTGATTGGTTGTTAATTGTTAAAGAGATGTACCGAGAATATTCTCTTATGATTTACGTAATTCTTGTTCTGGATGATTCGACGAAATTTTGTATAAATAAGAATCTTAATTAGATCTAGGAGTCAACATTTCGGAGTCAACATTGTTTCCAGAGTCTAGTAATTGTACTATTGAGCCGTCCTACAAACCTTGTAGAGTATAGCCCTTTGTTGGATTAAACAGTTTGAAATTGTTACTTGCGGCCTTCGGATTTATTTTCTACGGACGAGTCGTGTGATTGGCTGTAATTATTTTTAATACCCCTAGACAAACAGAGCCTAACAGATTACTACCTCACCAGCAAATCTGTTACAATCATGCAAAAGCTCTCCTTCACCATTGTCTAAGCGCTATTAAACCTAAAGACCAAGTAGGCCTACAGTTTTCGCTATCTCACTAATCACAGCTCGTCATACTTTGGTTCACTAAACTCGTCATGTAAAATGAAACCATCTTTGTCCTGCCCATCCTTGATATCTATAAGCTCAACCTCAAAAGTCAGTCCTGCATTGGGAGGTATTGATTCTCCTGAAATGTAAACAAGAACAGTGGTAAAATTGGCAAGAAAATATGAAGGAACTTGAAAACAACATTGAATATATCTTGAAAATCTTAGTTTTACAATGTATATTTGTATTAATTAGCCATGGTGTAATTTTGGATAGTATTAAATGCGTGGACCTTGAAACTGCTTCAGTGACTTGAGCCACGGCGGAAATTTGTTATCTATCTTTGTCAATATTTCAATATTGATAAAGACACATTACATGTAATTACTCTTTCTATACCAATGGGTTGCTGTTTGTTTGTTTTTTTGTTTTTTGTTTTTTTTAAATCATGCCTCTACACCAACAAAATAATTATAGAACTTGAGCATAACCTTACACTTTGACCCAAATGGTTTATCAATTTGATCGTCCAGGCATATATTTTTTTATAACCTAACATACCTCTTCCTTTACTTCCATAACCCTTGCTGGCAGGTATGATTAATTTTCTCTTTTCTCCGACACACATGTCGGTGAGTCCTTCTTCCCCTCCTTTTATCACGTGGCCTGCACCCAGCTGGAACTCCAATGGATCACCTGTGTCGAAGCTGTTTTAAAATGAGAAAAATTGATCTTATACCATACAAGTTTCAGATAAATCGAAACACATGTGCGCATTGATATTCTTGAACTGTGCTAGCACATATTTGTATTGAACTGCACATCTTCAATTTTGAATATCAATATTTATAAAAAATTTTACACACAAAGAAAAGGCCTTGAATCATGTAACATGAAAAGGTTAAAAAACAAGATGGCATACAAGTAGCAAAGAATATATATCTAAAGGCAGCCCCACACAACAGGCCACTGACAACCACTCACCATCTTGTAGAAAGAGCAATTATCTAAATTTTATAATCTATTCAATGTAACCTTCATTCTCAAGTGTAGCCTATACAACTCCATTCACAGAGCTATCAAATGGTCTACCTCTACATTTAGCATACCTAAGCAGATGAAAGAGGCTGTATTTACTAGTAGTAGTAACAAAAGATGTTCATATAAAGGTTTATAAATAATTATAGACTTATTTACTGAAAAATAAGGGAATTCAGATAGGTGTGTAGCCTTGCAATGGGCATGGACCTTATTTACTGGTCAAACTGTAGAGTAACAGTGTTTGCTGAGTTTATTTATGAGAGTCTAATGCAATAATGCCGGGTGGAAATTTATCATTATTTTTCATCCTTCATAATATACAACTGAAAATCTTTCCATGACAAATTAAGAACCTACAAGTACTTCTTTATTGAACAGCATGGGACAATAGCATACGAGCTGTACTCAGAGGGGTATTGCAAGAGCAGGCCATATATTGGGTCAACTTGGAAAACAAGCCAAAGATAGACATGGATGACACTCTCTGGACTTTACCTTTATAAGATTAAGAGTGGCGGACAATTATGACATGTATGCTTGCAACACTATTTAGCTTGCATTAGGGTCAAGATTAGTTTCTTTATCAAATGTACAAAACAAATTTCGTATTAGATAAGTTAAACACATTTTTAAAAATCAGAATAAGAATACGAGACCTCCTACCTTGAATCAATTTTTTTTCCTGATTCGGTTAAAGTTCCAACGTAGTGCACCAATAACATATCATTTCTCTTTGACTTTCTTTCGCAGTTCTCAGGAGGTGGACTCAAAATCTCAATTGATATGGCCTCTTCCGCCCCTTCCTGGTCATCTCCATGACTCAGCGCTACTAATGCTAATACAAGCAGAGCGGCGATAGAATGAAGATGGAGTGCCATGTCTGTTTGGTGAAGTGTCTGTGAATGAGAAAAATATCATACATATTGAGCGATGGTTTCCAATTGAGCCAAAAATAAATTTTAGAAAAGTTTAGAGAAGATGTCTTTTTAAATTACAATTTTACATTTCGAAAGATTCACAGAATTTATTGAAAAACAAGATTTAAACATTGTAATTTTCCAATTTAAAATACAAAGTTATGTTCATTTAGTAAAAAAATCAGACATGAAATAAGAAAATATCAGTATTCTCATAGTATAATTTATATAATATATCATGTGATTGTGAAACCAACAACTGAGAAACAATCAAAGCGCAACATCTAAATGAGTACACAACAAGCCAAAAAAGAACAGGTCCGATCGCCAGGTGGTCCCTTATTATCTGGCTTAACACTAACGTATAAACCTGCCGTGTCCTTGTACTGTACACGTAGATTTAGGATTCAACAAAAATCTATTTCATGTCTACATCTAGTCTGTAGATCTACCTTACGTCCTGAGATTGTATTGCTTGATGGGAGTGTTATCAGTCTTTAGTCTTCACTCACTGCAACTCTGCAAAGGTACTGGTATAATAATACTTCTACTACTAGTACTAGCCTAGGTGTAGTATCGCCTGTGCTACGTGTACGTAGCCAATGGGCTGTCGACTGTTGTTCCCACAGATTATATAATACGTGGTCGTCTCTGGCGCCTGGGAAAGGGGGAAGTTCCCCAAAATCAAACACGTGCAAAACGAGACAGGGCGGGGATACCATGACTCCTGTCTCAGCCGGTCACATTATACTGACACCGACCCAACCAGTAGGGAACGCAACAGCCAGGATTTGAACTCGGGACCTTTTGCGCCGGAAGCCGATGTTCTACCCCTGGACCACCGCGCCCCCCAGGTGGTGGTGGTTGTGGTTAACGTGTTAGTGGTGGTGGTTGTGGTGTGGTGGTTGTGGTGGTGTGGAAATAATGATGATGATTTCAGAAAAACTAAGGGGCGTGTGAATAACAACCATTGAGTTGTTGCTATGATCGATCATATCAAAAACACAAATGGCTGGGCTGTTATTGTCGTGTTTTATGATTAAAACAATAATGTGTGTTATGATATGGTCTCCAATAGATTTACAACAAATTTCCCCGACGGGATTAAACCAGGAGTTATGTCTCCCAATAGAGCAGTTGCTCCATTGACCCTAGATTGTAAACGTCACTGTGTGCATTTAAAACTACCACCCCAAGATCGCATTGAACTTAGAAGGGATAGATTAGTGTATAAATCTGTCATCTTAAAGGGAGGAGTTGAAGTTGAAGATGTAACTAGCAGCTGTGCATGTCTCGGCGCCTGCTTCAGTGCCAAGTCTCGCACAGTCGAAGAAAAACCTTCCCGACCTTATAAGTCGGTTACGAGACAGGGCGGGGATACCATGACTCCTGTCTCAGCCGGTCACATTATACTGACACCGACCCAACCAGTGGGGAACACAACAGCCAGGATTTGAACTCGGGACCTTTTGCGCCGGAAGCCGATGTTCTACCCCTGGACCACCGCGCCCCCCAGGTGGTGGTGGTTGTGGTTAACGTGTTAGTGGTGGTGGTAAGCTAGTGGTGGTTGTGGTGGTGTGGAAATAATGATGATGATTTCAGAAAAACTAAGGGGCGTGTGAATAACAACCATTGAGTTGTTGCTATGATCGATCATATCAAAAACACAAATGGCTGGGCTGTTATTGTCGTGTTTTATGATTAAAACAATATGTGTGTTATGATATGGTCTCCAATAGATTTACAACAAATTTCCCCGACGGGATTAAACCAGGAGTTATGTCTCCCAATAGAGCAGTTGCTCCATTGACCCTAGATTGTAAACGTCACTGTGTGCATTTAAAACTACCACCCCAAGATCGCATTGAACTTAGAAGGGATAGATTAGTGTATAAATCTGTCATCTTAAAGGGAGGAGTTGAAGTTGAAGATGTAACTAGCAGCTGTGCATGTCTCGGCGCCTGCTTCAGTGCCAAGTCTCGCACAGTCGAAGAAAAACCTTCCCGACCTTATAAGTCGGTTGAAATTTCTTTTATCGTAACTTTTATCAGATCCATATCCATTTTAGTTTTTCCTTGCGAGTAATCCAAACATAGTCAAAAGTATTTAGAACTCGGTTGAAAATTTTGGGTTAAATAGGACAACTTTAGTCTACAGCATCGGTATTGGTTGCTTTTCATGTTTTTTCTTCTTTACGATAAGATCACTTTTAAGCTCGTGCAACATTGACTGGAGAATGAATGTGATTGAAGATAGTAATAGTATGGCCCGTGGCGGCTGTAGTTTGTTTTCAGAAAGAAGTGATATGTCCCTTCCCGTTTTGGCCCACAAGGTTGCCTTGTGGGAAACATGCCTCGACGAATGATATTACTCTAAGCATAGACTATAGCTCATTCAATTATTTAGCTATAAGGGTGAAAATAGATGGGTTTTTTTTCACCAAAAGTTTAGCAGATGTAGATCTACAGTCAGATCTTAGGAGAAGCAATAAAAAAAAACAAAAAAAAAAAAAAAAAAAAACATTTTTTTTAGATCAAACGTTTCCTCGATTCCCGTTTTGGTTAACAGAGTAACCTCATATAACGGGCGTTAGGGATACAGAACGATGTGCAGGACCTCGGTTTCAAAGATCACTCAAAGGCATTTGATTTAGCTAGATATTTCAAATTGCTCTATATTCGGCAAAAACTTAACTGCGACGGAATGGATCTTAGAGCGATGAGAATATCTGGTAACAAGAAACTGCAGTGAAAACAGACCAACATGTAGGGGTGTGAGAAAGGTTTGTATTTTTCTCTAAAATTTTTCAACGTATGCAGTGAAATGTTTCTGAATAACATAGATGATCGTGAGTGAGTCAAGGTAGGGAATGTCAACATGTCGTGTGTCTATCAGAGATGTTACTCCAAAGTCTCTCATGAACCGACTGCCTCTAATATCAGATCTTAGTAATTTTAACGGTAGACTCAAGCTCGTGAGAACCAGACCTAACGGCGCCAGACCGACAAACGAATTTCCAATATTATTGTGTCAAAAGAACGTTACTGAATGTCGATGGAAACTCGCGGACACCACTATAGGCCTACGCAAAGAAAGTTTGGGTCCTAAGCACTGCATACCCACCTGCAAGACGACATTATGGTTCACAATATCATCAATATGTACCAAACTAGACTAACCGATGTTGAGTCTAAACACATATCGGAGACGCTAAATCTAGCAGTCATCTGATAACTATCGGAGTCATTTAATTTACTTAGTGTCTAAAGTGGAAGATAATCCTTAAGATAATCACAATGGAGAGTGAAAACCAAAGATTTCAACTGAATGTGTTGAACACTGACAAGACAGCATGGTAATGTCAAGAAAGTCAAACATCCCAATAATTATGTAGGCCTATGATCTCATGCAAAGGTTAACGAATTAATCAGTTTAATACTTAATACATTCAAATATTGGCTTCGCAATAAGCTTAGATGCCATAATTATGTGAGACAGAGATGAAAACGAGAATCATTCTATCTTATCAAATCGAAGTGCATTTTCATCGACTGAAACATGCAAATTAAACTATTCAAATGACATAATTGTAAATTTATGTTTTGTTTTGTTGTTATTTTCGTTGTGCGTTTGTTTATTTCTTTATTTTGTTTGTAATCTTTTGTTTAGACATTTCATAGGCCATAATAAAATCAACCCACATGCTGTTAATTCTGTTTACAGGTCATTGTTGAGTTTCTTAAAATAAGCTTCATTTTATGCTCCGATTTTACGCCAACGTGCGCCAACTTAATTTCCGTTTGATTTATTAAAATTTTTAATGTAAAAAAATATAATAATAATTTTTTTTTTTAAATGGCGATCGTAAGCTATCTTTTTTTGTTTGTTTGTTGTTGTTGTTGTTGTTGTTTTTTTCTTGCGGAACAAAGCTTGTTTAGGAGTTGATAAAAATCAATTTTCACGGATCTTAAGGTGGAAGATCTTACTCTTGTAACAAGTTGTGAGCAAAACAAATTAACACAGAAATTTCTCATTGGAACAGCCGTTTCTCTATTGTTTTTCCTAATTGCGAAATTGAGGCTAATTTTTTAAATATACAACGGGTTATGGCGTCATAAAATAAGCTACATTTTATCCATGTAGGCCTCTTTAATTGAAGGCGGATGGGGCAGTTTTATTGCCCTTATAAAAAAAAATGAAATGAAAGAACGATAACCAAAAGCTTCATTACATTGTATATGGTTAGATTAGATGTATGCCATGCCTAGCCATGGGGCCGCAAGTAGGCCTATGTTGTCATTCTGAAAGCTGCTGAAGCTAATGAACATGCATTCAAATATCAGAAACTCCTACCGGTGCGTTAGCCAGTTGTTATTGAGATGGTGTAACGTCCAACGTCAGCACCATAATAGACTATATATATATATATACACACGTGTACCAGCACTGCAAATAGGCTAACTAATGTTCAATATATAAAGTTGAGAGTTTTGTTGTTACCTTTTCTAGGGTTAGGTGAATTCGAGTCTGCTTCATTGCCCATCCTTCTTTGATTTCATGAGAATTAACTTTGGATAATGTAATTATATATACACATTATACATTGTATATAAAAGTTCATCTATTTTTAACAACTGAATATCTTGAGATTTACACTGAGATTAGGATTGAGAAAACCTAGATTCAGCACATTAATTTTTTATTTTCCATATTACTCAATGTGTTGATAAGCTTACGGCTCATCTCAAGATATTATGATTAGAAGGCTTACATCGACTTGTAAAACACTGCGATACACTTACGACCTAATAACCATGACGAAGCGTTCAAGAAAATACAAGCATTTCCATTGATTTGACGATTAGGGCTGCGTGGACCCATGCGTGATGTGTACTAAGAACCTCCACAACATAATAGGCTCTGTGCATCTGTTAAAGCGAGTAACAGGTGCTTAATTTCCCATGTATATTGGCAATAATACAATGTGTAATGTAAGTGTAGATTCTTAATACTTATTGTTAACCACTTTTTTTTCTTCAAATTTTCAGAGCAGTTTATTCCATTTCTTACGATTTACAAGTAAATGTAGTTTAGTAGAAGGCGGACCTTATTTGCCAACATTAGTTGATCCATTGCAGACCGCACGTACGTGTCTTTGTTGACAATCCTTTTGCAGAATGTGTCTTCGGTCAAGCAAATTAGTGAAGACAACAAACTTAAGCACCAGCAAGAGCAAACAAGAACGATGAGGTGTGGGTCTGTTTAAATTGCACTGATAGAAAAGTTTCAGGAGACGTGTAAAAATTTAATACATTAAAAAATTTTTGACTTTGATATCGGGAATAAAATTAGGCCTACAATCCCGAACAAATGTGAATTTTCCGACAGAAACGAATCTGACATACGCAATGAAAATTTCATATTATTTAATAATAGTGATCTTGTTTTGTTTTGTGTATTTTTAGCGTGCAAATTTGAACGCGCACACTACACCCTTTCGTTAGAATGCTTGGGCCAAATTTGTAAAGTCAGAGGAAACGTGATGATCTGTAGATACAACTAAGAGCATGATTGTGGGTAAAATAATATTCTTATGGCTTATACATTCAGTATCCAAACAAAAGATTAAAAATAGCAATCAAACGCAAAAGCGACGAACATAATACAGTATACAGACATCTTTGTTCATTCATCAAGGGTACACTCTCTTCATCCAACAAACGAAATTAAAAAGTTTACGATATGAAAATAAAAAGGTAAAATTTCGACATAAAGATTAATAATATTATGCATACTATATGAATCATAATATCACTATATCACAGCTCGAGTTACTGAATGTATGTATATAAAAAAAATCTTATCTTGTGTAAACGTTATAAATCAAACATCAACATTAATACAGGCACAAAAAGGAATATGAGTAAAATAAACATAGATACTGTTAAAATGGATTATATGTTGTAAAAAATCATTTTCTAATAAAATGTTCATTTTTTAAACATATAGATCGAGGCAAAAAAGAATTTCTGTATCTGTTGGGTCTGGCCCTCGGCATCCTAAATCTTCCACTCTGTAAAAGTCTCCTGTCGAATTTGTCATGAAGGGGATGTGTCTTGTCGACGCGTCCAAGTATCTGTTTCGTCTTGTTCTCATTGCGTTGTTTACAAGGCGTCTCAAAATCGTCTAGTTGTCTCCCAACCACCCCACCTGCTTTATTAATAGTTTTGTCTAATTTGTATTGTCCTGTTTTGTTAAATTCACACCCCAACATGAGATGTTAATGGTCAGAACACTGGTAAGAATGGATGTGTAAAATATCTTATATTATGTGTGTTTTCATTCCAATTAAGTTTACTATCAAGAACTAGACCAAGGTATTTAAATGAGTCTACGCGCTCTGCTGTCTTATCATTTATTATTATGTTATTAATCAAGCTCGGGGTTGAAAACCAATAGGTAAAAAAACACCTATAGAACATGATTGTATGACAAATGTTTACAATCATGTCCTATAGGTGTTTTTTTATAGTGGGGTATCTCTTTGTAAAAATAATTATGTTCAATTTTTAAATGTATGGATTTTAAAGAAACAATGTTGAGTTTTAGCACACACTAAATTCATCTGTAATCCTTCAGCTTTACCCATCCCAAAATTTCCACGAGTGTCGTGGGTTCTCAACTACTGCTCATAAAATAACATTTTCAACAACAGTAACAACAATAACAACATTATTACAATGGAGCTAACCTTAAAAGTGAAAGGCTCTCTAGCGAATGGATGCAAAATCCTACAAAAACACACAATGCATTAGTTAAGTTTCATAGATTTACGTGGACATAGTATTTATGTAATGCAAACACTCTACATTGTTATCCTTTGGGTCGAAATTTGAAAAAAAAAGAAGAAACTTTTAGTCATTAAACATTTAAATACATCTATACGACAGAAGTTTAAAAATGCGAATTTTCTGACACAAATGGCTCTCAAAATACGCAACAATTTTAATATTCTTTTTTTGTATGGCGCGTAATTTTTCCCCGTGGGTTCCCAGCTGGTAGTAATAATAAAAGTAATAATACTACTACTACTACTACTACTACTACTACTACTACTACTACTACTACTACTACTACTACTACTACTACTACTACTACTACTACTATGTTTGCTGATATACAAAGTATTAAGTTTGGTGGACTGTCGAAGATGCAAAACTCTCTCCTAGTTAAAAGGTTTTCTAGCTCTCCAGAAAGGTGAT
Source organism: Elysia chlorotica (assembly GCA_003991915.1). Taxonomy (NCBI): domain Eukaryota; kingdom Metazoa; phylum Mollusca; class Gastropoda; family Plakobranchidae; genus Elysia; species Elysia chlorotica. The sequence continues at coordinate 1,077,492 of RQTK01000034.1, read as the reverse complement.
ATGTTTGCAGCGTGAAATAAAATGGGATAATACATGTGTTTTGATTATAATTACTTGGAGAAATATTTGACAGAAACACTACATATAGTGCGTATAGACTCAACAATTTGTACGCATGCTTTTGCTTTTGAAAGGTGGGGGGGGGTGTATTTAAAACTGATAAGGTTGGCAGTAGTCTATGTGGGGCTTGCTTCTGCTACTGCTGCTGGGATCCACGTTGCTGTAATCTTTAGCCTGGGATAACCAGTCATTCAGGAAGGGGGACATGGACTCTATAGGGTTGTTGCAGCGTAAAAGTGACCTGAGAGCGGAGTGAAACACTCTCCTTGTAGAAACACCCAATGTTTTCTGGTCACTACATACATAATTATATTATCTCCCAGGGTTTAACGTCTCCTGGTTTCCCATGAGGCGACAGGCGGCATTGATAGAAGACAAAACCTCAAGACGAAGACAAGACATGAGTTGTAGCGCACAGGGCTGAGGGTTACTGAAAGTTTGAGAAACGAAAACTTTTAAAATACTTGAACTGGGCTACATAAAGATTATTATTATTATTATTATTATTATTATTATTATTATTATTATTATTATTAAAAAAAAAAGCATGCGTACAAATTGTTGAGTCTATACGCATTATATGTAGTGTTTCTGTCAAATATTTCTCCAAGTAATTATAATCAAACACATGTATTATCCCATTTTATTTCACGCTGCAAACATATCACCTTTCTGGAGAGCTAGAAAACCTTTTAACTAGGAGAGAGTTTTGCATCTTCGACAGTCCACCAAACTTAATACTTTGTATATCAGCAAACAATCACATAGCATAATAGTGTATAAAACAAACATATTATAGTGTGTACAGCAACAAATATGTATAACGATATTGTACAGTATATTGTGCGGATAAACCAAAGGTCTTTGGTAGATGATTAGAAACGTTCCCCGTACCAATAAGCTTTTGCAGCATAAGATTGGCAGCTCCGCCTGCGGATCACAGGCCTAGTTCGAGATTTTTTCACCTGTTTCATGTCTGGCCTACCGGCTGTCCCACTGCTCCCCCTCTCCTCCCAGCTAGGTGTGATCTGTGACAGAGCGCACCGCGAACCCAGTGTGTGTGTCGCCTGCCTGTTGCCTGTTGACTGCCTACTTTGCCTGGTCTCGGCTTGGCTAACCTTGCACACTTTACCAGTCCAGCTTACTTTACTCCAGTTTGTTTTTGTAGCTTGCACAGGCTCGTACGATTTCGGATTGTTTTCGATATTTCAATAGATAAGTTATAGATCTAGATCTATCAATGATTGGATAATTATGCTGGACAGTAAGTTGTTATTGTTAATGATTATTCATATTCTGTACTTTACTTCAAGTCTCTAGATTAAACCGAGGCCTAGATTCTAAATTTACACTAAAGGGCTGTAAGCGTTCTCTAAGTGACCCAAATGTTATATTAATGATTACTTATATCTAGAATAGAGCTAAAACAGACATCTAGGTAGGCATTCTTACGGTTTATCATTTACATATGAGAAATAAAGGCTAGTTCCAACAAGAGCTGTGCATTTTACTATCTTCCGTGTATCCAAAAGGTCCTTGTTCGACCAAATGATGAATTTTTCTATGATCCAGTTAAGATTGAGCTTGATTTTCCAGTTATGATTAAGTTGTGCATTCTGATCCAGGAAGTAACATCATAATCCGTTGAGCTACCTTTGGCTATGTACAATTTAATATAATTTTTTAGTGATGGGTCAAGCTTATTTAGCGGAAAGACTATTTAGGCACTGTAGCGGTGCACATTACAAGGCTTCTATAAAAAATAATAATTAAAATAGCTGTTTCTTGATGCTTTCAGTGCAAAAGATTATCGTTAAGTGATGTGAGCGGACTAAGTAACGTTATTTCATTATGATTATATTAAAAAGATGCATATATGTTGAGACCGGCCTACTGATATTTCAAAACCTTTATCAGAAAATCACATAATTATTCACTTTGTCAAACTAAGGTGTGCAATTTGCAAGAATTTCGATTCCATTGCACCTCTTCCACTTTCCCTTACTAACTTTTTTCCCTCTCATTATTCTCAGTTGGTGGCGGAGACACATAGAGGCCTGGATATAGTTAGTCTTCTAAATTTTGTAATTTACATCGGAATTCGGAAAAAGATCAATTAAATGTCTGTGGGTGTCGTGGGACTCGCGAAAATATATTTGTTTAAATGGCAGGTGGTGCATGTAAGACGCGCGAGAGACCTTGACCCTATTGGAAAGAGGAACTCATTTCAGCTCCCACTATAAATTATAATCTGTAACAATACGAACGATACAACCCACCCCCACCACACACATCTAGCGCGTTTTTACTCCCTTTGTATTCCTCGCACGAAGCTTAGCCTCCGAAGAAAAAGATTAGGTTTTAGTTGGACACAACCCTTGCATTGTCAACGAAGCTGTTAAGTTTATTAGGGCCAATGTCAACTACAAGGTTATATCGAGGACGGGTCATAAGACCAACCTCTCACAAATTAATGTACGCCCTTTTACACTCAGGTTTGAGGAGGGGGGTACCATGACTTCTCTCGTTGGGTCATAGATCACTGTCATCAACAAAACTAGTAACCTAAATGGCTTAGTTTGTTAGACTTCTCACGCCCATCGCCAACAGTTGGGCCCCAGACTAACGTCTGACAATTGCCAGAGTACACTGACAGCGACCCACCAGTAAGGAAAAAGGCAATCTCCATGAACCTCAGATACGACCACTCGTTTTTGTAATTTCTATGTACACACCTGGCAGGGCCTGCTTCCCTCATCTGCTGAACACCCTTGCCGCGATATCCTTTTTGTCGTTACTGGAAGCTCCTGGAGGTTTGATCTTGGATGCTTTCTCTGGGTAGATTTCTGATGGAAGTCGATCATCCGAGTAGGACGTAGAACATTTTGATTCTCTGTACTAACCTCTATTTGACGACTAAGGAGGATGGCGTCCTCAAGTATCAAATCCTAGTTAGCTTGAAGAGTATTCAAATAGGACAGCTCGCCATCCCTGATTCCGACAACGATTCGGTCCCGAATTAGCTCAAGTAGCTGCAGTAGTCTGCCAGCCGATGGAGATCTCGTATAAAAGAGTCAACCGACTCACCTACCTTTTGACACCATTAGTCATTCAGTCGCTATTGCAAACAGTGATCTTACGAGAATTGAAGTGTTAATCAAGATTGGCGATCCCCTCATCGTCTATTCTTGTGATGGCTAAGAGGTCAACGGCTATATCAGCCATCGAGTATTGCAATGTCCCGACTTGTTCATGATTGGACCTCTCGCAGAAACACAAGCACAACCTGAAACCTAGCCCTCTACCTTGGCCATTGTTTCCCTGTGCGGTCAAACGACTTCGGTGAGGGAAAGTTTGCACGACGAAGAACTCGGCCAACATGGTCGAGTTATAATAATACTTACAAATATAAAGGATATTGACGATTTAGAATCTCCGTCTCGAAAAAAAAAAACCGTACCGTTAACTCTGGCTATGAATCTAGATCCAAAATCCAAAAAGTCTTTACTGCTTCCACCATGTAGTAATCTCACAAGTACAGTGTAGAATAGAAATAATTGTCAACACCAGTTCATGGTTACTAGGTATGCTCTGTGTACTGGTGTACGACTGACGCCTGAGTTAGTGATTACAGACTAGTGACTGATTGTCACAGGGGATGTTTGGCGCCACTGGCTATACGTAAAATAAAATAATGGTGGCTACCAATACCTGACAAGTAACAGTATAATTAAAACATATATCCACCTATAGGATTATAACACGACAGATTTGTTGTCACTTTTCACTATCGACACCAGTAGTCGTGCCACAACTAGCGTCTGATAACTTTCGCATGTCGTAACACTGTGGGGACACTCGCTTTTGTTTCAGTTGGTCACTTTATAGGCTTCGCGTTCCACACGAGTATAAAAGCTGACATGACCACGGCCCCTTGATATACTTTAAATTAGGGTTTTCTGATCACCCAGTGCCTATCGTCTTTTTGCCATCGGCCCCGTGATCGCAAACCTTTTTTGTGATGCACTGACTCCGGAGTGACCAACCAAGACCCAGGGTCTGAACTCTAGTTGTACTGTATCATGTGTATGGCTTGAGGGACGAGTTGTCTCAATAATAGGGGGTTGGGTTGCTTGCATCCAACGCCAGCTCTAGATAGGCTTTATTGTGGGCGGGTCCCAAGAATAACGTTTGGTAGTTTTATCTGCTGCCACAATAGAGACAGTGTGAGGAGACCTGGACTTTTGTCCAGTAGCGGACAAAATAAGACAAATAAATATTTGACCCATCGTGGGTTTCGTGTAAACATTAAGGCGTGAACTAAAAAAAACAAACAATCAACGTGTGTCTTTTGCTGATCCACGATCAAATGCCTCCCTCCCCCTCCCTTTTTATCTTGCAATTTAGTAGTCGCGCATACTGTTCTTCATATTCACACGGAGTACTGTCATAAGTAACAGATCAGTGACTTTTCGCTACACACTTCGGAAGTCACATCACGCACACACACACTATCTACTAATCTCCCTCCAGCACAGGCTGTGCATCCAGGTGTAACATATATGTGCCACTGTGCAGCGTCACACACCGTGTCTCCTCTTGACTGCTCTTTAATCATGCAAATGACAGTGAATGTGCCCGACAATATCCCCAGCCTTGTCACAGTGGGTTTAAGTCTCTTCCTTCAGCCCAGGTTTAAGTACAACCTGAGACAACCTTACTATACCGCGTTGAGTTGAGTTGTTAAACGACCAATGCCAGTACAATATAGGCTATATTACAACAATACTGCAGTCTATGGTTCATAAGGATCCATAATAGTAGGTATTTCTTCAGTCTTTGGGGATAAATGGGTCATGCATGTATTGAAGATTGTTTTTCAATTAAAAAAAATATTTTTTTCCACAACCGATGTAAAGCTTATATTTTGGGGTTTTTTTTTAATACGTATCGACATGGTTTAGTACATTTGAGGTACTGCATTCATTTAAAACAATTATTAGTCACTGCACGCCTTAGTGGAAGAGGGTGAATCCAAACTAGATTGCATTCTGTCACAGTGTCAGTGATATTCTATGTATAATATTATAGTAGATAGGCTAACCAATGCGTCAGCCATGAGACAGACATGAAGCTTCTGCTAGTGGAGAATGGAGATAAGACCCTCAATCTCAGCCTTGTTCCCCCCATAATTCTGCGAGGGCAGGCTTGTCTTTCTACCGGAAGCCAGCCAGCAGACCCTTCAAGGTCTTATAGCTCGCACACAGATATAGCGAAAGTGCAGCTCGATGCAGGGGCATTATGCCGTCTTTCTTATTAGGTCACTGCCTTCTGTTTACTGTTTGGATCATTGTCGGTATAATTTGAACGCCTGAGAGTGGTGCCGATAGCCCACCCTGTCTTTGTGTGGCATGCAACAGACGTAAGGCTTGCAACCCGTTCACTATGTTAGCCTAGTTGCTTACGACCATTGAAACAAAAAGAAACCAAATTGTACACCGTATGAGAGTAAGACAGAAGTCCTGGTATCTCCTCTCTATGGTGGCATGTATAATAATATTGTCAGGCTTTAATCTGAAGAACCCGTCTACGAAATATCCTAGTTGCTGACAATATGATTAACAAACCGAACCAACCGTTACAGTACTCCTTGATTCTCTATTGTTCGCAATTTAGCTTTGCGAACTAAAACTAAATGATGTAATTTGAAAACTGAAAAGCCCTACAACGAGAAAGCTGCGCAGCCAATCTACTTCCCACTCCTATCTCTCTCCCAGTGAGATTGGTCATTGACCCAAGCCCCTTGCTGTAAAAATAACTACAAATTAATGATTTTAATGACTTAAAGACTTTCTAATAGACTTATAAATATTGACATCTATAATAGGAATAGGACTGTCAACCGCAGTATTTATGCAGCACTTTTGTTTTCCGTTGCTAGGTACAGTCCTAACAACAAGGGGTAAGAGCAGAAGAACAGGATCAACGATCCATATGAAGCCCCCCCCCCCCAAAAAAAAAAAAAAAAAAAAAAACTTTTGAAAAAAGAGGGACCCAGAGCAATAACAACAAACATAACAACCAACAACAGCCAACAACCTCAAAACAAACAGTAAGGAAACAAACACAGCGCGATGAATACACACACACACACACACACACAAAGAAGAAATCAACACCAAAACAATAGACACAATTCCAAAGATGAAACAATCACCGATAACCAGAAAACCCCATATTAAAGGATTAAAACACACAAAATAACAACAAATAAAAAAACAGCAACAAAAAAACAACCCACAAACAAAACCTAAAATAAAACATGATAAAAAGTAGTAATATGCTAGGTTCCCATGGGGATTCTATACGGCGATAAAGACAGAAAGTACCAACAGTGGTTAGATTTTATAATCATTTTCAAGAATACCAGTCACCAACGCCGTGACACACACACACAATTAATATCAGACTCAGAGGGTAAGTTGCTTGTGCTTGGACCACCATCCCCCAAGTCCCCATCCTATTATATTTACTTAATTCTTCATGTATTATGTTTTTATTCTAACACGCAGTACTTCGCAGTACTTTAAGTGCGTGTTTAGTCAATTGATACTTAAAGTCTCTTAAATTATGTTTTTTTTCTCTACGTGATTACCAACAAAAGGCTTATCTGTTTTTTCTTTTTTTTTTTTCTTTACAGTCAGCAGAATCAAGAGGGCTTGAGAAGGACTGCAATGGCGCACCAAGCCGCCATAACTCCCTATAGGGACTATCCCCCAAATTCAGGGAGCTTCAGGGAACCTTCGTTCCAAAGTGGAGATGGTTGGGTGGACCCCTCCGCCGGCGAGATCCGAGGGCAAAGACCAGATTCGGGGAGTTTTCGAAACATACCAGGCAATATCCAGGGCGAGAGCCTGCAGTATGGGTATCCCCAGCCAAAGCAGCAACATCCTCATCATCATCGCGTCGACTTCAGCACGGATCCTAATGCATCGATCGTGAGTCAACAGAGCGCACAAGTCGGACCACCCGGGTACGATCAGAGTGTGGGCCGTGTGGATCAGAGTTATCTCCCTTCTGG